>JACBWV010000626.1:10125206-10290983 GCA_013435795.1 Chlamydomonas sp. ICE-L
AGCTTCCTGGCTTGCTCTTCCTACAATAGAAAGAATATCGGCAGGTGCTCCCGAAGTCTTATGTCAGTCCATTCATAAAGTTCTGAAGGTGAAATCGCAACTGCCACAGTCCATACGGTTAAGTCGGTATCCTCATGGACATGCCTCCTATCACGGTTGGGCAAGTCCCTTTAGCCTACCGGTATTTGGCCTACCCCTGGACTGTGTATGTTCAGTGCTTACAAAAATGCACGAGGTAGGGTTCAGAGTCGGCAGTTCAAACGCCACATTCAGGATATACATCCATAAATGAAACCTCTCGTCCCATTTATTGAGCCTACACGCAGCTACAAGTGATAATTCATTGTAAGTAAACCTTTCGATGACGTGGTTTACATGTGGAACGTGATCAACTGTATTTGACAGGTAGGTCGAAGTCAGTATGTACGAACCGTACTGCTGGTTGGGTTTCGGACTTCCCACACCAGCCCGCACCGCGCACCGCGCAGCCCGCGCACCGTTAGTAAGGCCTGGAAGTCAGGTACCGGTAGGCACTTTAAACACCTGCTGCTTTTCAGGACGTGACCACTGCTCGTTTTCTTGCCTCTGCCTACGTGCCACGACATTATTGACGTATGCTAGACACTCCTTTCTTTCTTCCCACTCTTGCGACAAACTGTTTCAGTGAGAGGTCGCAAACACGAAGCGAATATCTAAGAAGCGTTTCGACCAATTTGCATTGCATTCATGCGCTTGTATCGCCTTCTCCTAAGACTTGCAATTGTCGTGCAATTCGCATTGCCCACCTCTGCTGCTGCTTCCATGCTTTACAACTCCTCCTAGCTTCCCGTCACTTGCTGCGCATCTCCTCTTTCCTCCCCCAGCGTCCAACTCCGCAATCCTGATGCCATGAGTCGCGACCGATAATTGCTCCTTTTCCTCGGATCTTGATTTTGCTGCTGCTGCTGCAAACGATGCCTCATGGAGCACCCTTGGCATTCAGCAAACACCAGATGAGCATCCTGCAGCTTTTTTCCCTCGCTTCACTTCCGAAGTCTCTCAGCAAGAGCCTTGCCTGCTCCGGGGGGGTGGAAGATGAGGGCGAGGAGGTAGGCAAACTGATGCAAAACTAAGGCAACACCATGTGAAAAGGGGAGAGGGGGGTTCTCTTCTGTCCCTTCACTTGCCTCCTCTCCTCCCTGCACCTTCAACCACACCATGATGCAGAGGGGGTGGATTCTGTCTGCCCCCCCCCCACCCCCCCCCCCCCCCCCCCCCCCCCCCCCCTGCTTCACAACCCTTCACCTTCAGCAACAAAAACTCCCCATTCCACATGTCCCACAGCCCACCCACACCTCATAACCCATGCCCTCCATCCATGCCTCGTATCCCTACCTACCCCCCCACCCCACCCCCACCCCACCGCTTCACACCCATTCACCTTCAGCAACAACCACTCCCCAGTTCCACATGTCCACAGCCCACCCACACCTCATACCCATGGCCCTTCATGCCCTTCATGCATGCCTCAGCCCCATGCCTCACCCGTCAAGGTATCCCCACCCCCACCCACCCCCACCCACACCACCATCCACACCCAAACCCACCGTCACCCTATGCCACATGGTTGTACCACCAGCAGTGGCTGTTGGGGCCCTGCTACTCTGCCTTGGTGGCAGGGTGGCCAGCCCCCCCCCCCCCCCCCCCCCCCTCCCCACTCACCCCCACTCACACACAACACCTGTGCAGTAGGCCAGCAGGGTTGCACCACCACCAGTGGGCTGCTGGGTCCCTCTTCAACCACCCAATTAACCCCAACCACTCCCCCCCACACACGCACACACACACACAACCCACACACACAGCCCCCCCCCCCCCCCCCCCCCCCCCCCCCCCCCCCCCCCCCCCCCACTCACCCCCACTCACACACACACACACCTGTGCAGTAGGCCAGCAGGGTTGCACCACCACCAGTGGCTGCTGGGTCCCTCTTCAACCACCCAAATAACCCCAACCACTCCCCCCCACTCCCCCACCCCACCCACCCCACCACCCACCCCCACCCCCACCCCCACCCCACCCACCTGTGCCCTATCCAGCAGGGTTGCACCACCATCAGCAGTGGCTGCTGGGGCCCTCTGAACTGCCTTGGTGGTGGGGTGGCCAGCAACCACCAAGAGCATGTGCAGGTCAGGGTATGGGACACCAAGAAGAAGCGCCAGTTGGTGCTGCATATACCCAAGTACGACGCACCAGCTCTCGGATTCAGATTTGGATCCCAGCGAGTCCACCTCTCAAAGGTAGGTATGATTCAGAGATTTGTTTTCGGGCGGAGCCCCCAGGGTCAGCCCGTTGTCCATCCGACTGACCCCCCCCCCCCCCCCCCCCCCCCCCCCCCCCCCGAGACGAAGCCTGACATGCCAGCCAACTGTTTCGTACTAACTGGCTTAGGTCTGCTCCATTCTGTTGCCACTACTCGTTCCGGTAGCCAAGACTCTCTGCCAATTTTCTGCGGCGCTTGCGACGCTTCCCAGGACTTGTCCGTTTCAGAAAGGGGGTCTTCTGGTAGCTATCAGAGATTTGGTGCTTTCCAAGGGTGGGGTCCACGAAGTGATTTGGGTAGGGCAGCCCTAAGGGCCATCCTAGAGGGGTTTGGGGGTTTGGGTGTCAGGGTAGCAGAAGTTTGGGCCAAACCGGGGTCCGAGGTAGCAATCGCTACTGGTAGCCGGGAAAAAGCCCTGGTATAGTTCATTTCACATATATTTGTTCGCATTGAATGTATACCTTTATACGCATAATACATATATTTTATACACATCAAATATATATTTATACGCGTATAATAATTAAATGTATATATGTATATATATATATATATATATATATATATATATATATGCACAAACATATAATACATGGATTTATACGTACGTTATCTAAGTATGCGCATTTTATGTATATATATATATATATATACATACACCTTCATTCACATAACAGATTTAGGTATGCACATATTGTATATATATACACATAACATATATATGTATATATGTATGCACATATTATACATATGCACACATAACATATATATGTATGCTGAGTGTGCTTGTTATGATCTAGGGGTAGCCAAGCCGGATAATGCATGTGGATAGACTACCCTAAACCTAACCTCAATCTCCACCCACCCACCCACTCACACCCACACCCACACCCACACCCACACCCACACCCACACCCACCAACCCACACCTTGCGACCAGACCCACGCCCAACACAGAGCCCAGTCAGCTGAGCTGCCAGTCCCACCTGGCCATCTCAACCCAATCCAATCCAATCCAACCCAACCCCCAACCCCCCCACCCCTCCTTGCGACCAGACCCACGTCCTACACCGAGCCCAGTCAGCCGAGCTGCCGGTCCCACCTGGCCATCTCAACCCAATCCAACCGAACCCACCCCCCAACCCCCCCCTCTTCTCGCGACCAGACCCACGCCCAGCACCTAGCCTAGTTAGCCAAGCTGCCGGTCCCACCTGGCCATCTCAACCAATCCAATACAGCCTAACCCCCAACCCTCCCCCTTCTCGCGACCAGACCCACGCCCAACACTGAGCCTAGTCAGCCAAGCTGCCGGTCCTACTTGGCCATCTCAACCCAATCCAATACAACCCAACCCCCAACCCTCCTTCTTCTTGCAACCAGACCCACACCCAATACAAAGCCCATTCAGCCAAGATGCCTGTCCCACTTGGCCATCTCAACCCAACCCAACCCAACCCAATCCAACCCAACCCAACCCAATCCAACCCAACCCAACCCAACCCAACCCAACCCAACCCAACCCAACCCAACCCAACCCAACCCAACCCAACCCAACCCAACCCAACCCAACCCAACCCAATCCAACCCAACCCCCTACCCTCCCCCTCCTTGCGACTAGACCCACGCCCAACACCAAGCCCAGTCAGCCAAGCTGCCGATCCCACCTGGCCATCTCAACCCAATCCAACCGAACCCAACCCCCAACCCCCCCTCTTCTTGCAACCAGACCCAAGTCCAACACTGAGCCCTGTCAGCCGAGCTGCCGGTCCCACCTGGCCATCCCAGTGGTTGACTCAGAGGCGGGGGCTGCCCACTGACTTCGCCCCGCCCCCCGAGGGTAATAGCAGCATGTATAGCGGCAGCAGGCTGGTGATGAGGCTCACGAATCATCTGATTTACCACACACGCGTGTATTGGAGCCAGCAACATCCAGGTGTGTTGTGTGTTGTGGGTTTTGTGGTGTTAACATTTATATTCCCAAACAGTAGTTGTATAAGTATAGTAGTTTTGTGTGTGTGTGTGTGGTTTGATTGTGAACTTGTTGCTTTGACGGGTTGTGGTATATAGTGGTGACATCCAGGTGTGTTGTGTGCTGTGTGCTGTGGGTTGTGTTGTGTGCAGTGGGTAGTGTGTTGCTTTGAAGGACTTTGATATATACAGTGGTGGCAGGCTGGTGATGAGGCTCACGGATCATCTGATGTTTCACACACGCGTGTATTGGAGCCAGCAACATCCAGGTTGGTTGTGTGCTGTGTGTTGTAGGTGGTGTGTGGTGTGTTGTGCGTTTTGTGTAGTGTGTTGTGGGTTGTGGGTTTCTTTGCGTTTGATTGTTAACTTGTTGATTTGAAGGACTGTGATATATACAGTGGTGGCAGGCTGGTGATGAGGCTCACGGATCATCTGATGTTTCACACACGCGTGTATTGGGGCGAGCAATATCCAGGTGTGTTGTGTATTGTGTGTGGTGTGTGGTGTGGGTAGTGTGTTGTGTGTGGTGTGGTGTGTTGGGTGTTGGGTGTTGTGTTTTTTGTGTTGAGTGTTGTGTATTGTGTGTGGTTTGCTGTGCGTTGTGTGTTGTGTGTTGTAGGTGGTATGTTCTGTGTAGTTTGGTGTGTGTCGTGGGTTTCTTTGGGGGTTTGATTCTTAACTTGTTGCTTTGAAGGACTGTGATAAATATTAATATAAATAGAAATATAAATATAAATATAAATATGCAGTGGTATCAGGCTGGTGATGATGGGTACAGATAATCTGAGGTATCATACACACGTGTATTGGAGCGAGCAACATCCAGGTTGGTTGTGTGTTGTGTGCTGTGTGTTGTGTTGTGTTGTGCGTTTTGTGATGTTTGTTGTGCGTTGTGTGGTGTGGGGAGTGTGTTGTGAGTTGTGCGTTGTCTTGTTGGTGGTGGGTGGGTGGTGTGTCGTGCGTAGTGTGATGTGTGAGGTGGGTTGTGTGTTGTGGGTTTCTACGTGGGTTGATTGTCAACTTGTTACTTCGAAGGACTGTGATATAAACAGTGGCGGAAGGCTGGTGATGAGGCTCACAGACCATCTGATGTATCACACACACACACCACACACACACACACACACCACACACACACACACACCATACACACACACACACACACACACACCACACACACACACACACACACACACACACACACACACACACACACCACACACACACACACACACACACACACCACACACACACACACACACATACACACACACACACACACACACACCACACACACACACACACACACCACACACATACACACACACACACACACACACACACACACACACACACACACACACACACACACAACACACACACACACACACACAAACACAAACACCTCCCCCCCCCCCCCCCCCCCCCATCCTGATTGAAGGGAGCCTTGTCATTGCCACAGCAATTGAGAAAGTTGGAAGAAGCGCATTCATGACCACAGATGCCTGCAGTACGCAAGGTCCAACAGCTGGTGGCTCTGCACAGTACAGAAGTACACAAGGTCCAACAGCTGGTGGCTCTACACAGTACAGAAGTACACAAGGTCCAACAGCTGGTGGCTCTGCACAGCACAGAAGTACCTTCACCCCCGTTGTACTTGAGTGGAGCTGGGAGTACCTCATCTTATCAACTGGATTTGACACGGTCACTGTAGCGCCCCACATGGCAGGCGGTACAGGCGGTGCGAGCAAAGGTGTCGTGTCCCCGTTTGCATCGGCTGCTGAGGTAGCTGCAACGGCAAGGGGTACTAATTTCAACAATCCTGAAGTGGCTGCGGTGGAGGTGGTGTTCCATACTGATGGTGAGGCATAGGGGCACAGGGAAGGTACTGTTATGTTGGTATGTGGAATGGTGTGGGGGCTTGTGTGGGGGGTTGTGTGTGTGTGTGTGTGTGTGGGGGGGGTGTAGATGATGTTAATGCTGATGTGTCAGCAACAGCAAGTTCAGCAATCCTCAGGTGGCGGCGGTTGAGGCGGTGTTCTATTCTGATGGTGAGGCATGGAGGCAGAGGGAGGGTACTGTTATGTTGGTATGTGGAATGGGGTGAACGGTTGTGTGTGTGGGGGGATTGTAGATGATGTTTCTGCTGATGTGACAGCAGCAGCAAGTTTATCTATCATGAGGTGGAGGTGGTGGAGGTGGTGTTCCATACTGATGGTGAGGAATGGGGGCAGAGGGAAGGTGTTGGTATGTGGATGTGGGGTGGCTAGTTGTGTGTGTGTGTGTGTGTGTGGTGGTGGTGGTGTGTGGGGGGGGGGGTAGATGATGTTTCTGCTGATGTGTCAGCAGCAGCAAGTTCAACAATCCTCTGGTGGCGGCGGTGGAGGTGGCGTTCTATTCTGATGGTGAGGCATGGGGGCACAGGGCAGGTATTGGTATGTGGAATGGGGTGGGCAGTTGTGTGTGTGGGGGGGGGGGATTGTGGATGATGTTTCTGCTGATGTGTCAGCAGCAGCAAGTTTATAAATCTTGAGGCGGCGGCGGTTGAGGTGGTGTTTCATACTGATGGTGAGGAATGGGGGCAGAGGGGAGGTACTGGTATGTTGGTATGTGGGATTGGGTGGCTGGTTGTGTGTGTGGGGCGATTGTTGATGATGTTTCCGATGATGTGTCAGCAGCAGCAAGTTTATAAATCTTGAGGTGGCGGGATGTGGAATGGCCCTTCACCCACTTCACCCACCTCACCCACGTCACTCACCACACCCACCTCACCCACCTCACCCACGTCACTTACCACACCCACCTCACCCACCTCACCCACGTCACTCACCACACCCACCTCACCCACCTCACCCACGTCACTTACCACACCCACCTCACCCACCTTACCCACCACACCCACCTCACCCACCTTACCAACCACACCCACCTCACCCACCTCACCCACCTCACCCACCTCACCCACCTTACCCACCTCACCCACCACACCCACCTCACCCACCCAACCCACCACACCCACCTCACCCACCACACCCACCTCACCCACCATACCTACCACACCAACCTCACCCACCTCACCCACCTCAACCACCGCACCCACCGCACCCGCTTCACCCACCTCACCCACTTCACCCACCCCAACGTTGTCCTTCTGTAGGTTCTTTGATCGCGCTGCTTGTGACAGACAAGCATGGAGCGTCATGCATCATAGTTTTGTCGGAAAGCATGCAACCAAAGTGGCACCATGTGTGGTGTGGCCACAACGCTGACACGAATGATGAGACAGGTGAGTTTGAGGCCCAACAAGACTAAATTATGCAAAAATCTGCAAAAAGTGGGGCAAATGAGGCCAAATTAGGCCAAATAAGGCCTAATTAGAGTAAGTGTCTTGTCTTTCTTCTACCTCTGATTATGTGTATGTATCTTAGCCTTACCCTGCTTGCAAACTAAGTGGCACTTTGTGTGGTGTGGCCACCACGCTGACACGAATGAAGAGACAGGTGAGGTTAAGGCCACAGAATTCCTAGTAAGGCAGAACTATGCCAAATAAGACCAAATAAGGCCTAGTAAGACCAAATCAGGCAAACATTGGCCCTTTAAGGCCAAATAAGAATATTTCCCCTCGTATTTCTTCTATCTCTGACATGTGTATGTATCTTAGCCGTACCCTGCTTGCAACCTAAGTGGCACCATGTGTGGTGTGGCCACAACGCTGACACGAATGAAGAGACAGGTGAGTTTAAAGCCACAGAATTATAATAAGGCAAAATTATGCCAAATATGACCAAGTAAGGCCTAGTAAGACCAAATCAGGCAAAATTTAGCAAACATTTGGCCATTTAAGGCCAAATAAGAGTATTTACCCTTGTATTTCTTCTATCTCTGACATGTGTATGTATCTTTGCCTTATCCTGCTTGCAACCTAATTGGCACCATGTGTGGTGTGGCCACAACGCTGACACAAATGAAGAGACAGGTGAGTTTAAGGCCACAGAATTATAATAAGGCAAAATTATGCCAAATAAGACCAAGTAAGGCCTAGTAAGACCAAATCAGGCAAAATTTGGCAAACATTTGGCCATTTAAGGCCAAATAAGAGTATTTACCCTTGTATTTCTTCTGTCTCTGAATTGTGTATGTATCTTTGCCTTATCCTGCTTGCAACCTAATTGGCACCATGTGTGGTGTGGCCACAACGCTGCAACAAATAAAAAGACAGGTGAGCCATACCATATTTTCATTCTCGTCTATCTTCTACCTCTGATTATGTGTATGCCTCTTAGCCTGATCATGCTTGCAACCTATGGGGCACCATGTGTGGTGTGGCCACAACGCTGACATGAATGAAAATACAGATTAGTTTGAGGTCAAGTAAGGCCAAATTATGTAAATTTGGCAAAAATTGGCAAAATTATAGTATTTGTCTCGTCTATCTTCTACCTCTGATTATGTGTATGCATCTTAGCCTGATCTTAGCTTGCAACCTATGGGGCATCATGTGCGGTATGGCCACAATGCTAACACAAATAAGCAGGCAGGTGAGCCATACCTTATTATTATCATTTTACTTACGGGTATCTTGGCATCCCCTCTACATTTACTCTTATCATTTGTACTTACCTCCACCCTCCACCACGAACTTCCCCCCCCCTCCCACCCACCGCCCCACCCCACCCACCCCACACCACTCACCCACCCACACAAACCACACCACACCACACAACACACCACACAACACACCACACAACACACCGCACCACACCACACACCGCACCACACCACACAACACACAATACACCACCACACCACACCACACCACCTCACCACACACCACACCACACCCCAAACCACCCCACACCACACACCACACCCCACACCATCCCCCACACCACACCACACCACACATCACACCACCCCCCACCCCACCCTCTGCCCTCTCCCCTGTTGCTAGGTTGCCAAACAGTATCATCTATATCTTGGTTGGAAGGCACCCACTGCCTGGTGGTGGTCGATGCTGTGGGGCACCTCAGCCTATTAGGCATCCAAGGGAAAGCTGTAGGGCTGCGACTTGAAGGGAAGGTAAGCCGACGTGGGGCCGGATGTTTGCTTTGTTATGGTGGTGGAAGCTGTGGGGCACCTCAGCCTAATAGGCACCCAAGAGAAAGCTGTAGGGCCGTGCCTCGAAGGGATGGTTAGCCATTGTGGGTCCGGATGTTTGTTTTGTTATGGTGGTAGATGCTGTTGTGCACCTCAGCCTATTAGGCACCCAAGG
The DNA here is from genome assembly GCA_013435795.1 of Chlamydomonas sp. ICE-L. NCBI lineage: Eukaryota > Viridiplantae > Chlorophyta > Chlorophyceae > Chlamydomonadales > Chlamydomonadaceae > Chlamydomonas > Chlamydomonas sp. ICE-L. The sequence continues at coordinate 10,134,749 of JACBWV010000626.1, forward strand.
GAAAGCTGTAGGGCCGTGGCTCGAAGAGAAGTTTAGCCATTGTGGGTCCGGATGTTTGTTTTGTTATGGTGGTAGATGCTGTTGTGCACCTCAGCCTATTAGGCACCCAAGGGAAAACTGTAGGGCTGCGGCTCAAAGGGAAGGTTAGCACTTGTGGGTCCGGATGTTTGTTTTGTTATGGTGGTAGATGCTGTTGTGCACCTCAGCCTATTAGGCACCCAAGGGAAAGCTGTAGGGCCGTGGCTCGAAGAGAAGTTTAGCCATTGTGGGTCCGGATGTTTGTTTTGTTATGGTGGTAGATGCTGTTGTGCACCTCAGCCTATTAGGCACCCAAGGGAAAACTGTAGGGCTGCGGCTCAAAGGGAAGGGTTAGCACTTGTGGGTCCGGATGTTTGTTCAGCCTAATAGGCACCCAAGGGAAAACTGTAGGGCTGCGGCTCAAAGGGAAGGTTAGCACTTGTGGGTCCGGATGTTTGTTTTGTATGGTGGTAGATGCTGTTGTGCAACCTCAGCCTAATAGGCACCCAAGGGAAAACTGTAGGGCTGCGGCTCAAAGGGAAGGTTAGCACTTGTGGGGTCCGAATGTTTGTTTGTAATGGTGGTAGATGCTGTTGTGCACCTCAGCCTATTAGGCACCCAAGGGAAAGCTGTAGGGCTGCGGCTCAAAGGGAAGGTTAGCACTTGTGGGTCCGGATGTTTGTTTTGTTATGGTGGTAGATGCTGTTGTGCACCTCAGCCTATTAGGCACCCAAGGGAAAGCTGTAGGGCTGCGGCTCAAAGGGAAGGTTAGCACTTGTGGGTCCGGATGTTTGTTTTGTTATGGTGGTGAGATGGCTGTTGTGCACCTCAGCCTATTAGGCACCCAAGGGAAAGCTGTAGGGCTGGCGGCCTCAAAGGGAAGGTTAGCACTTGTGGGTCCGGATGTTTGTTTTGTTATGGTGGTAGATGCTGTTGTGCACCTCAGCCTATTAGGCACCCAAGGGAAAACTGTAGGGCTGCGGCTCAAAGGGAAGGTTAGCACTTGTGGGTCCGAATGTTTGTTTTGTAATGGTGGTAGATGCTGTTGTGCACCTCAGCCTATTAGGCACCCAAGGGACAGCTGTAGGGCTGCGGCTTAAAGGGAAGGTAAGCTGTTGTGGGGCCGGATGTTTTTGGCAGAGCCCGCTTCCTGGGGGGCGGAAGACCCCAGATTGACCCCGTTATCCGTTTGTGCGACTGAACAAGTCCTATGCAGCGTCGCAAGCGACGCGGAATATTGGCGGAGTGTGTTGGCAACGGATCGAAAGGTGGCAACGATGGAGCTGACCGTAGCGAGTTAGTTACGCGACCGTTGGGTGACGTGTCAGGCTTCAAATTTTCGGTCAGATGGACAAATGGGTAAACATGGGGGCTCACGCCCCCTTGAAGAGGGGGCTCTGCCAAAAAGGCTGACACGCCAGCCAACTGTCTCATATCTAACTGGGTTCCGTCAGCTCCATCGTTGCCACCTGTCGTTCCGTTGCCAACACACTCCGCCAATTTTCTGCGTCGTTTGCGATGCTGCATAGGACTTGTTCTGTTGTGGTGGTGAATTCTGTGGGGCACTTCAGCCTATTAGGCACCCCTGATGATCACTGTAGCACAAACTCATGGCCCTCTTCGATAAAACAATTGTTTGGGGTTCAGTTCATCAGAGCTATTTCTTTTAAAGCCCTTCCTATCACTGTTGGGCAAGGCTCTGTAGCCTATTTGTCCTACCCCTGGACTGTAGCATGCATGCATACATACATACATACATACATACGTACGTACATACATACATACATACATACATACATACATACATACATACATACATACATACATACATGCTGGCACCCCAGGGAAAGGTGTAGGGCTTCAAATCAAGGGGAATTGAAGTAATGGCAAGGTAGCCTGCTATCTAGGTAATGACAACGCCTGGTGGGGCGTGGTGTTAAGGGAACCCGTCGTACGCGGTAGGGAGCGGTCTTCTACCTCAACTGGGCAAGCTACCATCGAGGTTGACAACGACCTGCAACGCCAAGAGCGATCGAAGGGGGAATCGAACTCCCGACTCTTCATCCTCAAAGTGATTTGGTCTACCACTAGACTAATGTATATCACTGAAAGGGGCTGCTATCTTGGTAAATATATAAATAACTGTCACTCCTTATTTTATAATTACATTATCACTGTAGCAAAACCTCAGGGCACCCGTCGGTAAAACGATTGTTAGCAGTTCAGTTCATCAATGCCTTTTCTTTTTAGCCCTTCCTGGCACTGATGGGCAAGGCCCTCTAGCCTATTTGGCCTACCCCTGGACTCGAACATACATACATGTGTATGATCCGTATATCACATCATCGGACATACATACATCTGTACATCACATGCGTATGATCTAACATACATACATATGTACATCACATGTGTATGATCTAACATACATACATCTGTACATCACATGCGTACGATCTAACATACATACATCTGTGCATCACCTGTGTATGATCTAACATACATACATCTGTATATCACATGCGTATGATATAACATATATACATATGTGCATCACATGTGTATGATCTAAAATACATACATTTGTACATCACATGCGTATGATTTAACATACATACATCTGTGCATCACATGTGTATGATCTAACATACATACATCTGTACATCACATGCTTATGATTTAACAGACATACATCTGTGCATCACATGTGTATGATCTAACATACATACATCTGTACATCACATGCGTATGATATAACATATATACATATGTGCATCACCTGTGTATGATCTAAAATACATACATCTGAACACCACATGTGTATGATCTAACATACAAACATCTGTACATCACATGCGTATGATTTAACATATATACATATGTGCATCACATGTGTATGATCTAACATACATACATCTGTACATCACATGCGTATGATTTAACATACATACATCTGTGCATTACATGTGTATGATCCAACATACATACATCTGTGCATCACATGTGTATGATCTAACATACATACATGTGTATGATCTGTATATCAGGGAGGCATGTTGGTTCACGAGGAGATGATCTACCAAGTGCCTTTCTCCAGTGTACTGCCACCTGCCCTCCAGCCAGACCCCCAGGGGGGCAGCAAGCCAGTGCAGTACACATGTGTCAGCGGCCAGCTGGCGGCAGCTGGATCAGCAGGACCAACTGGCGAGTGTACACCACCTTCATCTCGACACTCCTCCTTCGCTAGCAGCAAGCATGACAGAACAAAGAAAGTAGCCATGACACATGTGCTTCTGGTGTGCAATGGTAGCTCGATAGCTGCATTCAGCTACTCGCTACGTAGCTTAGATTTCGCTGCTGTCGTTCGAGACGAGGACACTGAGGCCTTGGACCAGTTTGATGCTGAGACATCGATGAGAGGTGAACATCTCTCCAACCTGCTAGACAGCTCGGGGCAGTTGGCTGATTTTGATCACCGCGCACGTACTTCTTGTAATGTACTTCCCTCCGCGTCGTCGTTGACAGCTAGGCTGAGCAAGCAGCTGAGTCAGCGGTCCAGCATCATCATGCTGGGCCTGCCTCCGTCGTTGGTGCCCAGCAAGGGAGCCAGGAGGGCCATCAAGGCATCAGGTGAGAGGGGGGAAGAGGCTGATCTGTCATGTGCTGTCATGACCTGTCATAATCTGTCACGATATGTCAACCTGACCCCAACCTGTTCCCCCCCCCCCCCCCCCCCCCCCCTCCCCCTCCTTCCAGTGTTTCATTTTTCGACGACACGTCGCCATTCCGTCGCCACTCCGTAGAATGCTACACCCCCCGGACCCTCCGATATCGGGACGCGCTGCCCCCCGACCCCCCCAGGCTCCGCGCTTTGCGCTCCGCCATGCGATGGCTACGCTACTATCCTGAAATCAGGGTTGAGTAGCCCAAGTAGTTACTCAACCTGGACTACAGAAATCTGAAATAAAAAACACTGCCTCCTTCCATTTCCCCAACCTGAACCCCCCCTGCCCCTGCCCCTGCCCCTGCCCCTGCCCCTGCCCCAACCTGATCCCCCCCCCCCCCCCCCCCCCCCCGCCACCCCCCCCCTTCCCTTGCCCCAACCTGACCCCCCCCTGCCCCTGCCCCAACCTGACCCTCCCCCCCACCCGCCCTTGCCCCAACTTGACCCCCCCCCCCCCCCCCCCCCCCCCCCCCCTGCCCCTGCCCCATCCTGCCTCCCCCCCCCTCTCCTCCCCCCCTACCCTGCCCCATTCTGAACCTCTCTCCCCGGGTGCCGGCACCAAAGATGCCCAATGGCACGGCTCCCCTGCGCATCACCCTGGTCGCAATGTCAGTTTTGAAGTTTATTTTAGTTACTTGGTGGTTTGCCCCAGTGAAAGCAAACAGGCTGCCCCCTCAACCTCACGCCTCATAGTAAGGTTGACTATTTATTTATTTATTTATTTATTTATTTATTTGTTTGTTTGTTTGTTTATTTATTTGTTTATTTATTTATTTATTTATTTATTTGTTTATTTGTTTATTTTTGTTACTTGCTGTATGCAACCCGCTCATCTTCCCCACCAGCAGAGAGAGTGTCCAGCTGGCCCGTTGTACGGGCAGCCTGCTGGACCCCGCCCCCATTCGATGTTCTGTTTCATGTTTGATTTTCATTGTTGTGGCTGTACCACACGCCTCGTGTGTAACGCGCTCGTCCCCCCCCTAACTGGCTGGCCCATGGACAGTAACACACGTACACACATACTTCCCTCACCGCAGAAAATTATCCAGCCGGCCAGTTGTCTGGAGCAGCCTGCTGGACCCCGTCCCCCTTTGATGTTCTGTTTCATGGTTTATTTTCATTGTTGTGGCTGTACCACACTTCTTGTGTGTAACACGCTCGTCCTCCCCCTAACTGGCTGCCGCATGGATAATATCACACATACACACATACTTGCCCCACCGCAGAAAAAGTATCCAGCTGGCCCGTTGTCTGGGGCAGCCTGCTGGACCCCCTCCCCTGCCCCCACCCCAACCAATCTCCGTGGGTGCCTGCACTGCTCATGCCCAAGGGCAAGGCTTCCCGTGCATCCCCCTCCAGGACCAGTTGGGGATCTCGAGCAGGTCTCCGACCCTCTAAGTCTCTGAAAAATCTTGCCAAGTCGCAAGCCTCGGGCCAGCACCCCTCCCCCCCCATGACCCCGGACAAGGGTCTGCAGCATCGGGGCGTGTCGGCCCTTGCACGGCCCATCCTTCGCCCCTTCACCTCCCTCCCCCCCCTCAGCGTTCAAGCCGTTGAATCCAGCACCGGTACCTCCCCACTCTCGACCCCTGCATCCTATGCTCCATCTCTCTCGCCTGCCTCAAGCCACATCAGCAGCCAGCTCAGTACCCCCAGTGGTACTTGGCGCATCCCATCCCACAGTACCGTGCACTCATCCAATATCAGCGCGTTGCAACCACCCACCAACGGCTCTTCACATGCATCCAGCAACAGCGCGTCGCATACGCCACCCCATGCTTCTGTGCACACCCCAACAAAGGCCGTGATGTCCTTGTCTCCCTTCTTCCGAAATAGGAGTTGCTTAAGCCCCGCTGCATCCGCCGCAGCGCCCCCTCCCCCTGTAGCGCATCGAAGCCGGCTTGAGGTCTCTTCTTCTAGCAAGGCCTCCACTAGTTTCAGCGACACTCACGCCGGACGGGCTTCGGTGCCCGACCCAGCTCATCGGATACGCGATGGGGGCGAGAGTGAGCGAGCTGGGTCGGTGAGGGGGTCCATTGAGGGGATAGCATCTCTCCGAGAGGGGGCCACGCCCAGAGAGCCAGGAGTCAGGTTTGAAGAGGCAGAGACCAAGTTGGAGCCAGCTGTCACCTCGTACTGCATAGAAGCCAATTCGGCACTACAGCTCCACCTTGCGTCGATTGAGTTGCTTTCGGGCCATACAGGCTTGGCTCTGGCACACTACTCTCAGTCAAATGTGTGGGGCTTCCTACCGTCACTACTTGTGAGTGGGCTGTGGTTGAAAATGAAGTTTAAAATATATTTAATACTCACTTTTAATTTGATTCATTTATTTGCATTCTTATTATCCGGCTACAAAAACAATTTTGACTTCAGCTCGACTTGCGTTGATTGAGTTGCTTTCAGGCCATACAGGCTTTGCTCTAACCCACTACTCTAAGTCAAATGTGTGGGGCTTCCTGCTGTCACTGCTTGTGAGTGGGATGTGGTTAAAAATGAAGTTAAAAATATATTTAATACTCATTTTTAATTTGATTAATTTATTTTGTTTTGATTATTCGGCTACAAAAACATTTTTAAACTCTAGCTTCACCTTGCGTCGATTGAGTGGTTGTCTGGTCATACAGGCTTGGCTCTGGCACACTACTCTCAGTTTAACATGTGGGGCTTCCTGCTGTCACTGCTTGTAAGTGGGCTGTGGTTGACAAGTCCTAGGCTACCACAGTGACACCCGCATGCCTCCTACCCTCTCCCTCCCCAGAAACTGCTTTAGCTGCAACAGCCTCACGCATGTTTTGTTCTTCGTACGACGCGTCCAAAATTGAGTGACTCGGTGCGACCCCAGTTCGACGCGCTGCCCCCGGAATCGGCTACCACAGTATCACTAACCTGCCTCCCACCCTCTCCCTCCCTCTCTCTTGATACTGCTTTAGCTGCAGTGGCCTCATGCACTTTTTGTTCTTCGTGCGATGCGTCCCAAATTGAGCGACTAGGTGCGACCCCAGTGACCCCTCGTATCGGCGACCACAGTATCACTAACCTGCCTCCCCCCCTCCCCCTCTCTTGATACTGCTCCAGCTGCGACAGCCTCATGCACTTTTTGTTCTTCGTGCAATGCGTCCCAAACTGAGCGACTCGGTGCGACACCAGTGACCCCCCGTCTAGGCTACCACAGTTTCACTAACCTGCCCCCCACCCTCTCCCTTCCTAGCAGCTGCTCCAGCTGCAACAGCCTTTTGTGGCACTCAAACTGGTTAAGGCCTTGGCCTCCTTCATCACATACACATTTTGTTTTGCTATCCTGCACGCAAAACTCAGTTTAATGAAAATTAAGTAAATTTCCACCATCTTTGTCTCATTCATTTATATATATTAACATATGCAATTTAATGCAAACATGAGCACAGGGCAAGCACAAAAACACTTCGCTCCCCTAGCCCCTCCTACCCCCTTCCCCTAGCCCCTCCTCCCTTCCCCCCCACCCCCTCGCCACACACACACACACACACGCACCCTCTTCATATCCCCCCTCCCCCTCCCCCTCCCACCCTCTCCCTCTCCAGATACTGCTCCAGCTGCAGCAGCCTCTTGTGGCGCTTGAACTGCTCAAGGCCTTCGCCTCTTTCATCACACACAACCACATCCCTACCGCTCGCCCTTCCACAACAACCGGTGCTGGTGCTGGCATGGGTGCGGGTGCAGGTGCGGCTGCGATTTTTGGTGCTGCTGGTGCAATTCATTCCTGTTACCTTCCCCCCCTAAGCTCTTGCAGCACTGCTGTCATGGCCAGCTGTGCAGGGGGGCTTTGGACGCGGCTCATGGTGGAGCAGGGGGGGCAGGGTCATCCTGCTATTGTGCTGGGAATGTTTTGGCAGAGCCCCCTCTTCAAGGGGGCGGGATCCCCCATGTTTACCCATTTGTCCGTTTGTCTGACCGAAAAAAAAGTTGAAGCCTGACACGTCAGCCAACGGTCGCGTATCTAACTCGCTTCGGTCAGCTCCATCGTTGCCACCTTTTGTTCCGTTGCCAACACACTCCGCCAATTTTCTGCGTCGCTTGTGACGCTGCATAGGACTTGTTCCGTTATATATTACGATCGTAATATTGGACCCCGTTATGGCCATAATTATCTTGAAAGAGGACTGAAGGGGGCCTAAAAAAACTGAAATTCACTTTAATCGAGTAAAATCTTAATAAGGATGCTGTCCTGGGAGTAGGCAAATACAAAAAACGTAATAAGATTTGCTCTTTCAGATTTGAACAAAGAATCAGTGCTATAGTGTGGGTGGTGGCGGAGGGCCCACTGGTAACGGCTTGGCTGCAACAGGTATGAAACTAGTTGCCGCTGTATGTAGTCATTCATCCCTTGCTATCGTCTCCTCTTACTGGTGATTTCTCTTCTCCAAAATTGCAACCTAGATGCGCAGTACTCACTGCCCGGAAAGGAGCATTTATGTGTAACCTTTCCATCATTCAATTGTCACCCTTCCTTCCTCCAATCACACCCTTCCATTCCGCCCCCCCTGTCCAATTGCTCACCCCCACCCCACCTCACTCCCACCCCCACCCCCACCCCCACCACCTCCATTACCACCACCACCACCACCACCACCACCAGCTGCAGTCAGCTTAGAACCGGCAACCAACTCCTCGATTGAAAAACTGGGGCAGATGGGTTTCAACCGGAGGCGGAAGCTTCTAGAAAACAAGTGGAAGGAGAGCATGAGCTTGGTGCTGGGCCCATTCCTGCCTCTGGAGTACCAGGCTAATGCAAAATTGACTGGGTCGGCTGATCCCGTCGCCACCCTTGCAGGTATGGTATAATTGAAGATTATTTTAAAGAAATAATACATACAATTGTAAATAAAATAATGATTACTTTGTCCATCAAACCGAGACAGAAGCTTCAAGAACAAAAGTTGAAGGGGAGCATGCTCATGGTGTTGGGCCCATTCATCCCGTTTTGACGATTGGCTCAATGGTACAGCTCGTTGAAACCAGCAGGTGCGGGGTTCCAATCCCTACGGGTGCGCTTTTGTGTTAATGGTCGCTGTCAACCGCCATGGTAGCACTGCTCAGGTAAAGTAGCAGCCCGTTATCTACCGCTGTAAGAGAGGGCTCCCTTAATACCACGCCCCACCAGGCGTTATCATTACTTCATTTGGCCCATTCCTGCCACCAGAGTACAGGCTTGCGCAAAGTTGACTGGGTCGGCTGAGCCCGTCACCATCAGGGTACTACTTCTTGCCAAATTGGTCAGCGCTTCAAGCGCACAAACGTCAAATTGGACAGCGCTTTTTATTGCAAAGAGCGCAAAAACTGAGCGCTGCGCCCACAGGGGGTTGAAAAAACTGAGCGAAACACGCAGAGGGGCTCAAAAAGACTGAGTGGCACCGCGCTGCTGCGCGCGCGTAGTAGTACCCTGGTCAACATCCCTGCAGGTGTGCTTTAACTTAAGGTTATTTCAAATAAAAAATTATTACATGGTGCGGACATGGTCTATCAACCCGGGGCGATTGTAGGACTTGTAGAACGAACCTGGAAGGGGAGTATGAGCTTGGTGTTGGGCCCATTCCTGTCTCCAGAGTACAGGCTAGCGCACAATTCACTGGGTCAGTTGAGCCCGTCACCATCCTTCCAGTTTTTTCTTTTTAGTTGTGAAAGGACTTTTACCCCAGGAGGTGGGTCTCCCGACACAATATGATATAACTCAAGGAAACAACAGTAATGGCTGAATATTGATATGACCAAGTCCCACCATAGCACGGATTGCATGTATGGAGGAGGGCAGTTGGCTGTGTCCCATGACTCCCAACCACCCCTCAGCTCCCCCAGCCCCACATCCCACACCTCCTCCACCCCCCCCAGGCGTGCATGCAGCAGCTGGCTTTGGCGTGCCACTGCTTGGCCTTCCTCAGCTGTAAGCTCAATCACCAGCACCAGATCCACCACCAGCAACACGAGCTGTCACCACTTCTACTTGATATTTGCACGTTTTACCATCACATTTACGTTTACGTATACGCAGGTATGGAGGAGGGTGGTAGGCTGTGCCCCACGAGCCAGGCATGCATGCAGCAGCTGGCCACTGCTTGGCCTTCCTCAGCTGTAAGCTCAATCAATTCAGATCCAGCAGCAGCAGCAACACGATCTATCGCCACCCCTACTTGATATTCATACATTTACATTAACGTTAACATTTACGTATACGCAGGTATGGCGGAGGGCTGCAGGCTGTGCCCTATGACCCAGGCGTGCATGCAGCAGCTGGCTTTGGCGTGCCACTGCTTGGCCTTCCTCAGCTGTAAGCTCAACCACCTGGACCAGATCCACCATCAGCAACATGAGCTGTCGCCACTAATGCTTGAGCAGCCTCTGGCACAGCCCCCGATGCCAATGTCACCGGCACATCAGTCCTCCTCCCCCAGGGGACCCAGGGGGTCCAGCTTTTCTCCAAGGTGGGGCCGCCCTTAGTGCTAATGTTTTGTTTATATGTCGTTTGTGTATATTTTGTGTTTGTTTTTGTGTTATATGCTGTGGCGAGCAGCCTCTTGCACAGCCCCCGGTGCCAAGTCACGGGCGCAGCAGTCCTCCTCCCGCAGGGGGCCCAGGTCCAGGCCCCAGGGGGTCTAGCTTTTCCCCAAGGTGGGGCCGCCCTCAGTGCATTAACATGTTTTCTGTGGGTATGCATCGTGTGACCATTTCTGTTTCTATTTTGTGTTCGCCCCCTTTGTTTCTACATAACAACTTGCACAGCCCCCGATGCCTATGTCACCAGCCCAGCCCGGCCTAGCCCAGCCCAGCCCAGCCCAGCCCAGCCCAGCCCAGCCCAGCCCAACCCAAGCTTACCCAACCCAGCCCAACCTTAGCCAACCCAACCCAACACAACCCAGCCCAACACAACACAACACAACCCGCAGGTCTCCCATGTCCCGTCGCCGCTCAATCGCCTCCTCAGGAGTACAGAGCCGCAACTTCAACGTGCGAAGGGTGAAGAACATGCTAACCCACTGGGTGGAGACGGAGGCCAACCTGAACAACATTGTGGGCCTGCCCGTGGCCATTGTTTGGCAGCCCCAAGGGCTCCAACAGCAGCTACACAAGCACTCGCAGTCCCTATCCCAACCTAATGTTCGAGATCCAAAGGCCTTGTCTTCCCCTTGTTACGGAGGGCACTTGGCTCATGCCGAAACGGTGCCCGAAGGTCGAGAGTTGGGCTATTCGGGCCACTTGCCCCACGCCGACAAAGCGCACGCGCACGGAGGGCATACGTCGGACGAAGACGAGCACACCGGACTAGGCGCTTGCACCCCTTCCTTCAGTGCCATGCTGTCCGCTTACCACAACTGCCACCTCCACCTCATCCACGCCTCTTACAACGTCCAGAATCTGTTGCACAATGTCCCCCGACAACAACCCCTATTGCGGATCAACACCATGTCCAGCCACGTCATCGCCCGCACGCCCGCTGCCGTGCTCGAGTACGGGTCGCGCGGCGCGATAGGGCCTGACAAGGACCCCAACCCGGTCCCCCGGTGGTTCCAGGATCCCGCGTTCGCATCCGGGTTGCTTTTGCTTGCGCATGCTTGTGAGGAGCCGCTCAATCAACTTGCCTCCAGTGGACTAGCGGCACCCGTGCAAGAGTCACCACAGGTCGGTTCGCTTGTTCAATTTGGTTTGGTCGGATGATAGTCTACTGACCGAAAAGCCTCACCACTTTTGTCAACAGCATTCAGTTCTCTCTTATGTCCCTCTGAATAGCAGTCGTTGATTTGGAAATAGCGCCCATCCTACCCCCCCCCCCACACACACACACACACACACACACACACACACACACACACACACAAACACACACACGCACACACACACACACACCCCACACCCTTCACACAGGTCCTGTTTGACCAGTTGGAGGGATACAAAGTAGCTGGTGATCATCAACACCAGCACCCACCACAGCAGCAGCAGCAGCAGGAGGGTGCGGTTTCCACTCGACCCTGTGGTCCAGCCCTAGCTGGCACCCGTGTCAACTGGCCCCTCTTGCGTCGGTACCCATCAGCCGCCCGGGCAGCGGCCTTGTGGCACGAGCACGGTGACTGGAGGAAGGCAGCCGTGCTGTGTTTGGCGGTGCATCAGCGGCACCAGGAGAAGCAGCAACAGAGGCTTGCACTCATACAGGCAAGCCAGCCAATGGAAGGAGGAGGTGTTGCGCAGGTGCTGGAGGGAGGAGATGATTTGCAGGTGTTTGAGCGTCTACATGCATTTGGCTCACAGGTGTTGGAGGGAGGAGGTGTTGTGCAGCTGATGGAAGGAGGAGGTAGTGTGCAGGTGTTGAAGGGAGGAGGTGGTCAGCAGGTGTTTGAGCGTATGCAAGCTTTTGGTTCACAGCTGTTGGAGGGAGGAGGTAGTCTTCAGCAGGTTATGGAGGGAGGAGATAGTGTTGACCAGTTGGGCCTGGGTGAGGCTGATTCTGCTGCTCACCAGAACGGCTCACCAGAAACGGGTGAGGCTGATTCTACCGCTCACCAGAACGCTCACCAGAATGGAGTCCATACAAATCCTGGTGACGCTCGAGCTTGTGATGCTGCTAAGAGTAGAGATGGAGAGAAGGTGAACAATATATCTTCCGCTGACCAGAATGGAGTTCATGCAACCTCTGATGGCGCTCGAGCGTTTGATGCTGCTGAGAGCAACAGCGGTGAGCAGGTGATCAGTATAAGTGCGCAGAAGCATATTGAATTCCATGCAACGTCCGATGGCGATCAAGCGTGTGATGCTGCTGATGGCCGCAATGCAGAGTTGAACAGTTTATCTGCGGCCAACCTGAGTAGAACCCGCGCATCGTCAGATCACCCTGATGCGTGTGTTGCTGCTGAAAGTAGAAATGGAGAGGAGGTGAACGATGAATCACATATTGGTGAATCGGATGCTGCTGAGAGTAGAAATGGAGAGGGGGTGATCAACAAACCACATGTTGGTGTATCGGATGCTGCTGCAGAGAATAGAAACGGATTGGATGCGATCATTAGTAAGGATGGGGATGAAGATCACAGCGTTGCTCAGAATCCTGCCGGCTATGTCAACACCAACACGATCAACACCATCAACACCGACACCACCGCCACTCCCACTCCCACCCCCGCCGCTACCACCACCGCCCCCGCCACTGCCAACGCCAACAACGGCATAAAAGCCAACCATGAAAATTGCAGCCGAGGCAATGATGACAGCGGAAGCGAATGCTTGAGGGTTGGCATCAGCATCCTTGAGAATCAGATGACTCTTTGTCGCCACATGGAGGTACAAGAGGCGTGTGATACCCTACATGAGCTGGTTGCTATCCCACGCCATGTTCTAGGGGTCCACTCTCAGGTCTATATCAGCATTCTGAGCCAGGTGCGTGGGGCTGGTGTGTAAGCAGAAATATATATGCTCTAGAAATGCACTCGTTGCACTACCTTTAACGAATGTGACTAACATGGAGGCCTACAAGGCGTGTGATACCTTACATGAGCTGGTTGCTATCCCACGCCATGTCCACTCTCAGGTTTACATCAGCACTCTGGGTCAGGTGCTTGGGGATTGTGTGTAAGCGATGCTATATATGGTCTAGAAATGCACTTTTTGCACTAGATTGACTGAATGTGACTAAGATGGAGGCCTACGAGGCGTGCCATACCTTGCATGAGCTGGTTGCTATCCCACGCCATGTCCTGGGGGTCCACTCCCAGGTCTACATCAGCATTCCGGGTCAGGTGCGTGGGTCTACCCCTCTATCCCCCAAGCCCTCTTACCCCTAACCTCCCAAATCCTACCTCTTACCCATAAATACCCCTGCCCCTCACCATCCTATCCTTCAAACCCCTAACCTCTTAAAACCCTACCCCTTAACCCCCCCCTGCAAACCCCTAACCTCCCAGACCCTACCCCTTGACCCCTAAACCCTAACCTCCCAAACCCTACTCCTTTACCTCTAACCTCCCAAACCCTACCCCTTTACACCAACCCCCTACCCCCCCCCCCCCCCCCCCCCCCCCCCCCCCCCCTGCAAACACCTAACCCTAACCTCCCAACCCCTACCCCTAACCCTTAACCTCTAACCTCCCAAACCCTACCCCTTTAACCCTAACCCCTAACCCTAACCCAGGTGAGCCACAAGCTGTGCGACATGGTACCCAAGAGGTTGGGCATCACACCACTGCTGCCAGAGCTCTCCTCCTCTCCCTCCCTCCTCCTCAACTTCTGCCACCTCGACATTCGCCTTCAGCTACAGGTAGGATGTGCTCTTCAGCACTTGAATTTGAATTTGAATTTGAGGTTGCTTCCTTTCCTTGTCCATCACCCACTCTTCCACCCCCCACCCCACCCCCACTATTTTTCACTAACTCCCCCTACTGGCCACACCACATCTAACCACATCACACCACACCATCCTACCCAACCCAACCCAACCCAACCCTCCTTCCCTTCCTTGCACATGCTAGTACGAACTGGCTATGTGCCTAAGCGGTGGGTACGGCGAATTGCGCTTGGCCCACCCACCCCACCCCCACGCTCTTTACCCTACTTTCCACCCCACTCCGACCCACCCCACTTACCTACTTGCCACCCCTCCCCACCCTAACCCAAACCAAACCAGCCCAAACCAAACCAAACCAGCCCAAGCCAAACCAACCCAACTCTCCTTCCCTTCCCTTCCTTGCACTTGTCAGTCCCAACTAGCTCTGTGCCTAAGCCGTGTGTACGGTAAACTACGCTTAGCCCACCCACCCCACCCCCACGCTCCCCACCCTACTTGCCACCCCACTCCGACCCACCCCACTTACCTACTTGCCACCCCTCCCCACCCTAACCCAAACCAAACCAAACCAAACCAAACCAAACCAAACCAAACCAAACCAAACCAAACCAGCTCTCCTTCCCTTCCTTGCGCACGTCAGTCCCAACTAGCTCTGTGCCTCAGCCGTGTGTACGGCGAACTACGCTTGGCCCACCCACCCTGCCCCCAGGCACTCTTCCCACCCTACTTGCCACCCCACTCTCCCCACCCTACTTCCCACCCTAATTGCCACCCCTATCCACTCCACCCCACCCTAACCCAAATAAAACAAAACCAAACCAACCTTTCTTTCCCCTTCTTGCACATGTCAGTCCCAACTAGCTCTGTGCCTAAGCCGTGTGTACGGAGAACTGCGCTTGGCCCATGGATGTAGCCGCACGCCCAACAAGCCAGCTAATGAGGTGGTGCATGCTTTGCTGACGGAGCCTGAGGTGGAAGCTAGACTGAAGCTGCTCCTGCGTTGGCAGGGCACCTACTCATGGGAGAAGCTCGATGAGGCCATCCAGAAGGTATGTTGGTTGCAGTGATCTCCGTGATCGTCGTGATTTCAGAATCCAAGAATGCTGCATGGATAGTTTGCCAGTTTTAGGTAATGCTAGTACCTAAAATTGAATCCGTGATCGAATTCATCAAAAAGTGAATCCGTGATCCGTGAATTGTGTGTGCGGGGCACATTTTGAATTGCGTTGGCAGGGCACTTACTCATGGGAAAGGCTTGATGAGGCCATCCAGGAGGTACGAATTTGAAATGTTGATAAATGTGACCCGATAATTGTAGCTTTGGGCCCCAAAAGCACAACCCTAAGCTCCTTTTTCTTGAATTGCGATGCTCGTATGTGCTCTCGTGAGAATCGGTGCTGTATGTATAAGTCTTACAATTGTTAAATATTACATAATGTTTCGTATTTTTGTGATTTGAAATGAAACCTGAAAAAGTAGATTGTGACGGACACACGGAAACTGGGAAAAGCTTGATGAGGCCATCCAGAAGGTATGTTAATTGTAGTACAGTACATTACACAACATGGCATAAAACGTATTGACAACCACATTCTAGTGTGCCATGCTTGCAGGTGTCCCCATCAGTGACACAAGTGTGATGCAAGTGTGATGCAACCACACTGGTACAAATCATTTTATCTCTGTACATGGAGGTGTCCCCCTCAGGGACACAAGTTTGATGCTTTCATGCCTGCAAACAATTGCCCCCTTTGCCTAATGCACCTTGTCTGAGGAGTCTGACTGGGAAGCAAAGCGATTCATTGAGTCATTAGAGGGGTCAGCGTTGAACGCACCCTTGGACTGAAACACACCTACTGACATACGCACATAATGGAACCATTCTTGTGTTTCGTGGTTGTAACATTCAAAGCATTCTTGTGTTTCATGCTTGCAGACGATCGCCCACTTTGCCCACGGTAGCTTGTCAAAGGAGTCGGACTGGGAAGCAACCCGATTCATTGAGTCATTAAAGGGGGCGGCGTTGCACGCACCCCTGGACAGCAAGCCTCAACATTCAAAGCATTAGTGTGTTTCATGCTTGCAGACGATCGCCCACTTTGCCCACGGTAGCTTGTCAAAGGAGTCGGACTGGGAAGCAACCCGATTCATTGAGTCATTAAAGGGGGCGGCGTTGCACGCACCCCTGGACAGCAAGCCTCAACATTCAAAGCATTATCGTGTTTCATGCTTGCAGACGATCGCCCACTTTGCCCACAGTACCTTGTCAAAGGAGTCGGACTGGGAAGCAACCCGATTCATCGAGTCATTGAAGGGGGTGGTGTTGAACTCACCCCTGGACACACAGCCTCTACATTCAAAGCATTCTTGTGTTTCGTGCTTGCAGACGATCGCCCACTTTGCCCACGGCAGCTTGTCTGAGGAGTCTGACTGGGAAGCAAAGCGATTCATCGAGTCATTAGAGGGAGCGGCGTTGAACGCATCTCTCCTACCTCCCGGTGACCTTGCCCCTGTGCTGCGACAGGCTCTGGGGCTGCTAGACAAGCAGCAAGAGCAGCAGCAACAAGCCCAGCAGCAGGCCGATGGTGGGCGATTGAATAGAGGAGGGGTGACTAAGCTTCCGGGTGAGAATACAGCAGGTGTTGGGTCAGGGCAGTCCACGCTTGCTGGTGCCGGTGCCAGTGCGGGTGCTGGTGCTGGTGCCAGTGCTGGTGTGGGTGCTGGTGCTGGTCTGTTGCTCCACCGTGTTGGCGGCCCGATCTTGTCTATTGGTGCAAGCGTGCAGTCTATCTCCCCCTTGACTCTGAAAGCGTCAGATGCATTAGAGGGTAAGCTGTCTCATGCGCTGAGCGGCATGCCCGCCCCATCCCAGCTGTCAGATCTGAACGACATCGCGCTCATCGTAGATGTATCGCAGATCTGCGGTACTCTGCTGATGACCCTCAAGCCACACATCGTCCCCGCCCTCGAAGAGCTGTCCACCCCTGGGGCCCTGGACAGGGTGGGGTGGGAGGACGAGGAGGAGGAGCGGGAGAAGGCGAAGGAGGCGAAGGGCACCGCCGCACTGCCATCTGGTATAGCAGCATCAGCCATCCGACAGATGATGCGGATGGACTGGGCCTTGGTGTGCCGCACGCGTGTAGCCGCCCTCCTAAAGCAACTCTGGCAGCTGGAGGAGGACGTGAAACCCAAGAGATGTCCAAGCACCCGCCGCCTGCTTTCTTTCAACGGTGCCAAAGCATTGTTCGTCGGCTCTTCCTCGTTCCAACCAATGGATGAATTTGGTGGTCAGCTTTCTGCACGGCGCTCGGATCTGCTTGAGTCAGGGCCCTTGAGGCGTACCCTAGGTGGGTCCATGTGGGTGGGTGGGGTTGGGGGTATGTGTGTGTATGTGTGTGTCTGTCTGTCTGTCTGTATGTACTAGTACGGTAGCCCATGTGGCCGGTGGCCACACAGACACACATCACCCCCACCCCGATCATAATAGGGTGCCCGTGGGGCTGGGATACAGAATGGGCTACACATATATGTCCTCACCTCCACCCCTCTCATAAACACAGTCATCACGTTTTCCCCACTTCAAATGATGACGCATCTGCTCCCCCCCCCCCCCCCCCCCCCCCCTCACACACACACACAGTCCCCACTCTGCACAAACCTCGACCCAGGCCCAATCGCAAATTTGCCTCACCCCCTTACCCGCCAATACACACGTGCTTCCCTGCTTCTCCGTTCCCATTAATCTGATCTTCTCTCGGCCACTTTAGCAGATGGGTTCAACAGAAGCGATAATGATTTTTCCAGCTGAGTTCGAAATCGCGCAGACGTTTGGACGTTTCGTCAGACGACGCGGAAATGCGAAGACTTTTGGAAATTGCAAACGAACGTCTGCCCAGTTTCAGACTCAGCTTGAAACATCGGAATTGCGCGAGAGCAAAGCTGCTTACCTGTAGCTTCCTCTTCGCGCATAGATACCTGGTTGGGCTTGCAAGCTGTTCCCCGACAGGGCCTTCGTTCGGTCAACTCTGTCACGCACTCGCTACAGCTCAGCGCGAAATTAACCTTATCGTTGCAGGGTTGCAGGGAGTGGTGTGATGTGTGGGGGAAGATCTTGAAGAGGTATTGCACTCGGTGCAAGGAGGACGCAGCAAGAAGGAAGTCGGAAGTCGGAAAAACGTCACAGGGTTGCAGGGACTTAGATCGTGCAGAGATACCATGAGCCGTGCGAGTGTCTTAGCTCGCAGCAAGATGAATGTATCAATAGAGCCAGCAGAAAGGCTGAAGAATGGACGTTAACTACCTCCAATTACGAATCAGGCGATGTGATAGCGAATCAGGCGATGTGAAAGCATAATGAGATGACGAATGTAATGCTGAGATGAAGAATCAAGTGCGCATGCGTAAGCCAAGTGAAATTCAAGGGCCAGCCGAATCTTGAGCCGAAGTGAAAGTTCTGGAGCATGAGCCGCAGGTCGCCCCCTGAAGAAGCAATACACTGAAAACTGTTATTCCGAGCGCCATGCAAAGCGATCTGAGGGTCAGCAAATGACCTCCGAGGAGAGGATCTCCTCACTCATTTCATTGCAATTCATTGCAGTCACAGTATGGGAAGAAGTTGTAGAAATGAAATGAGCGCGCGCGCATAGCTTAGCGCATCTGCTGTTTCCGTCATTGAAAATTTTGCTGGGCGAAGACTTGGGTGTACGGAAAGTCGGTTGCAAGTCGGTTACACTTCGCACGCCCATGGCACGTGGGTACGCGATGATGACACCACCACGACCACGACCACGACCACGACCATGATTTCTTTATATGTATAGATGTATGTATGTATGTATGTATGTTAGTTTGTATGTACGTATGTGTGTGTGTGTGTGTACGAGAGTATGTATGTATGTGTGTATGCATGTATGTGTGTGTGTGTCACCAAACGCCCCCACACACCCAAGCACCCGCCGCCTGCTTTCTTTCAACGGTGCCAAGGCATTGTTTGTCGGCTCCTCCTCATTCCAACCAATGGATGAGTTTGGTGCTCAGCTATCTGCACAGCGCTCGGACCTGCTTGAGTCAGGGCTCTTGACTCCTTGAGGCGTACCCTAGGTGGGTCAATGTGTGTGTGAGTATGTATATGTGTGTGTGTCTGTGCCTGTGCGTGACACCAAACACCCCCACACACACGCGCACACACAAACACCAAGCATACCACCACACACAAGCACCAAAAATCCCCCCCTAAACACACGCACCAAGCAACCCACACACACAAGGAGCAAGCACCCTTTCATACACAAGCACCAAGCACCACCCTACACACAAGTACCAAACACCCCCATACACGAAAGCATCCCCCCCCCCCCCCCCCCCCCCCACACACACACACACACACACACACACACACACATACATACATACATACATACATACATACACAAACACAAAAACAAAAACACAAGCACGCAACCAAATGAGACCAAACTACAAGCTGGCAAACACAACCCTAATACTCGAACACCGGCCCATATTTTAATACCCTTGGCCCCTTCAGCATGCATACATACATACATACATACATACATACATACATACATACATACATACATACGTTCATACGTTCATACATACATACACACACACACACACCACCCCCACCACATCAACCTCAGCCCATCTTTTAATGCCCAGCAGGTGTGGCCAAACATTCAACCTCCATGTCGGGGAGCATCGAGTGTCCCATGGGTCCTTTACCCGTCCACCATCAGTCTGTGTCGGTGCAGCTCATGCAGTGGTCTGCCGCCATGGCTCTTGCGGACACCTTCCATGCAGATACTGAGCTGCAGGCCGTCCTCCATACCATCCTGCAGCAAGTGGCTGACGGCTGCCCCATGCACGCAATCACAGGTAAGCATGCAACCGCACAACCACCCACCACCTGAACCACGAATCACCCACCCACCCCCTCAACCACCCACCCATGAATCAATCCGACCCACCCACCACATCACCCACCACCTCACCCACCTACGAATCAACCACCCATTCACGCAATCACAGATAAATACGCAAACACCCTTACCATCACCACCACCACCCACCACCTCAACCACGAATCAACCACCCACCACCCACCACCTCAACCACCCACCCACCACATCACCCACCACCTCACCTCACCCACTCACCCACCCGCAGATGAACCCCACTCACCCACCCACCACAGAGGTGGGCGCACCTGTGGCCAAAGGTGTAAGTGCACTGCCCCTCACCACCACCATTTCCCCCCCCCCCCACACACACACACACCAACAACAGAACCACCCCCCACCAGCACACACGCATACACACCACCACCACCACCACCACCACCACAGAGGTTGACGAGGCCCTGCGGAAGCGGCACCTTTACAACGGAAAGCTTGCCGAGCAAATCAAACGACTCAAGGTGTCTGCCGCGTCACTCAACGAGTCCACCATCCAAGAGGCATCTGTGTCTCGCCAAGGCAAAGCCGATGGCGACCTAAGCGCAGGCTCGGGGAAAGTCGCTCGCATTAGCAGTCCCGCCTTTGTACCCATGCCCCAGCCTCCCAAGTCCGAGGGGGATCTCGGCGCGGGTTCGAGTGTAGGGGCTCGCGTAAGTAGCCCCGCCTTCATACCCATGCCCCAGCCTCTCAAGGTTGAGGGGGTTCTCGGCGCAGGTTCCGGCGCAAGCGCTCGCGTCAATAGTCCGTCACTACTTAGTAGCAGGCCCTCGCCCCTCATCCACAAGTCGACGTCCCAATCTCAGCCCCAGAACTTGTCGCTCATTGACTTGTTGAAAGGGGGTGGTGGTTTGGGTAGCCTTTCCAGCGGGCCTATGAGGGTGGGACCTGGGTCTGGGGTGGGCGGCCTAACTCGACCAGAGGAGGTGAGAAAACGATTGATCACCTCAACACTAGACCTGCTCCGGCTCTTTGCCTCAGACTCCCACTCCCACGCGGGAGCCCAGGGAGTGGGGCCAAGCCACCTGGGCTCTGATGCCTGCCCCCCACCGCACAGCTCAGCGTCAGCTGTGCTGAGCACTGGACAGGCTGGCGCCCAGGGAGCGGGGCCAAGCCACCTGGGCTCTGATTCCTGCCCCCCAGCGCGCAGCTCAAGCTCAGCAATGCAAAGCTCCCGCTGGTCATCATCCTACAAGAGTAGCCTGTCCTCAGCTGGTAGCCTGGCGTTCGACCCGACCACCCCACAGTTCCGTCACAGTTCGGTTCTGTGTTGTCTCCTTGCCGCCTTGGCCTCCAACCCGCACCAGCACCTCGCCTGCGGCCCCATGGCCACCAACCTTGGCAAGTACCACAACTTGCGCCAATGCTTCGTGCACCCACTCTACAGCGTTGAAGACTGGGCAGGCTGCATGTCCATGGACTCACTACCAGGGTCAACAGCCTATGAATTTGGCGGTGGAGCTGGCGGATCTGGTGGTGGAGCTGGCGGATCTGGTGGTGGAGCTGGCGGATATGGCGGCGTAGCTGGCGGAGCTGGTGGTGCAGCTGGCGGATCAGGTGGTGGAGCTGGCGGAGCTGGTGGTGCAGCAGGCGGATCTGGTGGTGGAGGTGGCGGAGAACAGCAGCCCCCCGGAGATCCGATGATGGAGTTGCGAGCCCTGCTGACACCTGGCTCTTGGCGCTTGAATGCGTGTGACCAGGCCACGACAAATGCTTCAGCCAGTAAGGAAGACAGCGCACGACTCCACCCCCACCCCCACCACCATCACCACCATCATCATCACCATCACAACCAGCGTGGCCCCAGCCACCGTCTCCACCATAACCACTACCACCAGCGCCACCAGAGCCAGAGCCGACAAGCTGACAGCCTGGACGAGCAGCGGCAGCAGGCTGACAGCCTGGACAAGCAGCGGCAGCAGCCGCAGCAGCGCCAGCATGTCCAGGTCGGTCCCTCACCCCTTATCAAGCCCTCCCTCCCTCATGGATCAGACCAAGGGGACTCCCGTGACAGTAGTTCTGGCCTCATGCCTGCCTACGACACTGCCTCCCCCTCCGCTGTGCAACACACGTGCTGGACTGTGTCGGAGCTGGCCACTGAGTACCCCTCCACTGACAAGACGACCTCTTTGGAAGAGTTCATGACTGTGGCTGCCTCTAATGACAGTGAAAATTCCCTAGACAAGTGTATGCTAGCTTCATCAACCCCCAACAGGTTGACAAACACGTCGGGGGAGGGGCATGCACCTTGTCTCCTGTCGAGACTAGCAGGGAACGCTCCCAGGGTGGGATGGGGCACCAGCCCTGGGTCCGATGGGGGTCCAGCATCCAATGGGGGTCCTGGGTCATACGGGGGTCCTGGGTCACATGGGGTTCCTGGGTCCAACGGGGGTCCTGGGCCACAGGGGGGTCTTGGGTCACATGGGGGACCTTGGGAGGGGTCCACTGCTGCTCAGGCTTCCAGGGAGTCCGTAAACCCCTGTTCCGTGTCGCCGTTACTCGATCAGTTCTTCGCCATCCCAAAAGGCCAAGAGCAGGCAGCAGGAGCAGCGTCGGACAGGACTAGAAGCAGTAGCATGGTTGGCCAGGCTAGCCTAGGTGGCATGGGTGGCATGGGTGAGAAGGATGACACGGGAGTTGCTGCCTTAGTAACTGCTGATTGTGGTGGTCGGGTAGTGAGCACAGGCGGAGCAAATGGATGGGCAGCAGCAGCACATTCCTGTGTTGATGGGAGTAGCGCACATCATTCGGCTAGCTCTGGGGATGCCAAGCTGGCAGGGGCTGCTGATAGCCAGGCTTCCAGTCATGCCAAGCTGGCAGGGAATGGTGACAGCAAAACATCCAGTCATGCCAAGCTGGCAGGAGGTAGTATCGAGAAGAAGGGCACCCCTGGGCGGCTTGGTACGGGAAGGTCATCCAGCGAGAACCATTCCACCAGCCAGCGCCCTCACTTTTCAAACTCCTCCAGGGTTAATAAGTCAAGTTCACAAAAGGAGCCAGCCGCTGGCACGAGTGCCACAAGGGCAACTGCGTCCCTTGCCACACACACCTCTGCTCCTGGTGAGCGTGTCCACCTAGCAGGCTCCAGCTCGCACATCCCTCACGTCACCCCCTCCAACGGCAACACGTCCAACGGCAACAGCAACGGCAACTCCCAACACAACACTTCCAATGGCACACAGAGTTTGCTGCCCAGGTGCTCCTCGGACCGCTACACTAAGCTGCGGGTCAAGATAAACAGCGACGAGTCACCACTGCCTATCGCAGAGTTCTTCCGCGAGCCTGGCCAAATTGAGGTAGGCCAGCATGGTGCCAATGGCCCTGCCGTGGGACGGCACGATTCCAATGGCATCGCTGTGGGCCGACAAGGAGCTAGTGGTATCGCTCTGCCCGCATCCACAGCTGAAGCAAACGGACTGCCCCCACGAGCCAAGCGTCCCTCCTCCTCCTCTGGATCATCTAGGGTACCTGAACGCAGCCACAGCTCGCACCAGAACAGTCACAGCTCACACCACCACAGGCACAGCTCACACCAGGACAGGCACAGCTCAGCTGCTGCTGCCCCCAAGCCAACGAGTAGTGCATCAAGCTCCCACGCCGCTACTGCCCCCAAGCCAACAAATGATGCATCGAGGCAGATGCCGCACATGCCCCTGCCACAGCCCTCCCGCTCTCACAGCGCCATGCCCCACACACACGCGGCAAAGTCCTTCCATTCGGCACAGAGTAAACCCATGCCTCGCCAGAGCTCTAATCGGAGCTCCAGCCACTGCCAAGTCCCCCCCTCCGGCCCCCCTCTCTACACTCCTTATACTCAGTCACGGAGCTCTCATACCGGTGATTCCACCTACTACCATGGTCAGGTCCCCCCCTCAGGCCCCCCTCTCCGCACTCCTTCCACTCAGTCACGGAGCTCTCATACTGGGGAGTGCACCTCCAACCATGGTCAAGGCCCCCCCTCAGCCCCCCCCCTCTGCACTCCTTCCACTCGGTCACGGGGCTCTCATACTGGGGAGTGCACCTCAAACCATGGCCAAGGCCCCCCCTCAGGCCCCCCCCTCCGCACTCCTTCCACTCGGTCACGGGACTCTTATACTGGGGAGCGTACCTCCAGCCGCGGCAAGGCCCCCCCCTCGTTTCGTCAATCTGCATTAGACCAGCCATTTGAACCAGGTCCTTACGCGGCCTCCTACTCGTCTTCTCACGGCTCTGTCAGCATTCCCTTCCCCCACCGTTGGCCAGAGCCCCCCTCAGGCAGTACGGTACATCTACCTAGCTCAGGACAGGCATTTGAAGTCATGCTCAACTCTTCACGAGACGGCTCCCACAGCTCAATGCTGGCACCCCCTGTCGGCTACTCCTCTGGCTCAGTCAACTTTCCCTTCTCCACTGAAATGTCGCATGCTGAGGATGGCACATCAGCTTTGGGCCAATACCCAGATAGGGCTCACCTGCCACCTCATCAGCATCAGCTGCCAGCTGTGGATGACGTGGTGGAGGAGATGCAGTTGCTGGCCAGTCAGTGGCAGGCCCCCAACGGGGATGTCAGCCAATGTGAGACTCGAGATGGCGACGGTGAGGGTGAGGGTGAGCGTCCCATTCTCTTGTCCAGTTTCCTGAGGGAGGTAGAAAGCGACGCCCCTCGGATCGCCAACCTGTCGACCATCAGCACTGAGTTCCCTTTCTCTGGCTCCGAAGCCAACCAACTGAACCCATTGTTTGACCTGCCTAGGCCACTGAGCACCACAGCCACTGATCATGAGTCTATCTGGCGCATACCCTAGTTGGACTAGGCTCCACTTCATCCACCCATCATGAATAAATAAATAAATAGTTCGCCTTATTACGAGGCGTGAGGTTGAAGGGGGCAGCCCATTTGCTTTCACTGGGGGCAACCAGCGATCATGATGACTCCATGTGGCGCATACATTCGTGTGTGTGTGGCTTAGGCACGCAATGAGTTTAATCACCATCCATCAATGCTCGATGGATAGTGTGTACTGGCGATGTACATCACTAGTATGTGATCACCATCCATCAGTGCACAATGGATAGTGTGTACTGGCGATGTACACCACTAGTATGTGATCACCATCCATCAGTGCACAATGGATAGTGTGTACTGGCGATGTACACCACTAGTATGTGATCACCATCCATCAGTGCACAATGGATAGTGTGTACTGGCGATGTACACCACTAGTATGTGATCACCATCCATCAGTGCACAATGGATAGTGTGTACTGGCGATGTACACCACTAGTATGTGATCACCATCCATCAGTGCACAATGGATAGTGTGTACTGGCGATGTACACCACTAGTATGTGATCAGCATCCATCAGTACACAATGGATAGTGTGTACTGGCGATGTACAGCACTAGTATGTGATCACCATCCATCAGTGCACAATGGATAGTGTGTACTGGCGATGTACACCACTAGTATGTGATCACCATCCATCAGTGCACAATGGATAGTGTGTACTGGCGATGTACAGCACTAGTATGTGATCACCATCCATCAGTGCACAATGGATAGTGTGTACTGACGATGTACAGCACTAGTATGTGATCACCATCCATCAGTGCACAATGGATAGTGTGTACTGGCGATGTGCATCATTAGTATATGTGGCCTGAGTCCTTGCAGGTTTTTCTTCAAGATGATGTATGTAGCATGACTGCTAAATTATGTAGCGAAGTGCTCAATGATGTAGCTAAGTGTTTTAGGGTGGCTACGTTAGATCCTTTTGGAGGAGCCAAAAACGCTATCAGTAGCACAGTATAAGCTACTAGGAGCATCATGGTGATACATGAAGACACTGCTGTGGTCAACAGGGGTAGTGGCGAATATTCGTTTGGTCGAGGGTCGGTACCATTCATCGACCCTAAGTGCGCCTAATCTTTTGTAGGAGAGGCAACGCCATTCGAACTGAATCCTCGGTGTCGCTGGCTTGTGTCGCGAGACCCACCTCCTGGGGTGAAATTCCTTTCACAACTAAAAAAAGCTGCTTCCTTTGTTGCAAGAAGATCCTGGGTGTGGGGTGGGGTGTGGGTGTGGGGTAAGGTAGGGGCATAGTACACCTGATGATGGTGTTGAAGAGAAATCAATACATAGTCTGGCAAGGTAACATTAACACTACCTCCTTTTATTGCAAGAAATCCCTGGGTTCTTGCATCATGCCATGGGTCAAAATAGCAGGGTTCCTGGAACAGATAAATAGATAGACAGTCAACTGCATTGGCTTGTATGTATTTTTACAGTTCAGTGGTAGCCAAATAAGTAAGGACCGGCAAAGGCAAGTATGATATCATACAAATTGCATAATATGATTAAACATGGCAACTTTAGCCTGGTCAGGCTACCGGCATCATATGATTAAACATGGCAACTTTAGCCTGGTCAGGCTACCGGCATCATATGATTAAACATGGCAACTTTAGCCTGGTCAGGCTACCGGCATCATATGATTAAACATGGCAACTTTAGCCTGGTCAGGCTTCCAGCATCATATGATTAAACATGGCAACTTTAGCCTGGTCAGGCTACCGGCATCATATGATTAAACATGGCAACTTTAGCATGGTCAGGCTACCGGCATCATATGATTAAACATGGCAACTTTAGCCTGGTCAGGCTACCGGCATCATATGATTAAACATGGCAACTTTAGCCTGGTCAGGCTTCCGGCATCATATGATTAAACATGGCAACTTTAGCCTGGTCAGGCTACCGGCATCATATGATTAAACATGGCAACTTTAGCCTGGTCAGGCTACCGGCATCATATGATTAAACATGGCAGCTTTAGCCTGGTCAGGCTACTGGCATCATATGATTAAACATGGCAACTTTAGCCTGGTCAGGCTACCGGCATCGTATGATGACATGAGATCATATGAGATCGTACTGCCGTTCCCTACAAATAGGCCATCGCATGACATGAGTGATTTGTTGGTCAACTCCACCTATTGCCAGGTCCCGGTTTCTAGTTCTGGGTACAGAAGCTAAATAGAGACTCGCCCACACTTGAGTACCGGTAGTTGAACAAGTTCTATGCAGCATCGCCTGCGACACTAAAGAATGGCGGAGAGTGATCGTGAGGGAGCGACAAGTGGCAACGGAAGCAAGTTAGTTACGAGACCGTTGTCTGACGTGTCCGGCTTCAGCGCGGTCAACCGGTCGCCGGTCGGTCGGTCGCATAGACAGACAAATGGGTAACCATGGGGGCTCCCGCTTCCTTGGAGAGGGGGCTCCGCCAATAAGCTAGTTTATGTTAGCAGTTGAATCTACTGGTACCTACTGGTACCTGTACTTGAATAGTTGAATACCGGCATACGGTGAAATTATTGCAGGTGACATAAGTATATGCTATTTTATCCTGTGGATTTTGCAGTTGTTTTTGAAAGGATTGGGGCCTAAACTAGAATAATCGGTCTGCACGATTCCTGGGCCTGGGATTTGAGGAGATGGAAACATTAATAATCCGTCTGCGCGATTTGCTTACATTCTGGGTCGAGCAACTTTGGCATAGGGGTCAGTGAACAACGAGGCACTTATTCAATACAACGGCTTTTCATTGTGACTTGGAGATAGCCTTCGACTTGTTGTAACGAACTCATCCAAACCAGGGTTGTTCAGGACGCTGCATCTTCCGTCACAGACGCAATGTCAAAGGGTCCGTTGCATCGCAGGACGCGAGGTGGGGAGGGTCCTATGACCAGAAGGAAGTGTCCGTTGCGTTGCAGGACGCAGGCTGTACCATTGGTTGCGTCTCAGGCAGCAGAGCTGTCTCCTGAAGCACCCTGGTCCAGTCCCTTCTTGAACTTGGTGCAATCGTTTCAACCAACTTGAACATGCTTGGCTCCAGCCATCAATTGAGAGAGGATATAGTTACATACTCAGCAAAAATCAATGCCTAGACTGAACAGCGCCGAGGCAGCTGGACAGTTTTAAAAAAAGATTACGTAAGGCTCATGTCCTAGCAGTGAAACAACACCGCCCTAAAGTCGGACTCGAGAAACCAACCGCCGTCTTCTGGCAGCGGGGCTCGAACTCCGGTGGCCGAAGCCGTAACCACCAGTTTTATAACAATTTCGCTGTTCGTCATATTCGGCAGTGACGGTATAAAATCAGTGTAAGTTTCGAGCTCTGGGCTGTATGGTATAGTATTACCCAGACAACGATCAGATGGGTCATCTGTTCGAGCCCTAGCCATGTTATCAAAATTTCATATTTGCCGCCTTGGATGAGGTAGAGGACTTTCCACCGTGCTGTAGCGCGGTAGTCCAAGCTCAGGCGCAGAGGGTCTGCGAAACCAAATAAACCCAACGTGGTAGCTATTCTCCAGTGTTTACACATGCATGCAAGCGGGAGGGTTCCCTCATTGTCACGCCTGTGGCATGGCGTACTAATTTTCGATTTGTAATACATTGTGCTGACGAGGTTGTAGACAGTCAATCCTGGTATTATGGTAGGTGCTGTCGGAATGGGGGGTGACAAGCAGCCGAGCTTATTCTGTAAACCCTGTATGGCGCTGATTCCAGGGTATATCAGTGTGTAATGCCTGCAGCACCCATCAGCATTGCGTCACGATGTCCTGGGCATGGGCACAGGGTTGAAGGCTCAAGTATAATGTTATATTCAGGCATTGCATATGCAGCTGATGTTGTGCACAGGCTGCATGAGGCTGATTCAAGGGGATAGCAATGGCTGATAGATGCCTGCAGCAGCAAGCATGTACCCCATTGCACCCCATTGCAAATTTAGAGGGTCGTTGGTGTTGAGAGTGGTACATTAACCATTTTATACATCTGGCCAGATGTCTAAAATGGTTAATCTACCACTCTTAACATTTGGCGCCCTTTTTTGCACCCTTTTCTGCACCTTTGGGCATCCCTTTGGCATCCCTGTCACCCATAGTGCACAAGTCCAAGCCAAATAAAAGGGTGACGAACTACTGATGACCCCCAAAATTAGCAGTGGCAACAAACGGCATGACTATTGCTACGTGAAATTTCCTTGACATTCCTGAACTTAACTTTCCTTGAAGTTCTCTAAGGTCCCTAAGTTAGAGAACGGGTGTACGGGTGAACGGGTGAACGGGTGAACGGGTGAACTGGTGAACGGGTGAACGGGAGGAAAGGTTAATGCAAGGGGCTCTAACTTCCATATCTTAGGGAAGTAGCTAACAGGTGAGGGAAAGGTTTAGGGAAGGGGGTTTAACTTCCCTAATGTAGGGCAGTTTTTTAGCGATGGGTCGCTATTAGCGATGAAACCCATCGCTTTCGAGATTGGCCTAGCGATGAAAGCGATTTGGGCGATGCAGCTAGATCTGGCCCTCGAGTCCCAACTGGCCTGGCCCAGGCCGCCTAGGGGCTGACCTGGCCTGGAACTCCTCGAATTTCTGGCCAGCCCTCCCCGTGTAGTAACACCCACACGTGGTAACTCTCGCCCGGTTCTAATAGGATTATAGAAGTCAAACCCTGTCTGGCAGTTACATACGAGGAGAGTGCGCGCTGCAGCCTCGTAGCTGTTCTCGAGGTTAATATCACTTTCCCATCTGTCGAATATTCCAAGGATGCTCCCTGATAAGAGAAAGACTGCCCCCCCTCTGGGTCATGGCCAAACAGATGTATTGAGGGCCATGCATCGAGTTTACTTGCGTATGCTGATCGACTCGATTGGAAAGCTTGAAAGCCCAACTGAGTGGGTAACTGCGCGCAAAGCAGAATCTCTAAAGCGTTTAGCTTTGTGATTGCGTTCCGGTACATTGCGCGGAATCAACACTTGGCAACTTGGATGCAGGCGATGCAGGTTCAATCAGATGGGTTGAATTTGCAACCCACCAGGTCTTTGTCTTTCTGCATGATCAAAGCTCACCGATGAATGAAGCGCAAGAGCGGTAGGCAGATTGGTGGGAGGAGGGCAGTATGTGCATGTTGGTGGGTGGGTGGGTAGTGGTGTGTGTGAGGGTGGGGGTTAAATCATCTGAACTTATGGAGTGTGTGTGTATTGGGGGGAATTCTAGACCAGGCCTAGATCCACTTAAGCTCGGCCACACTCGGCCAAGTTAAATTATAATTTAGTATGTTGAAAGAAGCCATTTTGAAAATAGCTAAGAATTGCTACTAACAGGGGCTGGCTAGATGGCTCCGGAACCAGAATAGCTATGAAAAGGGGGGGCTTCAAAAACAAAACAAAAACCCTGATGTAGGGGAAAATGGGTCCAGGAAAACAGGGGGTCCTTCATGTTACACTTTGTATCGCTTATCTTCTCCACTTACGATCGGTTGCTGTAGCATGTGGCCACAAATTTGAACAAAAAAGAGCACCAACCGAGCTTGACTTGCATGCACTTAACTACCATAAGCGATCCCGAAGACAGCGAGCAGCCAAATTGCTGGCTTAAGCTGTGTAACCAACTTAAAGTTCTACCATAAACAATTAAGAGCCCACACTACACATCCGTGGTTCATGACATGTTGGATACGTGTGCTATTAAGGTAACTTGCAATTGGCATTTGCGAGATCCATCTCGCGGCACCCTGTCTATAGTGCATGGGTAGACATGTTGGCGGCAACACGTTTTTTACCAGCATCGTGTGTGCTGCCATCCCTGCTGTGGGTCCCCTTCAAGAAAATTCCTACATACCGGTAAACAAATAAACTCCTCATTAATTGGAAGGTCTTGGCCTTTAAACTGCCATTTATAGGCCATTATTCCATTTAGAAGGTCACTTTTAAATATAACCACTTCAGATGTTTACACTTTTACTTCCATCTTGAAAATATGAAATAATTCTTATGCATTTGAGCATAAGCTGTACGCCTGACGATGAATCGCTCATAATAGCTAGATCATCAGCATACAAGATTATTCTGCAAATGTGATCATCAATTATAATACCTTCCTCTTCACCAGATTTATTGTAAAGAACTTCTCCAATTCGTCAATAAACCAAACAAAAGCGGGAAGAGATTACCGGTATCTCCTTGTCTAAAACCTGCCTCTGCTGAGAAGGCAGAGCTAATACGATTGCAGACATGTACTCTCATACGGACTTGTGTATACATGTCTTCAGGATATTCATGTGGTTGCAGTGAATATCCACCTGTTCAAGTCATATGTTCATGCCATGCCCAAGTCATGTCAAAGTCATGTTCAAGTCATTTGTTTAAGTCACTTGTCTGATGCACTAGTGATAGAGAGTTGACGCCTGCTTGTTGGTGCGCCAAGATGCTACAAGGTATGTGTGAAGACAAAGAAGAAACTGGGGAGAACCTGCTACACATTGTTGAAAATAAACAGTGGTGATAGGTTTAAAAGCAAACACCATCCAATTGCTACGTTTCACGTCTCAGATTTTCAAACACAGATTTTTGAGGGCCCGTTACAAGAATCACGTAGATAAACAGGGGCATCTATGTTTCACACATAGATTTTGAGGGCTGGTTAGGTTGGCTGCGTAGTTGACACCTAGCTCCAGGACCATCATCTCCTTCTCCATGAGCACCTCCACCTCCTCCTGGATCACCTCCACCACCGCCGTCACCACCACCACCACCACCACCACCACCACCACACACAGATTTTGGTGGGTCCGTCACGAGTATCACGTAGGTTTACAGGGGCATCTATGTTGCACACTTGCATATTGAGGGCTAGTTGAGTTGTATACTTCACCACCACCATGACCACCGCCGCCGCACTGGTTCCTAGGCAGGCGACAGGCAAATCCCGCGGGGTATTCGCTTTTCAACCAAAGAGCCTCCATCTCTTTTGCTGAGAGCACTGCATTCTTTCCTTGAGGTGTTCCAAAACTCTGTAACAGAAAGGTTATCGTACCTGCAAGGGAAGAGGTAGGGAAGTGTATATGCTGTGAGTGTGCTGTGTCTCGTTCAACTGACTGGGAATAAGTAGGGGTTGGCTGTGCTTCATAAAATAAGTGAATAAATAATATTATATAATATTAGTCGGACCAGCCGTCTCACCAGAAATTCGAATTTATTTGAAAAACTAATACTATTGTGACACTAAAATAATATGAGCTAGTATAAGTTTTTCAAACACTAATATTAGTCGGAATAATACACCCCAAATAAGTAGTTTTTAACTTACTAAGCAGCTGCTTTCCAGGAAGCTTAGAGCAGATTTCCTGCATCTTCGGTGTGTTTTCTCCAGTGCAGCCGAGAGGCCGTTTGGGCTCATACACATCGTTGGTGCCGTGGTTGCTGGAAGTGCCCGGTGGGAGCTCGAAGTTGAACTTGGTCACTGCGTCATTCACTTCCGCCTGGGTGAACCTGCCACAGCGGGCGGAAGAGGCGAACACGCTATATCTAGCCGGGTTGGGCTTTGGGCCATCTCGGATGCCAGTGCTGCGGAAATGCTCAATAGGCCCTATTTCGGCCCCTCCTGTGATGACATCCATCTGGTAGATGTTGAGGACCTGTAGGGCAAAATTTCAAGGCAACTGAAAGGGTGTGTTTAAAAATATGCACCCTATCAACATGCACCCTTCCAAGCCAAATAAATTGCTGCGAAAGACCCCTCAAATTATAAATTATGTGTGTGTGTGGGGGGGGTGGGGTGGGGTGGGGTGGGGGGCTTGGTTAGCATGGGGGAAGCTCGGTCATCATGCATTGGTGGGGTTGGCATCAGCAGCCTAGGGTTAGCACAGTCAGCGTCGGAGTGGCCCAGAGCCGCACACATCAAATGGTTGGGTGGTTAGAGTAGTGGAGAGTGCACAGTCAGGAGGGAGTTGGCAGAGTGGTACTGTTGGGCTAAGAACACCACAGTAAGAGTGGTGCAGAATGAACACCTACATACGTAAACACACCTTTGTATACGGGGTCCCACCTCTTGGGGTGAAATCCCGCTCATTAATTGTATTTTTGTATTTCATGTCCCTGGGGAGGGCAGGAGATTTGCACCCCCATTCACAGGAGCAAGTAAGGAATCTTCAGTGGATTCCCATTTGCCCTAATTATATTTGATTGGATTGTTACATGTTTTTCCAGCCAAGTCTGGGCTGCTCACCGCCTTTCAATGCTAAGTCCGCCAGTGAAATACCCACGGAAACCAGAGAGACAAGTACCCAACTATGCGGATTATACAGTTTAAATACTTGTACAGATATAAGCACATTAAGCAGTACTAACCTTACGTCCAGGTAGGTGGTCAAAGTTATTATTCGCAACATTCCACACGATTTCCTCGGCAATACCCACGGAAACCAGAGAGACAAGTACCCAACTATGCGGATTATACAGTTTAAATACTTGTACAGATATAAGCACATTAAGCAGTACTAACCTTACGTCCAGGTAGGTGGTCAAAGTTATTATTCGCAACATTCCACACGATTTCCTCGGCAATGCCCACTGCCCTCATGGCAGCAACAGCCTCGTCCTTGGTAACATGACCTTCAGGGCTGGTGTGCAGGTCGCCGTTCTTCACAAGAGCAGCCAGAGCAGGGCATGTGATGGTCCTGACATCAAGGGATCCATCCCCGTGCTGATGCGGGCAAGATCTAGCACTGGACAAGGTTGGGATACAGGCCAGCGCTATGGCAAGCAGCAGGGCAGTCCACCTCATGTTGCGGCTATCCTGGGGAAGTTAGCCCGCAGTTAAGTTACTCCTTTTCAGACGGGTTTGTACTTTGAAGTTCAGGCTTTAGGTTTGCGTGGGGTAGGGTTTGAGTTTAAGGGTCTAGGGTTCAGGAAGTTTAGGTTGTAATGATAACGCCTGGTGGGACTTGGTATTAAGGGAGCCCCGTCTACGACAATAGGGAACGGGCTACTACTTTACCAGGACAAAGCCACCATGACGGTTACCAGCGACCATGAAAACTGAAGCGCACCCGTGGGGTTTCGAACCTGGCACCTTCTTCGTTCGAGGATCTCTGCCATTGAGCCCTTCGTCGAAACGGGGATGTTCATGTTGTAGGGTTCAGGGTCTAGGTGGGTTCAGGGTTTAATTAACAGGGTTTTAACTTCCCTATTACTTCCCTACCAAATGAGTGCAGTCTAAAACCAGTGCTATTTGGCCTGAGAAGTCGTTTAAGAAAAATACCAATATGCTTTAAACTAGTAGCTTAAAGCCGTTTCATATGACACAAAACGCTTGCGGCTGTTATTGCTGCTGGATAGGCACGGGAAGGAGCAGAGGGAGGCATACGAATACTAACAATTGTTTCATGGTTATATATGACTAAATGCGTCTAAGTGTCGTGAATTCGTCAGCAGCAGATGCATAAGCTAACATTTGTGTTTAACAGATAAAACATATTATTATTTAAACAACGTTGACTATGCTACCTTAACTTCACGTCCTGAGAGTGGCGCATTACTCGGATGTAACAATTTCAATTTCAATTTCAATTGACTATGCTACCCTTTAAAATGTGCGCCCCGTTTAAAGAGTGTCATACTTTTGTAGGAGTGGCAACGCCACTATAACTGAATCCTCGGTATTGCTGGTTTATATCAGGGATCCCAGTATCCCACTTGCTAGAGTGAAAATCCCGCCACAACTAGAAACAGCTGGGGTAGTGGGGTGTACTGCTGTAGCTGTGTCGCCGAGGTAGTAGAGCTTGAATTTTGAGTAATATTTTGTTGTTCCATACACAAATAGACAGTATTTATTTCGAACCCAATAATTGGAATTGTGATTGTGTACTGTATACGGTAACAAGTTGATTTACAGAGCCCTTGAGCAATTTAGCAATTTACGAGAAAACGAAAATTGAATCTGAATTGGTTGATAGAGACTCCAGGATGAAGCTGGTCATGAATCCTGATCCCTTTAAAGGATGGTAATACTTAATACAATTTATAAAAAAATGCTATAAGAATCGCACAATAAAGGTATCATCCCAGGTGAGACGATGGTTTAATTATACTGTATAATTAAAGAATCACTGTAGCACGAACTCAGCCCCCCCGTCGATAAAACGAATGTTTTGGGTTCAGTTCATCATTACCTTTTCTGTTTAAGCCCTTCCTATCACGGTTGGGCAAGTCCCTTTAGCCTATTTGGCCTACCCCTGGACTGTATCATACATAAATAAGGCCGGCGGGGCCACGCCTAGAGGGCCTAGCGGACTTTAGGTGTGTGCTTCAGTTAAGAAAACGATTGGTGTATAGGGCTACGGACAGAGCCCATACCACCCTATTAGTCGAGTTGTACTTTAAATATTACTCAAGCCGGACTTAGGTCCACTCCCATGTCTCCGTCCTTTCCAGAGTGGGGAAGACAATACGTGTAGCCTAACCGAATTGAAGTATGGGCTGTCATTGACGGATATTACGGATATATGCAGATATAGGCTATATAACGGATAATAATAAAAGTGACTTTCGTGACAATTCTTACACTATTATTCGGAGATTGATTAACTTAATAGTGACCGTAGAATAGAACTTGCCAGCACGGATGAAGTAGCAGCGCCAGGTAGAAGTTTCACAGATGCCCAGATGGTCCTCACGGCAGGTGGTTTAGGGGACTGGGGGGCTATGACAGCACTGACCATGTGCAGGTTGGGTATGTCCGTCTTCGAGGTCGACGTCAGCTAAATACTTGACCCTGAACTTCGCGGGATCGCGGAGGTTCTGTTCAGTGGATCCGACGATTTGTGGATATTGATGGATTATCAGACATTTTCCAGATATTTAAACAGATTATGAAGCCTGAAGCTTCTACTGCCTCTAGAGCACCCGGCAGCGGTTTAAACTTATAAGGTCCACCGCGCGCGATAGAGTATGCGGCGATATCAGACGTGTCAGATGGATTATACGGGCTCGGACGGGAGTAGTGGCGCGAGGAAACAACCTAAAAGGTAGTCCACACGAGCGCGTATCGGTCCGCGTTTGTTTAGCCGCGTTAGCGCGTTTCGGTCCGCGTTTGTGGTTTCAGCGTAATCGCTGGCCTGGATTGTCTGAAAATCGGACGCCAAGGCTGCGAACAAGGTTGCGACGTCTACAATATGGGCATTCGCTGCAAATCCCAAACGTTACCTCACCATCGCATCGTCCAATACTCAGGGTTTTTCCTTTATATAAGTGATAGACAGCCTTTAGCGATCTGACCGATCGCTGACGAAATTGGCATAGCGATGCAGCTAGATCAGGCCCCGGAGTCCCAACTGGCCTGGCCCAGGCCGCCAGGCCGCTTATCTAGCTTGGAATTTTATGTTCGCTTGTCATCGGGCCTGATTCTCTCCACGGCCGGCATGCACCTGCTCTGCCACTTGCTCATCTACCCCAGTCGCGAAACTCCGCCCTGACTTCCTCATCATTGCTGGCTTCCCCCCCCTCCCAAAATCACTGTTTCGATACGTCAGCAATTTTCAAAGTCTACGTTTCAAGAGCCCACATTTTGGGGGCCCTTCTTTTTTACTCCAGCCAATCCAAATTGCCGCCAACATATCGTGTGCCAACTTCGTCAACCTTGATCAAAGTTTGATAACGGCATCATTAATTTACAAGCTGGGTGTCTATCCACGTTGGCCCGAGGCTTATAGCCCCTCAAAGGAATCTCCAACGTGATCATAAACTGAAAATACTATGTTTCTTTTATCTCTGCAGCAAATTCAAGTAACAGTTGTGGACAAAGGGTCTCTTATGAGCGACCATGGAACATAAAGTAGCCATGTGCGCACCAAAAAAGAAAAGACAGTAGACTCAACAAGGTGAGGCCTGCTGGAGATGATAGGGCGAGCCTGAGTACTAGTCTTAGCGGCAGGAGACCTAGAACCCTATACACCAGTAGGTGGACCTAACCCCAAGGGCCCAAGACCTTCTAGTAGGTAAGCCAGAAGCTTGAACTGTTGTGATATGGGGTTGGGTGTAGGCCACGCGCCAATCAGCCGCCCCTCCAGAACTGGCCTCCCTCAGAAGGACGGTTGGAGGCACCAGTGTCCAAAATAGGAGGGCGGGGGGGTACAGGGTCGTTCCA
This sequence comes from Chlamydomonas sp. ICE-L, assembly GCA_013435795.1. Classification (NCBI taxonomy): domain Eukaryota; kingdom Viridiplantae; phylum Chlorophyta; class Chlorophyceae; order Chlamydomonadales; family Chlamydomonadaceae; genus Chlamydomonas; species Chlamydomonas sp. ICE-L. Next base: position 10,171,731 of record JACBWV010000626.1, read on the forward strand.
CATTGGTCGGTGCTCCACGGGTCCATAGTAGCTGTGCAGCAGTAGTGGATGGGATGGGTCAGGATGGGGGTGGTACTCAAGAGCTAGTAGGTGGTAGGTTGATTGGGTGAGGTTGGGCAAGTCCCTCAAGCCAAAGTGACCACCCCTGGGCTGGCACATACATGCAGGTGATGTATTCATATGTTTTGTCGTAGTGTAGTAGCACTGGATGAGGTGGATCGGGATGGGTCTGGTATTCAAGAGGTGGTAGGTTGACTGTGCGAGGTTAGGCAAGACCCTTGAGCCAAATGAAGTACCCTTGGATTATAACTTACATTCAGGTGGTGTATTGGTGGATGTTCAGTGGCAGTGTAGCAGCAGTGGAGATGGATCGGGATGGGTGCGGTGCTAAAGCGTTGCTAGGTGGTGTTCTGGCATGGTTAGTAGCAGTGCAGCAACAGTGGAGGAGATGGATCAGGTTGAGTGCTATGCTCCAGAGATGGAGGGTGGTTAGTCTGTTTGTGTCTGTTTTTGTGTTAGTCTATTTGTGTTTGCTTGTGTGTTTGTTTGTGCATGCCACACTAGCTCGAAATATTCATGCTTCGAAACACTCTACGTTTTGCTCTGTGGCAGTTCATTTATTTTACCGTCACAAAAAACGTATTTCTCTCCCTGTACTAACAGCTCCACTACTACTACCTCTACTAACAGCTCAACTAATTTATGTATGTCTACAGTGATTTTCAGGATTGTAAATATGCAGGGACCGGCAAATCATATGATACCGACCGAAGGCGAGTATGATATCATACAAATTGCATCATATGATATTGCATATAAATGGCAACTGAAGCCTAGTTAGACTGCCGACATCATATGATGACATGATATCATACCGCCGTTCCCATATACATATGTACTCACCGGAATCCCTTTAAGGCCCTAGGGATGGTCTCAGACCAAGCCACCTGTCCTTCTGTTGCCAACACTCCCCGCCAATTTTCCGCGTTGCTTGCGAAGCTATATAGGACTTGTCGTGATTATAAAATGTTCATGCACTCACCGGAAACCCTTCAAGGCCTTAGGGATGGTTTCAGACACGATGTCGGCAGCAAGGGCGGTGCCAGCGAAGATAAGGGGCCAAGCAATGGGCTGAGGCAAAGGCTTCCTAATGCCGAACGCCAAACCAGTCACAAGTCCAGCAACGATGCCGCTGGTGGAGTCCTTGGTGCCCCGGTAGTTCTCTACGCTAGCATCGACGGCACAGAAGAGGGCACCCAAGCCAACGGCGAATAAGGAGCGCTTGGCAATGGTGCCGTAGATGGTGCTCATCTGGCTCAAGACAGGCCTACTGACATCGGGAACCATGACCTACACAGAAAACAAAGTGTGGGTGTGTGTTTCCAGGGGTTGGGCTTCACCAGGGGTGGCTGAATAGTGGTGGTTTGTGAGAGGAGGTGCTCATCTGGCTCAAGACAGGCCTACTGACATCAGGAACCATGTACACTTATACAGAAAAGCAAGTGTGTATGCATAACTAACAAGTTCTATGCAGCGTTGCATGCGACACTAAAAAATTGCCTCCTGCGAGATGGTTGTTATGGTCTAACAAATGGAGTAGGGGGATGGGTTGTTCAAGGGGTGGCTGAATAGTGGTGGTTTGTGTGGGGAGGCGCTCATCTGGCTCAAGACAGGTCTACTGACATCAAGAACTACGACCTGCACAGGAAAGAAAGTGTGTGTATGCAAAACTAAAAACATGCGCAGGGAAAACGGAGAGTGTAATGCAGGTATGCATGGAAGGGAAGCTATCGCCCACTGTGAGATGGATGGTATGGTCTAATAAATGGAGTAGGTAGTGGGATAAAAGGGTCCAGTAAATGGAGTGTACCACACGTCCAGTGGTTGGGTTTCAGTCCAGAGACTGGCCCAATCTGGACCGGACTGGGACAATCAAGATGAACATGGACATGAACATAATGATGATGATAATGACAAAGATGATGATGATGGTGATGATGGCGACGATTTTCTTTTTTCTGGTGACCTAATGTTCTCCACATGTGCTCGCGGCTTGATGGATATAGAGATTGAAAGTAAATGTTGGTGCCCTGCCGGTGCAGCTCATCAGGCTGAAGTGTGTGTATATATAGCAGCCATTCAGGGGATGATTTGGATTTGGGTCTGGTAATTGGTACTTCATACCTCAACTTTTTCAGGCAATTTTTTTGAGAATTCTCAGAATTCTTCAGAGTTCTATATTCTCAAGCCAAAATATCAGGATGCCGAATGGTCAAGTTTGAGATACAAACTTCTAAGTATTTTGAAAACCCAAATCGAATTCATCCACTGAATAGCTAAACTGGGTTGGGTTACAGGCTAGGGGTAGCCAAATAGTGGTGGTTTGTGAGAGGTGGTGCTCATGGGGCTGAAGGACACAGGAGCTACGAGACAGGCCTTGACATCACACTGGATGAGGTGGATCGGGATGGGTCTGGTATTCAAGAGGTGGTAGGTTGATTGTGTGAGGTTGGGCAAGTTCTATGAGCCAAAGTGACTACCCTTGGATTAGAACATACATTCAGGTGGTGTATCGGTGGATGTTCAGTGGCAGGGTAGCAGCAGTGGAGATGGATCGGGATGGGTGGGGTGCTAAAGCGTTGCTAGAGGTCATGCGATCATACCACCAAACATGGTACGTTGCAGTGTGTGCAAACTGGGTATGTGGATGACTTGGAGTTGGGTGCCTAGCTGTTATGGTGATGGCTCGATACTTGGTGTCTAGCTGCTATGGCTGTGATGCTATGGTGGTTGTGCTGGTGGTGGTGGTGGTGGTGATGGTTGTGTGGGAGTTTTGCGTGCGTGCGAGAGTGAGTGAGTGTGTGGTGGTGCGTACGGACAGTTGTGTGGTGGTAGTGGTGCGTACTGAGAAGTGTGTGTGGTGGTGGTGGTGATGCGTGTCAACAAGTGTGTGTGGTCGTGGTGCATGCTGGCAAGTGTGTGTGGTGGTGGTGGTGGTGCGTGCCGACAAGTGTGTGTGGTGGTGGTGCGTGCTGACAAGTGTGAGTGGTGGTGGTGGTGCGTGTCGACAAGTGTGTGTGGTAGGGGTGCGTGCTGACATGTGTGTGGTGGTGGTGGTGATGATGGTGTGCGCTGACAAGTGTGTGTCATATACTGTGTGTGATGTTGTGTGTGTGATGTTGTGTGTGATGTTCTGTATGTAATATACTGTGTGATGTTGTGTGTGTGATATTCTGAGTGTGATATACTGTGTGATGTTCTGTGTGTGGTGTTCTGTGTGCGATATCCTGTGTGTGATGTTCTGAGTGTGATATACTGTGTGATGTTCTGTGTGTGGTGTTCTGGGTTTAATATCCTGTGTGTGATATTCTTTGTGACGTTCTGTGCGTGATGTTCTGTGTGTGATGTTTTGTGTGTGATGTTTTGTGTGTGATGTTTTGTGTGTGATACACTGTGTGTGATGTTCTGTGTGTGGTGTTCTGGGTGTAATATACTGTGCGTGATGTTCTGTGTGCCTTGTTCTGTGTGACATTCTGTGAGTGATATAATGTGAGTAATGTTCTGTGTGAGGTTCTGTGTGTGATGTTCTGGTGCGGTGTTCTGTGTGTGATTTTCTGTGTGCGATATACTTTGTGTGTTGTTGTGTGTAATGGTCTGTGTGTCATATACTGTGTATGCTTGTCTGTGTGTGATGTTGTGCGTGTGATATACTGTGTGTGATATTCTGTGTGATTTTCTGTGTGTGATGTTGTGTGTGTGGTGTTCTGTGTGCAAGTGTGATAAACGAATTCATTGTGAGAGTGTTTCTGTTCGTGCCTGTGAACTAGTGGATGCATGCACTAGATTAACATGGTTGGCATCGCTTTGCTGGAAAGCAATGCTTCTTTTGGGGGCTATGCATAGCAGCTTCCACCCAGCTCCATTCGCCAGTCACTTGGTCAAGCTCAAAGCTTGCAGCTGCATTAGAATGCCTGTAATGTCAGCTTTCAGACATATAGCTAGCTTCAGGTCTGGCCCCAGGGTGAAAATCCCGCCACAACTAGAAACAGCTGGGGTAGTGGGGTGTACTGCTGTAGCTGTGTCGCCGAGGTAGTAGAGCTTGAATTTTGAGTAATATTTTGTTGTTCCATACACAAATAGACAGTATTTATTTCGAACCCAATAATTGGAATTGTGATTGTGTACTGTATACGGTAACAAGTTGATTTACAGAGCCCTTGAGCAATTTAGCAATTTACGAGAAAACGAAAATTGAATCTGAATTGGTTGATAGAGACTCCAGGATGAAGCTGGTCATGAATCCTGATCCCTTTAAAGGATGGTAATACTTAATACAATTTATAAAAAAATGCTATAAGAATCGCACAATAAAGGTATCATCCCAGGTGAGACGATGGTTTAATTATACTGTATAATTAAAGAATCACTGTAGCACGAACTCAGCCCCCCCGTCGATAAAACGAATGTTTTGGGTTCAGTTCATCATTACCTTTTCTGTTTAAGCCCTTCCTATCACGGTTGGGCAAGTCCCTTTAGCCTATTTGGCCTACCCCTGGACTGTATCATACATAAATAAGGCCGGCGGGGCCACGCCTAGAGGGCCTAGCGGACTTTAGGTGTGTGCTTCAGTTAAGAAAACGATTGGTGTATAGGGCTACGGACAGAGCCCATACCACCCTATTAGTCGAGTTGTACTTTAAATATTACTCAAGCCGGACTTAGGTCCACTCCCATGTCTCCGTCCTTTCCAGAGTGGGGAAGACAATACGTGTAGCCTAACCGAATTGAAGTATGGGCTGTCATTGACGGATATTACGGATATATGCAGATATAGGCTATATAACGGATAATAATAAAAGTGACTTTCGTGACAATTCTTACACTATTATTCGGAGATTGATTAACTTAATAGTGACCGTAGAATAGAACTTGCCAGCACGGATGAAGTAGCAGCGCCAGGTAGAAGTTTCACAGATGCCCAGATGGTCCTCACGGCAGGTGGTTTAGGGGACTGGGGGGCTATGACAGCACTGACCATGTGCAGGTTGGGTATGTCCGTCTTCGAGGTCGACGTCAGCTAAATACTTGACCCTGAACTTCGCGGGATCGCGGAGGTTCTGTTCAGTGGATCCGACGATTTGTGGATATTGATGGATTATCAGACATTTTCCAGATATTTAAACAGATTATGAAGCCTGAAGCTTCTACTGCCTCTAGAGCACCCGGCAGCGGTTTAAACTTATAAGGTCCACCGCGCGCGATAGAGTATGCGGCGATATCAGACGTGTCAGATGGATTATACGGGCTCGGACGGGAGTAGTGGCGCGAGGAAACAACCTAAAAGGTAGTCCACACGAGCGCGTATCGGTCCGCGTTTGTTTAGCCGCGTTAGCGCGTTTCGGTCCGCGTTTGTGGTTTCAGCGTAATCGCTGGCCTGGATTGTCTGAAAATCGGACGCCAAGGCTGCGAACAAGGTTGCGACGTCTACAATATGGGCATTCGCTGCAAATCCCAAACGTTACCTCACCATCGCATCGTCCAATACTCAGGGTTTTTCCTTTATATAAGTGATAGACAGCCTTTAGCGATCTGACCGATCGCTGACGAAATTGGCATAGCGATGCAGCTAGATCAGGCCCCGGAGTCCCAACTGGCCTGGCCCAGGCCGCCAGGCCGCTTATCTAGCTTGGAATTTTATGTTCGCTTGTCATCGGGCCTGATTCTCTCCACGGCCGGCATGCACCTGCTCTGCCACTTGCTCATCTACCCCAGTCGCGAAACTCCGCCCTGACTTCCTCATCATTGCTGGCTTCCCCCCCCTCCCAAAATCACTGTTTCGATACGTCAGCAATTTTCAAAGTCTACGTTTCAAGAGCCCACATTTTGGGGGCCCTTCTTTTTTACTCCAGCCAATCCAAATTGCCGCCAACATATCGTGTGCCAACTTCGTCAACCTTGATCAAAGTTTGATAACGGCATCATTAATTTACAAGCTGGGTGTCTATCCACGTTGGCCCGAGGCTTATAGCCCCTCAAAGGAATCTCCAACGTGATCATAAACTGAAAATACTATGTTTCTTTTATCTCTGCAGCAAATTCAAGTAACAGTTGTGGACAAAGGGTCTCTTATGAGCGACCATGGAACATAAAGTAGCCATGTGCGCACCAAAAAAGAAAAGACAGTAGACTCAACAAGGTGAGGCCTGCTGGAGATGATAGGGCGAGCCTGAGTACTAGTCTTAGCGGCAGGAGACCTAGAACCCTATACACCAGTAGGTGGACCTAACCCCAAGGGCCCAAGACCTTCTAGTAGGTAAGCCAGAAGCTTGAACTGTTGTGATATGGGGTTGGGTGTAGGCCACGCGCCAATCAGCCGCCCCTCCAGAACTGGCCTCCCTCAGAAGGACGGTTGGAGGCACCAGTGTCCAAAATAGGAGGGCGGGGGGGTACAGGGTCGTTCCACATTGGTCGGTGCTCCACGGGTCCATAGTAGCTGTGCAGCAGTAGTGGATGGGATGGGTCAGGATGGGGGTGGTACTCAAGAGCTAGTAGGTGGTAGGTTGATTGGGTGAGGTTGGGCAAGTCCCTCAAGCCAAAGTGACCACCCCTGGGCTGGCACATACATGCAGGTGATGTATTCATATGTTTTGTCGTAGTGTAGTAGCACTGGATGAGGTGGATCGGGATGGGTCTGGTATTCAAGAGGTGGTAGGTTGACTGTGCGAGGTTAGGCAAGACCCTTGAGCCAAATGAAGTACCCTTGGATTATAACTTACATTCAGGTGGTGTATTGGTGGATGTTCAGTGGCAGTGTAGCAGCAGTGGAGATGGATCGGGATGGGTGCGGTGCTAAAGCGTTGCTAGGTGGTGTTCTGGCATGGTTAGTAGCAGTGCAGCAACAGTGGAGGAGATGGATCAGGTTGAGTGCTATGCTCCAGAGATGGAGGGTGGTTAGTCTGTTTGTGTCTGTTTTTGTGTTAGTCTATTTGTGTTTGCTTGTGTGTTTGTTTGTGCATGCCACACTAGCTCGAAATATTCATGCTTCGAAACACTCTACGTTTTGCTCTGTGGCAGTTCATTTATTTTACCGTCACAAAAAACGTATTTCTCTCCCTGTACTAACAGCTCCACTACTACTACCTCTACTAACAGCTCAACTAATTTATGTATGTCTACAGTGATTTTCAGGATTGTAAATATGCAGGGACCGGCAAATCATATGATACCGACCGAAGGCGAGTATGATATCATACAAATTGCATCATATGATATTGCATATAAATGGCAACTGAAGCCTAGTTAGACTGCCGACATCATATGATGACATGATATCATACCGCCGTTCCCATATACATATGTACTCACCGGAATCCCTTTAAGGCCCTAGGGATGGTCTCAGACCAAGCCACCTGTCCTTCTGTTGCCAACACTCCCCGCCAATTTTCCGCGTTGCTTGCGAAGCTATATAGGACTTGTCGTGATTATAAAATGTTCATGCACTCACCGGAAACCCTTCAAGGCCTTAGGGATGGTTTCAGACACGATGTCGGCAGCAAGGGCGGTGCCAGCGAAGATAAGGGGCCAAGCAATGGGCTGAGGCAAAGGCTTCCTAATGCCGAACGCCAAACCAGTCACAAGTCCAGCAACGATGCCGCTGGTGGAGTCCTTGGTGCCCCGGTAGTTCTCTACGCTAGCATCGACGGCACAGAAGAGGGCACCCAAGCCAACGGCGAATAAGGAGCGCTTGGCAATGGTGCCGTAGATGGTGCTCATCTGGCTCAAGACAGGCCTACTGACATCGGGAACCATGACCTACACAGAAAACAAAGTGTGGGTGTGTGTTTCCAGGGGTTGGGCTTCACCAGGGGTGGCTGAATAGTGGTGGTTTGTGAGAGGAGGTGCTCATCTGGCTCAAGACAGGCCTACTGACATCAGGAACCATGTACACTTATACAGAAAAGCAAGTGTGTATGCATAACTAACAAGTTCTATGCAGCGTTGCATGCGACACTAAAAAATTGCCTCCTGCGAGATGGTTGTTATGGTCTAACAAATGGAGTAGGGGGATGGGTTGTTCAAGGGGTGGCTGAATAGTGGTGGTTTGTGTGGGGAGGCGCTCATCTGGCTCAAGACAGGTCTACTGACATCAAGAACTACGACCTGCACAGGAAAGAAAGTGTGTGTATGCAAAACTAAAAACATGCGCAGGGAAAACGGAGAGTGTAATGCAGGTATGCATGGAAGGGAAGCTATCGCCCACTGTGAGATGGATGGTATGGTCTAATAAATGGAGTAGGTAGTGGGATAAAAGGGTCCAGTAAATGGAGTGTACCACACGTCCAGTGGTTGGGTTTCAGTCCAGAGACTGGCCCAATCTGGACCGGACTGGGACAATCAAGATGAACATGGACATGAACATAATGATGATGATAATGACAAAGATGATGATGATGGTGATGATGGCGACGATTTTCTTTTTTCTGGTGACCTAATGTTCTCCACATGTGCTCGCGGCTTGATGGATATAGAGATTGAAAGTAAATGTTGGTGCCCTGCCGGTGCAGCTCATCAGGCTGAAGTGTGTGTATATATAGCAGCCATTCAGGGGATGATTTGGATTTGGGTCTGGTAATTGGTACTTCATACCTCAACTTTTTCAGGCAATTTTTTTGAGAATTCTCAGAATTCTTCAGAGTTCTATATTCTCAAGCCATAATATCAGGATGCCGAATGGTCAAGTTTGAGATACAAACTTCTAAGTATTTTGAAAACCCAAATCGAATTCATCCACTGAATAGCTAAACTGGGTTGGGTTACAGGCTAGGGGTAGCCAAATAGTGGTGGTTTGTGAGAGGTGGTGCTCATGGGGCTGAAGGACACAGGAGCTACGAGACAGGCCTTGACATCACACTGGATGAGGTGGATCGGGATGGGTCTGGTATTCAAGAGGTGGTAGGTTGATTGTGTGAGGTTGGGCAAGTTCTATGAGCCAAAGTGACTACCCTTGGATTAGAACATACATTCAGGTGGTGTATCGGTGGATGTTCAGTGGCAGGGTAGCAGCAGTGGAGATGGATCGGGATGGGTGGGGTGCTAAAGCGTTGCTAGAGGTCATGCGATCATACCACCAAACATGGTACGTTGCAGTGTGTGCAAACTGGGTATGTGGATGACTTGGAGTTGGGTGCCTAGCTGTTATGGTGATGGCTCGATACTTGGTGTCTAGCTGCTATGGCTGTGATGCTATGGTGGTTGTGCTGGTGGTGGTGGTGGTGGTGATGGTTGTGTGGGAGTTTTGCGTGCGTGCGAGAGTGAGTGAGTGTGTGGTGGTGCGTACGGACAGTTGTATGGTGGTAGTGGTGCGTACTGAGAAGTGTGTGTGGTGGTGGTGGTGATGCGTGTCAACAAGTGTGTGTGGTCGTGGTGCATGCTGGCAAGTGTGTGTGGTGGTGGTGGTGGTGCGTGCCGACAAGTGTGTGTGGTGGTGGTGCGTGCTGACAAGTGTGAGTGGTGGTGGTGGTGCGTGTCGACAAGTGTGTGTGGTAGGGGTGCGTGCTGACATGTGTGTGGTGGTGGTGGTGATGATGGTGTGCGCTGACAAGTGTGTGTCATATACTGTGTGTGATGTTGTGTGTGTGATGTTGTGTGTGATGTTCTGTATGTAATATACTGTGTGATGTTGTGTGTGTGATATTCTGAGTGTGATATACTGTGTGATGTTCTGTGTGTGGTGTTCTGTGTGCGATATCCTGTGTGTGATGTTCTGAGTGTGATATACTGTGTGATGTTCTGTGTGTGGTGTTCTGGGTTTAATATCCTGTGTGTGATATTCTTTGTGACGTTCTGTGCGTGATGTTCTGTGTGTGATGTTTTGTGTGTGATGTTTTGTGTGTGATGTTTTGTGTGTGATACACTGTGTGTGATGTTCTGTGTGTGGTGTTCTGGGTGTAATATACTGTGCGTGATGTTCTGTGTGCCTTGTTCTGTGTGACATTCTGTGAGTGATATAATGTGAGTAATGTTCTGTGTGAGGTTCTGTGTGTGATGTTCTGTGTGCGGTGTTCTGTGTGTGATTTTCTGTGTGCGATATACTTTGTGTGTTGTTGTGTGTAATGGTCTGTGTGTCATATACTGTGTATGCTTGTCTGTGTGTGATGTTGTGCGTGTGATATACTGTGTGTGATATTCTGTGTGATTTTCTGTGTGTGATGTTGTGTGTGTGGTGTTCTGTGTGCAAGTGTGATAAACGAATTCATTGTGAGAGTGTTTCTGTTCGTGCCTGTGAACTAGTGGATGCATGCACTAGATTAACATGGTTGGCATCGCTTTGCTGGAAAGCAATGCTTCTTTTGGGGGCTATGCATAGCAGCTTCCACCCAGCTCCATTCGCCAGTCACTTGGTCAAGCTCAAAGCTTGCAGCTGCATTAGAATGCCTGTAATGTCAGCTTTCAGACATATAGCTAGCTTCAGGTCTGGCCCCAGGGTGAAAATCCCGCCACAACTAGAAACAGCTGGGGTAGTGGGGTGTACTGCTGTAGCTGTGTCGCCGAGGTAGTAGAGCTTGAATTTTGAGTAATATTTTGTTGTTCCATACACAAATAGACAGTATTTATTTCGAACCCAATAATTGGAATTGTGATTGTGTACTGTATACGGTAACAAGTTGATTTACAGAGCCCTTGAGCAATTTAGCAATTTACGAGAAAACGAAAATTGAATCTGAATTGGTTGATAGAGACTCCAGGATGAAGCTGGTCATGAATCCTGATCCCTTTAAAGGATGGTAATACTTAATACAATTTATAAAAAAATGCTATAAGAATCGCACAATAAAGGTATCATCCCAGGTGAGACGATGGTTTAATTATACTGTATAATTAAAGAATCACTGTAGCACGAACTCAGCCCCCCCGTCGATAAAACGAATGTTTTGGGTTCAGTTCATCATTACCTTTTCTGTTTAAGCCCTTCCTATCACGGTTGGGCAAGTCCCTTTAGCCTATTTGGCCTACCCCTGGACTGTATCATACATAAATAAGGCCGGCGGGGCCACGCCTAGAGGGCCTAGCGGACTTTAGGTGTGTGCTTCAGTTAAGAAAACGATTGGTGTATAGGGCTACGGACAGAGCCCATACCACCCTATTAGTCGAGTTGTACTTTAAATATTACTCAAGCCGGACTTAGGTCCACTCCCATGTCTCCGTCCTTTCCAGAGTGGGGAAGACAATACGTGTAGCCTAACCGAATTGAAGTATGGGCTGTCATTGACGGATATTACGGATATATGCAGATATAGGCTATATAACGGATAATAATAAAAGTGACTTTCGTGACAATTCTTACACTATTATTCGGAGATTGATTAACTTAATAGTGACCGTAGAATAGAACTTGCCAGCACGGATGAAGTAGCAGCGCCAGGTAGAAGTTTCACAGATGCCCAGATGGTCCTCACGGCAGGTGGTTTAGGGGACTGGGGGGCTATGACAGCACTGACCATGTGCAGGTTGGGTATGTCCGTCTTCGAGGTCGACGTCAGCTAAATACTTGACCCTGAACTTCGCGGGATCGCGGAGGTTCTGTTCAGTGGATCCGACGATTTGTGGATATTGATGGATTATCAGACATTTTCCAGATATTTAAACAGATTATGAAGCCTGAAGCTTCTACTGCCTCTAGAGCACCCGGCAGCGGTTTAAACTTATAAGGTCCACCGCGCGCGATAGAGTATGCGGCGATATCAGACGTGTCAGATGGATTATACGGGCTCGGACGGGAGTAGTGGCGCGAGGAAACAACCTAAAAGGTAGTCCACACGAGCGCGTATCGGTCCGCGTTTGTTTAGCCGCGTTAGCGCGTTTCGGTCCGCGTTTGTGGTTTCAGCGTAATCGCTGGCCTGGATTGTCTGAAAATCGGACGCCAAGGCTGCGAACAAGGTTGCGACGTCTACAATATGGGCATTCGCTGCAAATCCCAAACGTTACCTCACCATCGCATCGTCCAATACTCAGGGTTTTTCCTTTATATAAGTGATAGACAGCCTTTAGCGATCTGACCGATCGCTGACGAAATTGGCATAGCGATGCAGCTAGATCAGGCCCCGGAGTCCCAACTGGCCTGGCCCAGGCCGCCAGGCCGCTTATCTAGCTTGGAATTTTATGTTCGCTTGTCATCGGGCCTGATTCTCTCCACGGCCGGCATGCACCTGCTCTGCCACTTGCTCATCTACCCCAGTCGCGAAACTCCGCCCTGACTTCCTCATCATTGCTGGCTTCCCCCCCCTCCCAAAATCACTGTTTCGATACGTCAGCAATTTTCAAAGTCTACGTTTCAAGAGCCCACATTTTGGGGGCCCTTCTTTTTTACTCCAGCCAATCCAAATTGCCGCCAACATATCGTGTGCCAACTTCGTCAACCTTGATCAAAGTTTGATAACGGCATCATTAATTTACAAGCTGGGTGTCTATCCACGTTGGCCCGAGGCTTATAGCCCCTCAAAGGAATCTCCAACGTGATCATAAACTGAAAATACTATGTTTCTTTTATCTCTGCAGCAAATTCAAGTAACAGTTGTGGACAAAGGGTCTCTTATGAGCGACCATGGAACATAAAGTAGCCATGTGCGCACCAAAAAAGAAAAGACAGTAGACTCAACAAGGTGAGGCCTGCTGGAGATGATAGGGCGAGCCTGAGTACTAGTCTTAGCGGCAGGAGACCTAGAACCCTATACACCAGTAGGTGGACCTAACCCCAAGGGCCCAAGACCTTCTAGTAGGTAAGCCAGAAGCTTGAACTGTTGTGATATGGGGTTGGGTGTAGGCCACGCGCCAATCAGCCGCCCCTCCAGAACTGGCCTCCCTCAGAAGGACGGTTGGAGGCACCAGTGTCCAAAATAGGAGGGCGGGGGGGTACAGGGTCGTTCCACATTGGTCGGTGCTCCACGGGTCCATAGTAGCTGTGCAGCAGTAGTGGATGGGATGGGTCAGGATGGGGGTGGTACTCAAGAGCTAGTAGGTGGTAGGTTGATTGGGTGAGGTTGGGCAAGTCCCTCAAGCCAAAGTGACCACCCCTGGGCTGGCACATACATGCAGGTGATGTATTCATATGTTTTGTCGTAGTGTAGTAGCACTGGATGAGGTGGATCGGGATGGGTCTGGTATTCAAGAGGTGGTAGGTTGACTGTGCGAGGTTAGGCAAGACCCTTGAGCCAAATGAAGTACCCTTGGATTATAACTTACATTCAGGTGGTGTATTGGTGGATGTTCAGTGGCAGTGTAGCAGCAGTGGAGATGGATCGGGATGGGTGCGGTGCTAAAGCGTTGCTAGGTGGTGTTCTGGCATGGTTAGTAGCAGTGCAGCAACAGTGGAGGAGATGGATCAGGTTGAGTGCTATGCTCCAGAGATGGAGGGTGGTTAGTCTGTTTGTGTCTGTTTTTGTGTTAGTCTATTTGTGTTTGCTTGTGTGTTTGTTTGTGCATGCCACACTAGCTCGAAATATTCATGCTTCGAAACACTCTACGTTTTGCTCTGTGGCAGTTCATTTATTTTACCGTCACAAAAAACGTATTTCTCTCCCTGTACTAACAGCTCCACTACTACTACCTCTACTAACAGCTCAACTAATTTATGTATGTCTACAGTGATTTTCAGGATTGTAAATATGCAGGGACCGGCAAATCATATGATACCGACCGAAGGCGAGTATGATATCATACAAATTGCATCATATGATATTGCATATAAATGGCAACTGAAGCCTAGTTAGACTGCCGACATCATATGATGACATGATATCATACCGCCGTTCCCATATACATATGTACTCACCGGAATCCCTTTAAGGCCCTAGGGATGGTCTCAGACCAAGCCACCTGTCCTTCTGTTGCCAACACTCCCCGCCAATTTTCCGCGTTGCTTGCGAAGCTATATAGGACTTGTCGTGATTATAAAATGTTCATGCACTCACCGGAAACCCTTCAAGGCCTTAGGGATGGTTTCAGACACGATGTCGGCAGCAAGGGCGGTGCCAGCGAAGATAAGGGGCCAAGCAATGGGCTGAGGCAAAGGCTTCCTAATGCCGAACGCCAAACCAGTCACAAGTCCAGCAACGATGCCGCTGGTGGAGTCCTTGGTGCCCCGGTAGTTCTCTACGCTAGCATCGACGGCACAGAAGAGGGCACCCAAGCCAACGGCGAATAAGGAGCGCTTGGCAATGGTGCCGTAGATGGTGCTCATCTGGCTCAAGACAGGCCTACTGACATCGGGAACCATGACCTACACAGAAAACAAAGTGTGGGTGTGTGTTTCCAGGGGTTGGGCTTCACCAGGGGTGGCTGAATAGTGGTGGTTTGTGAGAGGAGGTGCTCATCTGGCTCAAGACAGGCCTACTGACATCAGGAACCATGTACACTTATACAGAAAAGCAAGTGTGTATGCATAACTAACAAGTTCTATGCAGCGTTGCATGCGACACTAAAAAATTGCCTCCTGCGAGATGGTTGTTATGGTCTAACAAATGGAGTAGGGGGATGGGTTGTTCAAGGGGTGGCTGAATAGTGGTGGTTTGTGTGGGGAGGCGCTCATCTGGCTCAAGACAGGTCTACTGACATCAAGAACTACGACCTGCACAGGAAAGAAAGTGTGTGTATGCAAAACTAAAAACATGCGCAGGGAAAACGGAGAGTGTAATGCAGGTATGCATGGAAGGGAAGCTATCGCCCACTGTGAGATGGATGGTATGGTCTAATAAATGGAGTAGGTAGTGGGATAAAAGGGTCCAGTAAATGGAGTGTACCACACGTCCAGTGGTTGGGTTTCAGTCCAGAGACTGGCCCAATCTGGACCGGACTGGGACAATCAAGATGAACATGGACATGAACATAATGATGATGATAATGACAAAGATGATGATGATGGTGATGATGGCGACGATTTTCTTTTTTCTGGTGACCTAATGTTCTCCACATGTGCTCGCGGCTTGATGGATATAGAGATTGAAAGTAAATGTTGGTGCCCTGCCGGTGCAGCTCATCAGGCTGAAGTGTGTGTATATATAGCAGCCATTCAGGGGATGATTTGGATTTGGGTCTGGTAATTGGTACTTCATACCTCAACTTTTTCAGGCAATTTTTTTGAGAATTCTCAGAATTCTTCAGAGTTCTATATTCTCAAGCCATAATATCAGGATGCCGAATGGTCAAGTTTGAGATACAAACTTCTAAGTATTTTGAAAACCCAAATCGAATTCATCCACTGAATAGCTAAACTGGGTTGGGTTACAGGCTAGGGGTAGCCAAATAGTGGTGGTTTGTGAGAGGTGGTGCTCATGGGGCTGAAGGACACAGGAGCTACGAGACAGGCCTTGACATCACACTGGATGAGGTGGATCGGGATGGGTCTGGTATTCAAGAGGTGGTAGGTTGATTGTGTGAGGTTGGGCAAGTTCTATGAGCCAAAGTGACTACCCTTGGATTAGAACATACATTCAGGTGGTGTATCGGTGGATGTTCAGTGGCAGGGTAGCAGCAGTGGAGATGGATCGGGATGGGTGGGGTGCTAAAGCGTTGCTAGAGGTCATGCGATCATACCACCAAACATGGTACGTTGCAGTGTGTGCAAACTGGGTATGTGGATGACTTGGAGTTGGGTGCCTAGCTGTTATGGTGATGGCTCGATACTTGGTGTCTAGCTGCTATGGCTGTGATGCTATGGTGGTTGTGCTGGTGGTGGTGGTGGTGGTGATGGTTGTGTGGGAGTTTTGCGTGCGTGCGAGAGTGAGTGAGTGTGTGGTGGTGCGTACGGACAGTTGTATGGTGGTAGTGGTGCGTACTGAGAAGTGTGTGTGGTGGTGGTGGTGATGCGTGTCAACAAGTGTGTGTGGTCGTGGTGCATGCTGGCAAGTGTGTGTGGTGGTGGTGGTGGTGCGTGCCGACAAGTGTGTGTGGTGGTGGTGCGTGCTGACAAGTGTGAGTGGTGGTGGTGGTGCGTGTCGACAAGTGTGTGTGGTAGGGGTGCGTGCTGACATGTGTGTGGTGGTGGTGGTGATGATGGTGTGCGCTGACAAGTGTGTGTCATATACTGTGTGTGATGTTGTGTGTGTGATGTTGTGTGTGATGTTCTGTATGTAATATACTGTGTGATGTTGTGTGTGTGATATTCTGAGTGTGATATACTGTGTGATGTTCTGTGTGTGGTGTTCTGTGTGCGATATCCTGTGTGTGATGTTCTGAGTGTGATATACTGTGTGATGTTCTGTGTGTGGTGTTCTGGGTTTAATATCCTGTGTGTGATATTCTTTGTGACGTTCTGTGCGTGATGTTCTGTGTGTGATGTTTTGTGTGTGATGTTTTGTGTGTGATGTTTTGTGTGTGATACACTGTGTGTGATGTTCTGTGTGTGGTGTTCTGGGTGTAATATACTGTGCGTGATGTTCTGTGTGCCTTGTTCTGTGTGACATTCTGTGAGTGATATAATGTGAGTAATGTTCTGTGTGAGGTTCTGTGTGTGATGTTCTGTGTGCGGTGTTCTGTGTGTGATTTTCTGTGTGCGATATACTTTGTGTGTTGTTGTGTGTAATGGTCTGTGTGTCATATACTGTGTATGCTTGTCTGTGTGTGATGTTGTGCGTGTGATATACTGTGTGTGATATTCTGTGTGATTTTCTGTGTGTGATGTTGTGTGTGTGGTGTTCTGTGTGCAAGTGTGATAAACGAATTCATTGTGAGAGTGTTTCTGTTCGTGCCTGTGAACTAGTGGATGCATGCACTAGATTAACATGGTTGGCATCGCTTTGCTGGAAAGCAATGCTTCTTTTGGGGGCTATGCATAGCAGCTTCCACCCAGCTCCATTCGCCAGTCACTTGGTCAAGCTCAAAGCTTGCAGCTGCATTAGAATGCCTGTAATGTCAGCTTTCAGACATATAGCTAGCTTCAGGTCTGGCCCCAGGGTGAAAATCCCGCCACAACTAGAAACAGCTGGGGTAGTGGGGTGTACTGCTGTAGCTGTGTCGCCGAGGTAGTAGAGCTTGAATTTTGAGTAATATTTTGTTGTTCCATACACAAATAGACAGTATTTATTTCGAACCCAATAATTGGAATTGTGATTGTGTACTGTATACGGTAACAAGTTGATTTACAGAGCCCTTGAGCAATTTAGCAATTTACGAGAAAACGAAAATTGAATCTGAATTGGTTGATAGAGACTCCAGGATGAAGCTGGTCATGAATCCTGATCCCTTTAAAGGATGGTAATACTTAATACAATTTATAAAAAAATGCTATAAGAATCGCACAATAAAGGTATCATCCCAGGTGAGACGATGGTTTAATTATACTGTATAATTAAAGAATCACTGTAGCACGAACTCAGCCCCCCCGTCGATAAAACGAATGTTTTGGGTTCAGTTCATCATTACCTTTTCTGTTTAAGCCCTTCCTATCACGGTTGGGCAAGTCCCTTTAGCCTATTTGGCCTACCCCTGGACTGTATCATACATAAATAAGGCCGGCGGGGCCACGCCTAGAGGGCCTAGCGGACTTTAGGTGTGTGCTTCAGTTAAGAAAACGATTGGTGTATAGGGCTACGGACAGAGCCCATACCACCCTATTAGTCGAGTTGTACTTTAAATATTACTCAAGCCGGACTTAGGTCCACTCCCATGTCTCCGTCCTTTCCAGAGTGGGGAAGACAATACGTGTAGCCTAACCGAATTGAAGTATGGGCTGTCATTGACGGATATTACGGATATATGCAGATATAGGCTATATAACGGATAATAATAAAAGTGACTTTCGTGACAATTCTTACACTATTATTCGGAGATTGATTAACTTAATAGTGACCGTAGAATAGAACTTGCCAGCACGGATGAAGTAGCAGCGCCAGGTAGAAGTTTCACAGATGCCCAGATGGTCCTCACGGCAGGTGGTTTAGGGGACTGGGGGGCTATGACAGCACTGACCATGTGCAGGTTGGGTATGTCCGTCTTCGAGGTCGACGTCAGCTAAATACTTGACCCTGAACTTCGCGGGATCGCGGAGGTTCTGTTCAGTGGATCCGACGATTTGTGGATATTGATGGATTATCAGACATTTTCCAGATATTTAAACAGATTATGAAGCCTGAAGCTTCTACTGCCTCTAGAGCACCCGGCAGCGGTTTAAACTTATAAGGTCCACCGCGCGCGATAGAGTATGCGGCGATATCAGACGTGTCAGATGGATTATACGGGCTCGGACGGGAGTAGTGGCGCGAGGAAACAACCTAAAAGGTAGTCCACACGAGCGCGTATCGGTCCGCGTTTGTTTAGCCGCGTTAGCGCGTTTCGGTCCGCGTTTGTGGTTTCAGCGTAATCGCTGGCCTGGATTGTCTGAAAATCGGACGCCAAGGCTGCGAACAAGGTTGCGACGTCTACAATATGGGCATTCGCTGCAAATCCCAAACGTTACCTCACCATCGCATCGTCCAATACTCAGGGTTTTTCCTTTATATAAGTGATAGACAGCCTTTAGCGATCTGACCGATCGCTGACGAAATTGGCATAGCGATGCAGCTAGATCAGGCCCCGGAGTCCCAACTGGCCTGGCCCAGGCCGCCAGGCCGCTTATCTAGCTTGGAATTTTATGTTCGCTTGTCATCGGGCCTGATTCTCTCCACGGCCGGCATGCACCTGCTCTGCCACTTGCTCATCTACCCCAGTCGCGAAACTCCGCCCTGACTTCCTCATCATTGCTGGCTTCCCCCCCCTCCCAAAATCACTGTTTCGATACGTCAGCAATTTTCAAAGTCTACGTTTCAAGAGCCCACATTTTGGGGGCCCTTCTTTTTTACTCCAGCCAATCCAAATTGCCGCCAACATATCGTGTGCCAACTTCGTCAACCTTGATCAAAGTTTGATAACGGCATCATTAATTTACAAGCTGGGTGTCTATCCACGTTGGCCCGAGGCTTATAGCCCCTCAAAGGAATCTCCAACGTGATCATAAACTGAAAATACTATGTTTCTTTTATCTCTGCAGCAAATTCAAGTAACAGTTGTGGACAAAGGGTCTCTTATGAGCGACCATGGAACATAAAGTAGCCATGTGCGCACCAAAAAAGAAAAGACAGTAGACTCAACAAGGTGAGGCCTGCTGGAGATGATAGGGCGAGCCTGAGTACTAGTCTTAGCGGCAGGAGACCTAGAACCCTATACACCAGTAGGTGGACCTAACCCCAAGGGCCCAAGACCTTCTAGTAGGTAAGCCAGAAGCTTGAACTGTTGTGATATGGGGTTGGGTGTAGGCCACGCGCCAATCAGCCGCCCCTCCAGAACTGGCCTCCCTCAGAAGGACGGTTGGAGGCACCAGTGTCCAAAATAGGAGGGCGGGGGGGTACAGGGTCGTTCCACATTGGTCGGTGCTCCACGGGTCCATAGTAGCTGTGCAGCAGTAGTGGATGGGATGGGTCAGGATGGGGGTGGTACTCAAGAGCTAGTAGGTGGTAGGTTGATTGGGTGAGGTTGGGCAAGTCCCTCAAGCCAAAGTGACCACCCCTGGGCTGGCACATACATGCAGGTGATGTATTCATATGTTTTGTCGTAGTGTAGTAGCACTGGATGAGGTGGATCGGGATGGGTCTGGTATTCAAGAGGTGGTAGGTTGACTGTGCGAGGTTAGGCAAGACCCTTGAGCCAAATGAAGTACCCTTGGATTATAACTTACATTCAGGTGGTGTATTGGTGGATGTTCAGTGGCAGTGTAGCAGCAGTGGAGATGGATCGGGATGGGTGCGGTGCTAAAGCGTTGCTAGGTGGTGTTCTGGCATGGTTAGTAGCAGTGCAGCAACAGTGGAGGAGATGGATCAGGTTGAGTGCTATGCTCCAGAGATGGAGGGTGGTTAGTCTGTTTGTGTCTGTTTTTGTGTTAGTCTATTTGTGTTTGCTTGTGTGTTTGTTTGTGCATGCCACACTAGCTCGAAATATTCATGCTTCGAAACACTCTACGTTTTGCTCTGTGGCAGTTCATTTATTTTACCGTCACAAAAAACGTATTTCTCTCCCTGTACTAACAGCTCCACTACTACTACCTCTACTAACAGCTCAACTAATTTATGTATGTCTACAGTGATTTTCAGGATTGTAAATATGCAGGGACCGGCAAATCATATGATACCGACCGAAGGCGAGTATGATATCATACAAATTGCATCATATGATATTGCATATAAATGGCAACTGAAGCCTAGTTAGACTGCCGACATCATATGATGACATGATATCATACCGCCGTTCCCATATACATATGTACTCACCGGAATCCCTTTAAGGCCCTAGGGATGGTCTCAGACCAAGCCACCTGTCCTTCTGTTGCCAACACTCCCCGCCAATTTTCCGCGTTGCTTGCGAAGCTATATAGGACTTGTCGTGATTATAAAATGTTCATGCACTCACCGGAAACCCTTCAAGGCCTTAGGGATGGTTTCAGACACGATGTCGGCAGCAAGGGCGGTGCCAGCGAAGATAAGGGGCCAAGCAATGGGCTGAGGCAAAGGCTTCCTAATGCCGAACGCCAAACCAGTCACAAGTCCAGCAACGATGCCGCTGGTGGAGTCCTTGGTGCCCCGGTAGTTCTCTACGCTAGCATCGACGGCACAGAAGAGGGCACCCAAGCCAACGGCGAATAAGGAGCGCTTGGCAATGGTGCCGTAGATGGTGCTCATCTGGCTCAAGACAGGCCTACTGACATCGGGAACCATGACCTACACAGAAAACAAAGTGTGGGTGTGTGTTTCCAGGGGTTGGGCTTCACCAGGGGTGGCTGAATAGTGGTGGTTTGTGAGAGGAGGTGCTCATCTGGCTCAAGACAGGCCTACTGACATCAGGAACCATGTACACTTATACAGAAAAGCAAGTGTGTATGCATAACTAACAAGTTCTATGCAGCGTTGCATGCGACACTAAAAAATTGCCTCCTGCGAGATGGTTGTTATGGTCTAACAAATGGAGTAGGGGGATGGGTTGTTCAAGGGGTGGCTGAATAGTGGTGGTTTGTGTGGGGAGGCGCTCATCTGGCTCAAGACAGGTCTACTGACATCAAGAACTACGACCTGCACAGGAAAGAAAGTGTGTGTATGCAAAACTAAAAACATGCGCAGGGAAAACGGAGAGTGTAATGCAGGTATGCATGGAAGGGAAGCTATCGCCCACTGTGAGATGGATGGTATGGTCTAATAAATGGAGTAGGTAGTGGGATAAAAGGGTCCAGTAAATGGAGTGTACCACACGTCCAGTGGTTGGGTTTCAGTCCAGAGACTGGCCCAATCTGGACCGGACTGGGACAATCAAGATGAACATGGACATGAACATAATGATGATGATAATGACAAAGATGATGATGATGGTGATGATGGCGACGATTTTCTTTTTTCTGGTGACCTAATGTTCTCCACATGTGCTCGCGGCTTGATGGATATAGAGATTGAAAGTAAATGTTGGTGCCCTGCCGGTGCAGCTCATCAGGCTGAAGTGTGTGTATATATAGCAGCCATTCAGGGGATGATTTGGATTTGGGTCTGGTAATTGGTACTTCATACCTCAACTTTTTCAGGCAATTTTTTTGAGAATTCTCAGAATTCTTCAGAGTTCTATATTCTCAAGCCATAATATCAGGATGCCGAATGGTCAAGTTTGAGATACAAACTTCTAAGTATTTTGAAAACCCAAATCGAATTCATCCACTGAATAGCTAAACTGGGTTGGGTTACAGGCTAGGGGTAGCCAAATAGTGGTGGTTTGTGAGAGGTGGTGCTCATGGGGCTGAAGGACACAGGAGCTACGAGACAGGCCTTGACATCACACTGGATGAGGTGGATCGGGATGGGTCTGGTATTCAAGAGGTGGTAGGTTGATTGTGTGAGGTTGGGCAAGTTCTATGAGCCAAAGTGACTACCCTTGGATTAGAACATACATTCAGGTGGTGTATCGGTGGATGTTCAGTGGCAGGGTAGCAGCAGTGGAGATGGATCGGGATGGGTGGGGTGCTAAAGCGTTGCTAGAGGTCATGCGATCATACCACCAAACATGGTACGTTGCAGTGTGTGCAAACTGGGTATGTGGATGACTTGGAGTTGGGTGCCTAGCTGTTATGGTGATGGCTCGATACTTGGTGTCTAGCTGCTATGGCTGTGATGCTATGGTGGTTGTGCTGGTGGTGGTGGTGGTGGTGATGGTTGTGTGGGAGTTTTGCGTGCGTGCGAGAGTGAGTGAGTGTGTGGTGGTGCGTACGGACAGTTGTATGGTGGTAGTGGTGCGTACTGAGAAGTGTGTGTGGTGGTGTGGTGATGCGTGTCAACAAGTGTGTGTGGTCGTGGTGCATGCTGGCAAGTGTGTGTGGTGGTGGTGGTGGTGCGTGCCGACAAGTGTGTGTGGTGGTGGTGCGTGCTGACAAGTGTGAGTGGTGGTGGTGGTGCGTGGTCGACAAGTGTGTGTGGTAGGGGTGCGTGCTGACATGTGTGTGGTGGTGGTGGTGATGATGGTGTGGCGCTGACAATGTGTGTCATATACTGTGTGTGATGTTGTGTGTGTGATGTTTGTGTGTGATGTTCTGTATGTAATATACTGTGTGATGTTGTGTGTGTGATATTCTGAGTGTGATATACTGTGTGATGTTCTGCTGTGTGTGGTGTTCTGTGTGCGATATCCTGTGTGTGATGTTCTGAGTGTGATATACTGTGTGATGTTCTGTGTGTGGTGTTCTGGGTTTAATATCCTGTGTGTGATATTCTTTGTGACGTTCTGTGCGTGATGTTCTGTGTGTGATGTTTTGTGTGTGATGTTTTGTGTGTGATGTTTTGTGTGTGATACACTGTGTGTGATGTTCTGTGTGTGGTGTTCTGGGTGTAATATACTGTGCGTGATGTTCTGTGTGCCTTGTTCTGTGTGACATTCTGTGAGTGATATAATGTGAGTAATGTTCTGTGTGAGGTTCTGTGTGTGATGTTCTGTGTGCGGTGTTCTGTGTGTGATTTTCTGTGTGCGATATACTTTGTGTGTTGTTGTGTGTAATGGTCTGTGTGTCATATACTGTGTATGCTTGTCTGTGTGTGATGTTGTGCGTGTGATATACTGTGTGTGATATTCTGTGTGATTTTCTGTGTGTGATGTTGTGTGTGTGGTGTTCTGTGTGCAAGTGTGATAAACGAATTCATTGTGAGAGTGTTTCTGTTCGTGCCTGTGAACTAGTGGATGCATGCACTAGATTAACATGGTTGGCATCGCTTTGCTGGAAAGCAATGCTTCTTTTGGGGGCTATGCATAGCAGCTTCCACCCAGCTCCATTCGCCAGTCACTTGGTCAAGCTCAAAGCTTGCAGCTGCATTAGAATGCCTGTAATGTCAGCTTTCAGACATATAGCTAGCTTCAGGTCTGGCCCCAGGGTGAAAATCCCGCCACAACTAGAAACAGCTGGGGTAGTGGGGTGTACTGCTGTAGCTGTGTCGCCGAGGTAGTAGAGCTTGAATTTTGAGTAATATTTTGTTGTTCCATACACAAATAGACAGTATTTATTTCGAACCCAATAATTGGAATTGTGATTGTGTACTGTATACGGTAACAAGTTGATTTACAGAGCCCTTGAGCAATTTAGCAATTTACGAGAAAACGAAAATTGAATCTGAATTGGTTGATAGAGACTCCAGGATGAAGCTGGTCATGAATCCTGATCCCTTTAAAGGATGGTAATACTTAATACAATTTATAAAAAAATGCTATAAGAATCGCACAATAAAGGTATCATCCCAGGTGAGACGATGGTTTAATTATACTGTATAATTAAAGAATCACTGTAGCACGAACTCAGCCCCCCCGTCGATAAAACGAATGTTTTGGGTTCAGTTCATCATTACCTTTTCTGTTTAAGCCCTTCCTATCACGGTTGGGCAAGTCCCTTTAGCCTATTTGGCCTACCCCTGGACTGTATCATACATAAATAAGGCCGGCGGGGCCACGCCTAGAGGGCCTAGCGGACTTTAGGTGTGTGCTTCAGTTAAGAAAACGATTGGTGTATAGGGCTACGGACAGAGCCCATACCACCCTATTAGTCGAGTTGTACTTTAAATATTACTCAAGCCGGACTTAGGTCCACTCCCATGTCTCCGTCCTTTCCAGAGTGGGGAAGACAATACGTGTAGCCTAACCGAATTGAAGTATGGGCTGTCATTGACGGATATTACGGATATATGCAGATATAGGCTATATAACGGATAATAATAAAAGTGACTTTCGTGACAATTCTTACACTATTATTCGGAGATTGATTAACTTAATAGTGACCGTAGAATAGAACTTGCCAGCACGGATGAAGTAGCAGCGCCAGGTAGAAGTTTCACAGATGCCCAGATGGTCCTCACGGCAGGTGGTTTAGGGGACTGGGGGGCTATGACAGCACTGACCATGTGCAGGTTGGGTATGTCCGTCTTCGAGGTCGACGTCAGCTAAATACTTGACCCTGAACTTCGCGGGATCGCGGAGGTTCTGTTCAGTGGATCCGACGATTTGTGGATATTGATGGATTATCAGACATTTTCCAGATATTTAAACAGATTATGAAGCCTGAAGCTTCTACTGCCTCTAGAGCACCCGGCAGCGGTTTAAACTTATAAGGTCCACCGCGCGCGATAGAGTATGCGGCGATATCAGACGTGTCAGATGGATTATACGGGCTCGGACGGGAGTAGTGGCGCGAGGAAACAACCTAAAAGGTAGTCCACACGAGCGCGTATCGGTCCGCGTTTGTTTAGCCGCGTTAGCGCGTTTCGGTCCGCGTTTGTGGTTTCAGCGTAATCGCTGGCCTGGATTGTCTGAAAATCGGACGCCAAGGCTGCGAACAAGGTTGCGACGTCTACAATATGGGCATTCGCTGCAAATCCCAAACGTTACCTCACCATCGCATCGTCCAATACTCAGGGTTTTTCCTTTATATAAGTGATAGACAGCCTTTAGCGATCTGACCGATCGCTGACGAAATTGGCATAGCGATGCAGCTAGATCAGGCCCCGGAGTCCCAACTGGCCTGGCCCAGGCCGCCAGGCCGCTTATCTAGCTTGGAATTTTATGTTCGCTTGTCATCGGGCCTGATTCTCTCCACGGCCGGCATGCACCTGCTCTGCCACTTGCTCATCTACCCCAGTCGCGAAACTCCGCCCTGACTTCCTCATCATTGCTGGCTTCCCCCCCCTCCCAAAATCACTGTTTCGATACGTCAGCAATTTTCAAAGTCTACGTTTCAAGAGCCCACATTTTGGGGGCCCTTCTTTTTTACTCCAGCCAATCCAAATTGCCGCCAACATATCGTGTGCCAACTTCGTCAACCTTGATCAAAGTTTGATAACGGCATCATTAATTTACAAGCTGGGTGTCTATCCACGTTGGCCCGAGGCTTATAGCCCCTCAAAGGAATCTCCAACGTGATCATAAACTGAAAATACTATGTTTCTTTTATCTCTGCAGCAAATTCAAGTAACAGTTGTGGACAAAGGGTCTCTTATGAGCGACCATGGAACATAAAGTAGCCATGTGCGCACCAAAAAAGAAAAGACAGTAGACTCAACAAGGTGAGGCCTGCTGGAGATGATAGGGCGAGCCTGAGTACTAGTCTTAGCGGCAGGAGACCTAGAACCCTATACACCAGTAGGTGGACCTAACCCCAAGGGCCCAAGACCTTCTAGTAGGTAAGCCAGAAGCTTGAACTGTTGTGATATGGGGTTGGGTGTAGGCCACGCGCCAATCAGCCGCCCCTCCAGAAACTGGCCTCCCTCAGAAGGACGGTTGGAGGCACCAGTGTCCAAAATAGGAGGGCGGGGGGGTACAGGGTCGTTCCACATTGGTCGGTGCTCCACGGGTCCATAGTAGCTGTGCAGCAGTAGTGGATGGGATGGGTCAGGATGGGGGTGGTACTCAAGAGCTAGTAGGTGGTAGGTTGATTGGGTGAGGTTGGGCAAGTCCCTCAAGCCAAAGTGACCACCCCTGGCTGGCACATATACATGCAGGTGATGTATTCATATGTTTTGTCGTAGTGTAGTAGCACTGGATGAGGTGGATCGGGATGGGTCTGGTATTCAAGAGGTGGTAGGTTGACTGTGCGAGGTTAGGCAAGACCCTTGAGCCAAATGAAGTACCCTTGGATTATAACTTACATTCAGGTGGTGTATTGGTGGATGTTCAGTGGCAGTGTAGCAGCAGTGGAGATGGATCGGGATGGGTGCGGTGCTAAAGCGTTGCTAGGTGGTGTTCTGGCATGGTTAGTAGCAGTGCAGCAACAGTGGAGGAGATGGATCAGGTTGAGTGCTATGCTCCAGAGATGGAGGGTGGTTAGTCTGTTTGTGTCTGTTTTTGTGTTAGTCTATTTGTGTTTGCTTGTGTGTTTGTTTGTGCATGCCACACTAGCTCGAAATATTCATGCTTCGAAACACTCTACGTTTTGCTCTGTGGCAGTTCATTTATTTTACCGTCACAAAAAACGTATTTCTCTCCCTGTACTAACAGCTCCACTACTACTACCTCTACTAACAGCTCAACTAATTTATGTATGTCTACAGTGATTTTCAGGATTGTAAATATGCAGGGACCGGCAAATCATATGATACCGACCGAAGGCGAGTATGATATCATACAAATTGCATCATATGATATTGCATATAAATGGCAACTGAAGCCTAGTTAGACTGCCGACATCATATGATGACATGATATCATACCGCCGTTCCCATATACATATGTACTCACCGGAATCCCTTTAAGGCCCTAGGGATGGTCTCAGACCAAGCCACCTGTCCTTCTGTTGCCAACACTCCCCGCCAATTTTCCGCGTTGCTTGCGAAGCTATATAGGACTTGTCGTGATTATAAAATGTTCATGCACTCACCGGAAACCCTTCAAGGCCTTAGGGATGGTTTCAGACACGATGTCGGCAGCAAGGGCGGTGCCAGCGAAGATAAGGGGCCAAGCAATGGGCTGAGGCAAAGGCTTCCTAATGCCGAACGCCAAACCAGTCACAAGTCCAGCAACGATGCCGCTGGTGGAGTCCTTGGTGCCCCGGTAGTTCTCTACGCTAGCATCGACGGCACAGAAGAGGGCACCCAAGCCAACGGCGAATAAGGAGCGCTTGGCAATGGTGCCGTAGATGGTGCTCATCTGGCTCAAGACAGGCCTACTGACATCGGGAACCATGACCTACACAGAAAACAAAGTGTGGGTGTGTGTTTCCAGGGGTTGGGCTTCACCAGGGGTGGCTGAATAGTGGTGGTTTGTGAGAGGAGGTGCTCATCTGGCTCAAGACAGGCCTACTGACATCAGGAACCATGTACACTTATACAGAAAAGCAAGTGTGTATGCATAACTAACAAGTTCTATGCAGCGTTGCATGCGACACTAAAAAATTGCCTCCTGCGAGATGGTTGTTATGGTCTAACAAATGGAGTAGGGGGATGGGTTGTTCAAGGGGTGGCTGAATAGTGGTGGTTTGTGTGGGGAGGCGCTCATCTGGCTCAAGACAGGTCTACTGACATCAAGAACTACGACCTGCACAGGAAAGAAAGTGTGTGTATGCAAAACTAAAAACATGCGCAGGGAAAACGGAGAGTGTAATGCAGGTATGCATGGAAGGGAAGCTATCGCCCACTGTGAGATGGATGGTATGGTCTAATAAATGGAGTAGGTAGTGGGATAAAAGGGTCCAGTAAATGGAGTGTACCACACGTCCAGTGGTTGGGTTTCAGTCCAGAGACTGGCCCAATCTGGACCGGACTGGGACAATCAAGATGAACATGGACATGAACATAATGATGATGATAATGACAAAGATGATGATGATGGTGATGATGGCGACGATTTTCTTTTTTCTGGTGACCTAATGTTCTCCACATGTGCTCGCGGCTTGATGGATATAGAGATTGAAAGTAAATGTTGGTGCCCTGCCGGTGCAGCTCATCAGGCTGAAGTGTGTGTATATATAGCAGCCATTCAGGGGATGATTTGGATTTGGGTCTGGTAATTGGTACTTCATACCTCAACTTTTTCAGGCAATTTTTTTGAGAATTCTCAGAATTCTTCAGAGTTCTATATTCTCAAGCCATAATATCAGGATGCCGAATGGTCAAGTTTGAGATACAAACTTCTAAGTATTTTGAAAACCCAAATCGAATTCATCCACTGAATAGCTAAACTGGGTTGGGTTACAGGCTAGGGGTAGCCAAATAGTGGTGGTTTGTGAGAGGTGGTGCTCATGGGGCTGAAGGACACAGGAGCTACGAGACAGGCCTTGACATCACACTGGATGAGGTGGATCGGGATGGGTCTGGTATTCAAGAGGTGGTAGGTTGATTGTGTGAGGTTGGGCAAGTTCTATGAGCCAAAGTGACTACCCTTGGATTAGAACATACATTCAGGTGGTGTATCGGTGGATGTTCAGTGGCAGGGTAGCAGCAGTGGAGATGGATCGGGATGGGTGGGGTGCTAAAGCGTTGCTAGAGGTCATGCGATCATACCACCAAACATGGTACGTTGCAGTGTGTGCAAACTGGGTATGTGGATGACTTGGAGTTGGGTGCCTAGCTGTTATGGTGATGGCTCGATACTTGGTGTCTAGCTGCTATGGCTGTGATGCTATGGTGGTTGTGCTGGTGGTGGTGGTGGTGGTGATGGTTGTGTGGGAGTTTTGCGTGCGTGCGAGAGTGAGTGAGTGTGTGGTGGTGCGTACGGACAGTTGTATGGTGGTAGTGGTGCGTACTGAGAAGTGTGTGTGGTGGTGGTGGTGATGCGTGTCAACAAGTGTGTGTGGTCGTGGTGCATGCTGGCAAGTGTGTGTGGTGGTGGTGGTGGTGGCAGTGTGTGTGGGGTGCGTGCTGACAAGTGTGAGTGGTGGTGGTGGTGCGTGTCGACAAGTGTGTGTGGTAGGGGTGCGTGCTGACATGTGTGTGGTGGTGGTGGTGATGATGGTGTGCGCTGACAAGTGTGTGTCATATACTGTGTGTGATGTTGTGTGTGTGATGTTGTGTGTGATGTTCTGTATGTAATATACTGTGTGATGTTGTGTGTGTGATATTCTGAGTGTGATATACTGTGTGATGTTCTGTGTGTGGTGTTCTGTGTGCGATATCCTGTGTGTGATGTTCTGAGTGTGATATACTGTGTGATGTTCTGTGTGTGGTGTTCTGGGTTTAATATCCTGTGTGTGATATTCTTTGTGACGTTCTGTGCGTGATGTTCTGTGTGTGATGTTTTGTGTGTGATGTTTTGTGTGTGATGTTTTGTGTGTGATTACACTGTGTGTGATGTTCTGTGTGTGGTGTTCTGGGTTGTAATATACTGTGCGTGATGTTCTGTGTGCCTTGTTCTGTGTGACATTATGTGAGTGATAATGTGAGTAATGTTCTGTGTGAGGTTCTGTGTGTGATGTTCTGTGTGCGGTGTTCTGTGTGTGATTTTCTGTGTGCGATATACTTTGTGTGTTGTTGTGTGTAATGGTCTGTGTGTCATATACTGTGTATGCTTGTCTGTGTGTGATGTTGTGCGTGTGTGATATACTGTGTGTGATATTCTGTGTGATTTTCTGTGTGTGATGTTGTGTGTGTGGTGTTCTGTGTGCAAGTGTGATAAACGAATTCATTGTGAGAGTGTTTCTGTTCGTTGCCTGTGAACTAGTGGATGCATGCACTAGATTAACATGGTTGGCATCGCTTTGCTGGAAAGCAATGCTTCTTTTGGGGGCTATGCATAGCAGCTTCCACCCAGCTCCATTCGCCAGTCACTTGGTCAAGCTCAAGCTTGCAGCTGCATTAGAATGCCTGTAATGTCAGCTTTCAGACATATAGCTAGCTTCAGGTCTGGCCCCAGGGTGAAAATCCCGCCACAACTAGAAACAGCTGGGGTAGTGGGGTTGTACTGCTGTAGCTGTGTCGCCGAGGTAGTAGAGCTTGAATTTTGAGTAATATTTTGTTGTTCCATACACAAATAGACAGTATTTATTTCGAACCCAATAATTGGAATTGTGATTGTGTACTGTATACGGTAACAAGTTGATTTACAGAGCCCTTGAGCAATTTAGCAATTTACGAGAAAACGAAAATTGTATCTGAATTGGTTGATAGAGACTCCAGGATGAAGCTGGTCATGAATCCTGATCCCTTTAAAGGATGGTAATACTTAATACAATTTATAAAAAATGCTATAAGAATCGCACAATAAAGGTATCATCCAGGTGAGACGATGGTTTAATTATACTGTATAATTAAAGAATCACTGTAGCACGAACTCAGCCCCCCGTCGATAAAACGAATGTTTTGGGTTCAGTTCATCATTACCTTTTCTGTTTAAGCCCTTCCTATCACGGTTGGGCAAGTCCCTTTAGCCTATTTGGCCTACCCCTGGACTGTATCATACATAAATAAGGCCGGCGGGGCCACGCCTAGAGGGCCTAGCGGACTTTAGGTGTGTGCTTCAGTTAAGAAAACGATTGGTGTATAGGGCTACGGACAGAGCCCATACCACCCTATTAGTCGAGTTGTACTTTAAATATTACTCAAGCCGGACTTAGGTCCACTCCCATGTCTCCGTCCTTTCCAGAGTGGGGAAGACAATACGTGTAGCCTAACCGAATTGAAGTATGGGCTGTCATTGACGGATATTACGGATATATGCACATATAGGCTATATAACGGATAATAATAAAAGTGACTTTCGTGACAATTCTTACACTATTATTCGGAGATTGATTAACTTAATAGTGACCGTAGAATAGAACTTGCCAGCACGGATGAAGTAGCAGCGCCAGGTAGAAGTTTCACAGATGCCCAGATGGTCCTCACGGCAGGTGGTTTAGGGGACTGGGGGGCTATGACAGCACTGACCATGTGCAGGTTGGGTATGTCCGTCTTCGAGGTCGACGTCAGCTAAATACTTGACCCTGAACTTCGCGGGATCGCGGAGGTTCTGTTCAGTGGATCCGACGATTTGTGGATATTGATGGATTATCAGACATTTTCCAGATATTTAAACAGATTATGAAGCCTGAAGCTTCTACTGCCTCTAGAGCACCCGGCAGCGGTTTAAACTTATAAGGTCCACCGCGCGCGATAGAGTATGCGGCGATATCAGACGTGTCAGATGGATTATACGGGCTCGGACGGGAGTAGTGGCGCGAGGAAACAACCTAAAAGGTAGTCCACACGAGCGCGTATCGGTCCGCGTTTGTTTAGCCGCGTTAGCGCGTTTCGGTCCGCGTTTGTGGTTTCAGCGTAATCGCTGGCCTGGATTGTCTGAAAATCGGACGCCAAGGCTGCGAACAAGGTTGCGACGTCTACAATATGGGCATTCGCTGCAAATCCCAAACGTTACCTCACCATCGCATCGTCCAATACTCAGGGTTTTTCCTTTATATAAGTGATAGACAGCCTTTAGCGATCTGACCGATCGCTGACGAAATTGGCATAGCGATGCAGCTAGATCAGGCCCCGGAGTCCCAACTGGCCTGGCCCAGGCCGCCAGGCCGCTTATCTAGCTTGGAATTTTATGTTCGCTTGTCATCGGGCCTGATTCTCTCCACGGCCGGCATGCACCTGCTCTGCCACTTGCTCATCTACCCCAGTCGCGAAACTCCGCCC
Organism: Chlamydomonas sp. ICE-L; assembly: GCA_013435795.1. NCBI lineage: Eukaryota > Viridiplantae > Chlorophyta > Chlorophyceae > Chlamydomonadales > Chlamydomonadaceae > Chlamydomonas > Chlamydomonas sp. ICE-L. Next base: position 10,203,365 of record JACBWV010000626.1, read on the forward strand.
TGACTTCCTCATCATTGCTGGCTTCCCCCCCCTCCCAAATCACTGTTTCGATACGTCAGCAATTTTCAAAGTCTACGTTTCAAGAGCCCACATTTTGGGGGCCCTTCTTTTTTACTCCAGCCAATCCAAATTGCCGCCAACATATCGTGTGCCAACTTCGTCAACCTTGATCAAAGTTTGATAACGGCATCATTAATTTACAAGCTGGGTGTCTATCCACGTTGGCCCGAGGCTTATAGCCCCTCAAAGGAATCTCCAACGTGATCATAAACTGAAAATACTATGTTTCTTTTATCTCTGCAGCAAATTCAAGTAACAGTTGTGGACAAAGGGTCTCTTATGAGCGACCATGGAACATAAAGTAGCCATGTGCGCACCAAAAAAGAAAAGACAGTAGACTCAACAAGGTGAGGCCTGCTGGAGATGATAGGGCGAGCCTGAGTACTAGTCTTAGCGGCAGGAGACCTAGAACCCTATACACCAGTAGGTGGACCTAACCCCAAGGGCCCAAGACCTTCTAGTAGGTAAGCCAGAAGCTTGAACTGTTGTGATATGGGGTTGGGTGTAGGCCACGCGCGCCAATCAGCCGCCCCTCCAGAACTGGCCTCCCTCAGAAGGACGGTTGGAGGCACCAGTGTCCAAAATAGGAGGGCGGGGGGGTACAGGGTCGTTCCACATTGGTCGGTGCTCCACGGGTCCATAGTAGCTGTGCAGCAGTAGTGGATGGGATGGGTCAGGATGGGGGTGGTACTCAAGAGCTAGTAGGTGGTAGGTTGATTGGGTGAGGTTGGGCAAGTCCCTCAAGCCAAAGTGACCACCCCTGGGCTGGCACATACATGCAGGTGATGTATTCATATGTTTTGTCGTAGTGTAGTAGCACTGGATGAGGTGGATCGGGATGGGTCTGGTATTCAAGAGGTGGTAGGTTGACTGTGCGAGGTTAGGCAAGACCCTTGAGCCAAATGAAGTACCCTTGGATTATAACTTACATTCAGGTGGTGTATTGGTGGATGTTCAGTGGCAGTGTAGCAGCAGTGGAGATGGATCGGGATGGGTGCGGTGCTAAAGCGTTGCTAGGTGGTGTTCTGGCATGGTTAGTAGCAGTGCAGCAACAGTGGAGGAGATGGATCAGGTTGAGTGCTATGCTCCAGAGATGGAGGGTGGTTAGTCTGTTTGTGTCTGTTTTTGTGTTAGTCTATTTGTGTTTGCTTGTGTGTTTGTTTGTGCATGCCACACTAGCTCGAAATATTCATGCTTCGAAACACTCTACGTTTTGCTCTGTGGCAGTTCATTTATTTTACCGTCACAAAAAACGTATTTCTCTCCCTGTACTAACAGCTCCACTACTACTACCTCTACTAACAGCTCAACTAATTTATGTATGTCTACAGTGATTTTCAGGATTGTAAATATGCAGGGACCGGCAAATCATATGATACCGACCGAAGGCGAGTATGATATCATACAAATTGCATCATATGATATTGCATATAAATGGCAACTGAAGCCTAGTTAGACTGCCGACATCATATGATGACATGATATCATACCGCCGTTCCCATATACATATGTACTCACCGGAATCCCTTTAAGGCCCTAGGGATGGTCTCAGACCAAGCCACCTGTCCTTCTGTTGCCAACACTCCCCGCCAATTTTCCGCGTTGCTTGCGAAGCTATATAGGACTTGTCGTGATTATAAAATGTTCATGCACTCACCGGAAACCCTTCAAGGCCTTAGGGATGGTTTCAGACACGATGTCGGCAGCAAGGGCGGTGCCAGCGAAGATAAGGGGCCAAGCAATGGGCTGAGGCAAAGGCTTCCTAATGCCGAACGCCAAACCAGTCACAAGTCCAGCAACGATGCCGCTGGTGGAGTCCTTGGTGCCCCGGTAGTTCTCTACGCTAGCATCGACGGCACAGAAGAGGGCACCCAAGCCAACGGCGAATAAGGAGCGCTTGGCAATGGTGCCGTAGATGGTGCTCATCTGGCTCAAGACAGGCCTACTGACATCGGGAACCATGACCTACACAGAAAACAAAGTGTGGGTGTGTGTTTCCAGGGGTTGGGCTTCACCAGGGGTGGCTGAATAGTGGTGGTTTGTGAGAGGAGGTGCTCATCTGGCTCAAGACAGGCCTACTGACATCAGGAACCATGTACACTTATACAGAAAAGCAAGTGTGTATGCATAACTAACAAGTTCTATGCAGCGTTGCATGCGACACTAAAAAATTGCCTCCTGCGAGATGGTTGTTATGGTCTAACAAATGGAGTAGGGGGATGGGTTGTTCAAGGGGTGGCTGAATAGTGGTGGTTTGTGTGGGGAGGCGCTCATCTGGCTCAAGACAGGTCTACTGACATCAAGAACTACGACCTGCACAGGAAAGAAAGTGTGTGTATGCAAAACTAAAAACATGCGCAGGGAAAACGGAGAGTGTAATGCAGGTATGCATGGAAGGGAAGCTATCGCCCACTGTGAGATGGATGGTATGGTCTAATAAATGGAGTAGGTAGTGGGATAAAAGGGTCCAGTAAATGGAGTGTACCACACGTCCAGTGGTTGGGTTTCAGTCCAGAGACTGGCCCAATCTGGACCGGACTGGGACAATCAAGATGAACATGGGCATGAACATAATGATGATGATAATGACAAAGATGATGATGATGGTGATGATGGCGACGATTTTCTTTTTTCTGGTGACCTAATGTTCTCCACATGTGCTCGCGGCTTGATGGATATAGAGATTGAAAGTAAATGTTGGTGCCCTGCCGGTGCAGCTCATCAGGCTGAAGTGTGTGTATACATAGCAGCCATTCAGGGGATGATTTGGATTTGGGTCTGGTAATTGGTACTTCATACCTCAACTTTTTCAGGCAATTTTTTTGAGAATTCTCAGAATTCTTCAGAGTTCTATATTCTCAAGCCAAAATATCAGGATGCCGAATGGTCAAGTTTGAGATACAAACTTCTAAGTATTTTGAAAACCCAAATCGAATTCATCCACTGAATAGCTAAACTGGGTTGGGTTACAGGCTAGGGGTAGCCAAATAGTGGTGGTTTGTGAGAGGTGGTGCTCATGGGGCTGAAGGACACAGGAGCTACGAGACAGGCCTTGACATCACACTGGATGAGGTGGATCGGGATGGGTCTGGTATTCAAGAGGTGGTAGGTTGATTGTGTGAGGTTGGGCAAGTTCTATGAGCCAAAGTGACTACCCTTGGATTAGAACATACATTCAGGTGGTGTATCGGTGGATGTTCAGTGGCAGGGTAGCAGCAGTGGAGATGGATCGGGATGGGTGGGGTGCTAAAGCGTTGCTAGAGGTCATGCGATCATACCACCAAACATGGTACGTTGCAGTGTGTGCAAACTGGGTATGTGGATGACTTGGAGTTGGGTGCCTAGCTGTTATGGTGATGGCTCGATACTTGGTGTCTAGCTGCTATGGCTGTGATGCTATGGTGGTTGTGCTGGTGGTGGTGGTGGTGGTGATGGTTGTGTGGGAGTTTTGCGTGCGTGCGAGAGTGAGTGAGTGTGTGGTGGTGCGTACGGACAGTTGTGTGGTGGTAGTGGTGCGTACTGAGAAGTGTGTGTGGTGGTGGTGGTGATGCGTGTCAACAAGTGTGTGTGGTCGTGGTGCATGCTGGCAAGTGTGTGTGGTGGTGGTGGTGGTGCGTGCCGACAAGTGTGTGTGGTGGTGGTGCGTGCTGACAAGTGTGAGTGGTGGTGGTGGTGCGTGTCGACAAGTGTGTGTGGTAGGGGTGCGTGCTGACATGTGTGTGGTGGTGGTGGTGATGATGGTGTGCGCTGACAAGTGTGTGTCATATACTGTGTGTGATGTTGTGTGTGTGATGTTGTGTGTGATGTTCTGTATGTAATATACTGTGTGATGTTGTGTGTGTGATATTCTGAGTGTGATATACTGTGTGATGTTCTGTGTGTGGTGTTCTGTGTGCGATATCCTGTGTGTGATGTTCTGAGTGTGATATACTGTGTGATGTTCTGTGTGTGGTGTTCTGGGTTTAATATCCTGTGTGTGATATTCTTTGTGACGTTCTGTGCGTGATGTTCTGTGTGTGATGTTTTGTGTGTGATGTTTTGTGTGTGATGTTTTGTGTGTGATACACTGTGTGTGATGTTCTGTGTGTGGTGTTCTGGGTGTAATATACTGTGCGTGATGTTCTGTGTGCCTTGTTCTGTGTGACATTCTGTGAGTGATATAATGTGAGTAATGTTCTGTGTGAGGTTCTGTGTGTGATGTTCTGTGTGCGGTGTTCTGTGTGTGATTTTCTGTGTGCGATATACTTTGTGTGTTGTTGTGTGTAATGGTCTGTGTGTCATATACTGTGTATGCTTGTCTGTGTGTGATGTTGTGCGTGTGATATACTGTGTGTGATATTCTGTGTGATTTTCTGTGTGTGATGTTGTGTGTGTGGTGTTCTGTGTGCAAGTGTGATAAACGAATTCATTGTGAGAGTGTTTCTGTTCGTGCCTGTGAACTAGTGGATGCATGCACTAGATTAACATGGTTGGCATCGCTTTGCTGGAAAGCAATGCTTCTTTTGGGGGCTATGCATAGCAGCTTCCACCCAGCTCCATTCGCCAGTCACTTGGTCAAGCTCAAAGCTTGCAGCTGCATTAGAATGCCTGTAATGTCAGCTTTCAGACATATAGCTAGCTTCAGGTCTGGCCCCAGGGTAGGTAATAAGAGCTGCCAAGAAGTTGCTACTCGTAGACCAAGAAGAAAAAACAGCGTTAGAAAGCCTGCAGGCATCTTTGGTTTATGTGCGCTGGATGCCCTTGCCCTTGTGACGCATGGGAACAGATAGTGCGTGTACAGGACAGTTAAACAGATGATGGACACCATGCACATGTTACCCATGGGAACTAAGGGTGAAAGCACAGGACGGTTGAACAGATGATGGATGCCATTGCCCCTGTGACCCATGGGAATGCTTGTGGATGCACATGATGTGTGAACACATGATGGTTGGCCTTGTGAACTGCAGGAACAGATGATGGTTGAGGTGATAGCTGGCCTTGTGCTATGTGGTAACAGATGATGGTGACAACCGGGAGCAAATTAGTTGGTACTTTTCCAGTGAAACAGCATAATCGCAGAACTGACCTCGAACTTGTAGAACGCGGTTTGTAGACCCGTCACAAGACCAGCCAGGCCGATGATGGGTGCGTTTGTCATCACGTAGGCTACAACATCGCTCTTGTCAGCGGCCTGCGCAAGTTTCAGAGTCGGTTAGCTCATGGTGACGCATCTCCGTCACAATTTCGCAGCTTACCTTAAGCTGGAGCGCAGTAGGTGCACCCCCGGGATCCACGATGGGTGAAGCATCAGGGGGCTACGAGTGAGAAATCAGTTTTGCGTTATTAGGGTGCTCACGACACTTGATAAGGCGAACCACAGCTTTTAATAAGCACAGAGAGAAATCTCGAAAACTGAATCATGCAGGAGAGTTGGGCACTCACTGGAGCTGTCCTAGGACCGGTTCCGGTCGTGGATGTCGAGTAAATGGTTGCCGAGAACACCATCTTTATCGACTCTCGCTATGCGCACTGCAAAAATTGTCAGTGATACAGTGAGGCAATACGGAGCTGGTACAGTCTGGGCGGGTACAGCTAAAGTCCCAGCGGCTCCGGAGTCAATGTCAGCCGATGGGGGGGCTTCGTCCAACGCCCAAAAACCAGCTTGCAACTTACACCACCTCCCCATATAATCTTATGCCAATCGCAATCGAAACTCCTGGATAGGATCGGCCAGATTCGCAGCTACCCTTTACTTACTCCCTGGCATACCGGTCACGAATTCCACCCGCCCACTTTTCTTCTCCTAGTGCTCTCACCCTCTTGTCGTCCCCTCTCTTCCATTCCCTTCCTTGCTCTACCCGAGTGCCGATCCCTTACACCCCGAAACTAGTTCATTCCGCGGCCGGTGGTTCCTCTGCTCGCACCCATGTCGGAATTCCTCGCGCCATCCAGCTCCACAGCAGTGAATAACATAGACCCTGAGCTAGGGGCACGCAGTGTCCTATATGACACAAAACGACCCAGGAGGGATACAGGTTAGTGCCACACAGGGGGGGAGGACATCAAATCTGCGGCAGGTCTGCGTTACCGGTACAAGGGTTAACAGCGGATATTGTTAGAAGGAGCTAGTTATTCAAGACATTCTTCGCAAAATGTCAACAGCATCTCAATCTCAGAGCGTCATCACACCACTGGCTTGTGCTCTCCCCCCCCTGGTGCCACACCACTGGTTATTGTAGTATGTTGCATTCCAGCCTGGCAGAGGAAGCCCCAATAGGCCCAATAGGCTCAAGGGACCTGCCCAACCTAGAATAATCAAGATCGCCACTAGATCACCACTGGTGTAAATCTTGATACCTGACAGGGTTGTACCTTGGAGCTGAAGGTCGACCAGGGTAGGGTGCTGGATATGGGTGAGATATTGTACACATAGTACTGATTCAGTAACCACAGCACACTCGGTGCTGATATTTATAATACAGCACGAGCAGTGCTAGTTACTCCAAGCACACTCAGTGCTGGATGATAAAAGCACACTCAGTGCTGATTGATTGGTTGAAGCACACTCAGAGGAGTCTATGGAGGAGACATCGGAGTCTCACCATGAAATACAAACTCGATCACCAACGTTTTTCCTTCAGCTACGAGCAGCAGCTTCTAGGTTGCTCCCTGAGCCAGCTGTTGTGCTAAGCCTTAAATTCCAGTAATGCCAGAAAGCTGACTATGCCAGCTTCAAGGTGCACTAGGTTGCTTAAGCTTAGCCTGAATAGCCAGCCAGGGGAGCTGCCTAGAAGCTACAGCTCGCAACAGAAGAAAAAAGCTTTGATGTATACCAGTGCACTGTTGTGTATGTCAGTCTGTTAGTTCAGGAGCTGCCAAAAAGGCTAAAGAGACTTGCTCAACGTCAAAAAACACAGACATGCACTGGATTGTATGTAAGTCTGTTATAGTCCAGGGGTCGCCTGGAAGGCTAAAGAGACTTGCCCAACGTCGAATAATACAAACATGTACTGGAGTGTATGTCTGTATGCTATAGTGAAGGGTATCCAAGGAGGCCAGATGGACTTACCCAACGATGTATAATACAGGCATGTGTTGTAGTGTATGGGTAGCAGTGTATGTGTTGTAGTGTTTGTATATATGTGTGTATGAATGTATGTTCTAGTGTTTGTCCTGGGTTGCCGTGTATTACCGGTAATACAAAAAATCAGTTTAGGGAAAAGTGGAATAAAAGAGTCATGTATTTCTCAAATCGCATGGGATTTTTACAGCATCAACTTCAAGAGTAGTAGAACACATATGAATCATCAAATAAGCTGTAGTGGTGCATCCTCATGTTTGCATTTGAATTTGAAGATGGCCTTTTTTCAAAAACAAACTGAAAATCAAATTAAAAACTAAAATATCTGTAGATGTTGTTAGACCCCAACTATAAGCCTCAGACTCTCAGAATTCCTTGAGGACATTGTTGAGAAGTTGTCCCCACAATCTGGTCAAGTTCAGACTACAGCCTCCCCCTATTCAAAGGAGATAGTCCAGAGTTATTTTTCGCGCGCGCGGACATGGTGTGCTTGCAAAAGCAGTCACACTCACTGTTTGGGGAGCAGATAGCCTCCCCACAATTACATGGCACCCACCTGCATGGACACCCACCTACATGCATGTGTGCATTTGTGTTTGTGGGTGATTGGTGTGTATGTGTGGGAAGATAATGGTGTCAATGTGTCATACACCCACCTGCATGAACATCCACCTACATGTAAGTGTGTGTTTGTGGGTTAATACACGCGTATTACCCGTAATACACGCCCAGGTGGAACACTAGTGAGCCAATACCCTGCAGTGGGTAGTACCATTGCTAGTCTAGTCTCACTCAAGCACCTCTTGGGTTGCATCTTTGCATAGGCCTATGCATTTGCATCCGGTCTATTTCTGTTCCTTTTTCCTGTTTTCCTGTTGTTTGTTCATCTAATGTATGTATGTCACTGTTCTCTGCCCACTGTGTACTGTTCTTCCCGTTCAAATGCATGTCTGTCACTGTTTGTCAGTATGTTATAGTTCAGGAGTACCCAAGCCAAGGAGGCTGAAGGACTTGCCCACCATCGAATAATCAAGATATCAAAATAATTGTAGACTATCAGGAAGGACTGGATTAACAAGTTCTCCTTATCTCTAGGCTGGTGAAATGGTGTGAGTCCAATTTTATAGGGTGCATTTTAGCAATTCAGCGGATGATTGGATTTGACAGGTCGACAGGTCGTATTACCACTCACATTTCTCAGGCAAAATTTATGATAAATTTCCCAGAATTCTCAGAATTCTCAGAATTTCCAGGCCAGATTTGAGGTACAAAGTATGGCCTGTGACCTGTATTGAAAAATCCAAATCCAAATCATTCACTGAACTGCTAAAAGTTGTTGGGCCCAACCCTGCAGAGGTGCATGTACATGGGGGTGTCAAGGGGCACATGGGTAAGGGGGTAAAGTAGTCTGATGTGTGTGTGCAATAATGCAGGCACTGATGCCTCAACAACTCATAGAAAACCAAACAGGTTTGTCACCCCTGAGGATATTCATATTTTGAAACAGTGAGAAATTCGTAGTTTGTACCTCAGATTTGGTCCATAATCCGAGAATTCTGAGAATTTGGGGAGAATTGTCGTACATTTGGCCTGAAAAAGCCGATGTACTAAGTACCATGTACGACTGTCAATAATAAATAATCTGCTAAATTGCTATAATATTGTAGGGTAGTTCATTAGGTCCCCTTCTTTCAATTAGCCCCTCCTAACTCACACTGCTAAAAAAGCGCTCACACTACTAACAAACACCCACATTACTAAAAAACACCCAAATGACTCAAAAGCGCCCTGACAACAGCTACCCACCTAGCAGCTGATCCCCCCCCTCACCCCCTCGCCCCATAAACTGATCTCATAACCGGTTTCACCACCTGCAGTTTTCACAGTCATCTACTGTCTCTTAGCTGCCTTCACCTTCTTTGGAGGCATTGCCACTTTCACCAAGTCGTGAGTCAAAGCTATTTACTTAAGTTGTGTTCTTGAGTCGTTCACTTGAGCTGTTCACTTTAGTTGATGGGGCAAATTTAGGAAGCTCTATGGCAGCTTTAGCTTTGTCACATACGTCAAGTCGTGATTCCGGGCTGTTTACTTGAGCCGTTCAATTTAGTTGATGGGGCAAATTTAGGAAGCTCTATGGCAGCTTTAGCTTTGTCACATACGTCAAGTCGTGATTCCGGGCTGTTTACTTGAGCCGTTCAATTTAGTTGATGGGGCAAATTTAGGAAGCTCTATGGCAGCTTTAGCTCTGTCACATACGTCAAGTCGTGATTCCGGGCTGTTTACTCGAGCCGTTCAATTTAGTTGATGGGGCAAATTTAGGAAGCTCTATGGCAGCTTTAGCTTTGTCACATACGTCAAGTCGTGATTCCGGGCTGTTTACTTGAGCCGTTCAATTTAGTTGATGGGGCAAATTTAGGAAGCTCTATGGCAGCTTTAGCTTTGTCACATACGTCAAGTCGTGATTCCGGGCTGTTTACTTGAGCCGTTCAATTTAGTTGATGGGGCAAATTTAGGAAGCTCTATGGCAGCTTTAGCTTTGTCACATATGTCAAGTCGTGATTCCGGGCTGTTTACTTGAGCCGTTCAATTTAGTTGATGGGGCAAATTTAGGAAGCTCTATGGCAGCTTTAGCTTTGTCACATACATCAAGGCGTGATTCCGGGCTGTTTACTTGAGCTGTTCACTTGTGTTGTGTTCTGAAGTTGATGGGGCAAATTTGAGAAGCTGTATGGCAGTTTTAGCTTTGTCACATACATCAAGGCATGAGTCTGGGCTGTTTATCTTATTTATTATATATTTTAATATTTATATGTCTATTGATTATTAAAAACTGGTGGGCTGTGATGGGGCAGATGTTCTGGGGCATTGCCACTTGCATCAAGTCGTGAGTGCGGGCTATTTACGATGAGTTGTGTTCTTGAGTTGTGTACTTGAGTTGATGGGGCAGATTTGGGAAGCTCTATTGCAGCTTAAGCCAGCTTTATCTTTGTCACATGCACCAAGTCGTGAGTCCGGGCTGTTTACTTGAGTTGGAGTTGGCTGATTATGAGTATGGACCGACATATCATATGATGCTGACCAAAGGCGAGTATGGTATCATATGATATCATGCAAACTGCATCATATGATATTGTATATAAATGGTAACTTTAGCCTAGTCAGAATATTGGCATCATATGCTATCACATGATGAAATGATATCATATTGCCGCTCCCTAATTATGAGGCAGATTTTGGGGGGCACTATTGCTGTCCAGGACGTTTATTCTATGTTGACTGGCTGTGATGGGGTTCATTTTGGTGGGGTATTGTCGCACACATAAAGTCTGGGGACCATACCTTATCTGCAGGGACAAGGATCTAGCCAAATAAACAAGTATCTTCCAAAATCAAAAGCCAAATGTACGCAAAATATATTAATATAATCATATATAATATGCTACATAGACCACCTGAACTCTTCCCTGCCAGGCTGCTCAAGCCAAGCATCTGACACCCAGGCAGGTGTGATGCGCAAGCCAGGCTTCTGAAATTTGGAAACATTTCACACACCTGGCAGCGCGATGGACCAAAACGGCGAGAAACGTTTATAAATGCGCATGCGCGATATATCGGGCTTACCAGAAACACTGCTGCCGGCTATTGCCTATGTATGTATGTAACAGTCCAGGGGTTGGCAAAATAGGCTAAAGGGACTCTCCCAACCTAATGAAGGGCTTAAAAAGAAAAATATCTGATGAACTGAACCCCAAACAATCGTTTACCGATGGGGGCCCTGAGTTCGTGCTACAGTGATCGTTTAATCCTATGCCTATGCTGCAGGGACAAGGACCTAGCTAAGTACTCCAGCGACTTCTAAAATCAAAAGCCAAATGTACGCGATATATCGGTCTTACCAGAAACACTGCTACCTGCCTATGCCAATGCTGCAGGGACAAGGACTTAGCCAAGTACTCAAGCGACTTCTACGCAAACAGCACAACATGCGACATTGCAAGCTTCACTGACGCCCAGGCATCCAAACCTGTGGACCCTGTTGGGTATGATGTGAGCGACACCTTTGTTGCTCGCTACACGCTGGGTGTGGCTATATGGTTGCCTATCACCACCGTCGCTGGCGTGGCCTTCGTCGTGATCTATGTCCTCCTGTTTATTAAGGCGGCTGTCAAAATGGTAGGTGATGGGAGGACAACGGGTGGTGGGTGGGAGGTTGGGGAAGGAAGGAAGGAGATGAGGAGTGGGGAGGATGGGATGGTAGGGAAGGCCATTTAGTGGTCTAAGTCCTTCTGTTTATCAAGGCTGCTGTGAGAATGGTAGGTGGTGGGAGGACAACGGATTGTGGTGATGGGTGGGAGGTTGGGGAAATAATGGATTGGAGGAGTGGGGAGGGTGGGAGGGTAGGGAGATAATGGATGGGGGGAGGAGTGGGAAATGGTTGGAGGGGCAGAGAAGGTGATAAGGTGTTGGTGTAGGAGGTAGGTGAGGGGTGGGAGGGTGGGTGGGGGTGGGTTATTGTAGGTGGGGGAAGTGTAAGTGACAGTGTAGGTCGGGATGCAGGTGGGGTGGGTTGGGGGGGGGGGAGTGGGGTCAGGGCTATACACCGTTACATAGTGTGAACTAAAAATGGAAATTGGAAAGTGCTAAGCCTTGCCAAAGGGCTCGAGATTGAAGGAACCTTACCGTTCAAATTCAAATCCATATGCCTTGCCACGGGGCTTGAGATTAAAGGAACCTTCCCGTTAAAATTCAAATTCATATGCCTTGCCACAGAGCTTGAGATTGAAGGAACCTTCCTGTTAAAATTCAAATTCATATGCCTTGCCACAGAGCTTGAGATTGATGGAACCTTCCCGTTAAAATTCAAATTCATATGCCTTGCCACAGAGCTTGAAATTGATGGAACCTTCCCGTTCAAATTAAAATTCATATGCCTTGCCACTGGGCTTGAGATTGAAGGAACCTTCCCGTGCAAATTCAAATTCAAATTCATATGCCTTGCCACTGGGCATGAGATTGAAGGACCGCTCCCGTGCAAATTTAAATTCATATTCATATTCATATGCCTTGCCACTGGGCTTGAGATTGAAGGAACCTTCCCGTGCAAATTCATATTCATATGCCTTGCCACTGGGCTTGAGATTGATGGAACCTTCCCGTTAAAATTCAAATTCATATGCCTTGCCACATAGCTTGAGATTGATGGAACCTTCCCGTTAAAATTAAAATTCATATGCCTTGCCACTGGGCTTGAGATTGAAGGACCCTTCCCGTGAAAATTCAAATTCAAATTCATATGCCTTGCCACTGGGCATGAGATTGAAGGACCGTTCCCGTGAAAATTCAAATTCAAATTCATATTCATATTCATATTCATATGCCTTGCCACTGGGCTTGAGATTGAAGGACCCTTCCCGTGCAAATTCAAATTCATATTCATATGCCTTGCCACTGGGCTTGAGATTGAAGGACCCTTCCCGTGCAAATTCAAATTCATATTCATATTCATATGCCTTGCCACTGGGCTTGAGATTGAAGGACCCTTCCCGTGCAAATTCAAATTCATATTCATATGCCTTGCCACTGGGCTTGAGATTGAAGGAACCTTCTCGTGCAAATTCAAATTCATATTCATATGCCTTGCCACTGGGCTTGAGATTGAAGTAATCTTCCCGTTCAAATTCAAATTCATATGCCTTGCCAAGGGGCTTGAGATTGATGGAACCTTCCCGTTCCCTTGCACTGGGTAATGGTAACTGTGGGTTTTGCTTTTGCAGACTCCTACTGCACCTGAGCTCGGACTACCGTGCAACAAGGAAAGTGCATCGGCCTCTTTTAACGGCCTCTTTTAACTTCCATCATCTCTTTCCTTTCATGCAGGTTTGGATTGGCATCTATGCCTCTGTGGCCGTCACCCTCGCTATAGGTATCATGAATTTTATCGCAGGTACGTTGGGGTGGGGTGGGTGGGGGTGGGTGGGGTGCATGTGGGTGTGTTTGTGGGTGGGGGGGGGGGGTGGAGGGGGGGGGGGGGGGTGGGGGGGGGGGGGGGGCAGATGAACACTCCATTCATTCATTGACCGAATTTTATTGCAGGTAAGGTCACAGGGTGCAGAGTGTCATGTGTTTTGATTAATTGCTTTCATGGGAGGTGGGCTGTGAGTGTGTCTGTGTGGGTGTGGTGGTGGTGTGGGGGGGGGGGGGCAGATGACATTTATTTAATGTTGATCATTCATTCCCAAATGTTATCGCCGGCAAGGTCAGGTTGCATGTTCTTTATGGTAGGGTCAATTGGCATTCAATGGAGGGGGGCATGGTTGGGTGGTGTGGGTGTGGCCGGGGTGGGTTGAGTGTGGGTTGGGGTTGGGGTGGGGGGGGGGGGGGGGGGGGGGGGGGGGGGGGGGGGGGGGGGGGGGGGGGGGGGGGGGGGGTGGGGGGGGGGGTGGGGGGGGGGGGGGGGGGGGGGGGGGGGGGGGGTGGGGGTTGGGGGGGGGGGGGGGGGAAGGGGGGGTGTGGGGGGGGTGGGGGGGGGGGGTGGTGGGGGGGTGTGTGTGGTGGGTGGTTGGTTGGGGGGGGGGTATGGTGTGGTGGGTGGGGGGGGTGTGGGGGGGGGGGGGGGGTTTGGGGGTGGGTGGGTGTGGTGGTGTGGGGGGGGTGGGTGGGGTTTTTTGGTGGTGGTGTGGTTGTGGGTGTTGTGGGTGGGTTTTGGGTGGGGGTGGATTGGTGGGTGTGGGTGGGGGTGGGGGGGTTTGTGGGTGGGGGGGGTGTTGGGGGTGGTGTGGGGTTGTGGGGGTATTGGGTGGTGTTGGTGGGGTTGGAGTGTGGGTGAGTGGTTTTGGTGTGGTGGGGGGGGGGTGTGGGGTGTGGGGGGTGGTAGGGGGGGTGTTGGGTGGGGTGTGTGGGTGGTTTGGTGTTTTGGGTGTTGTGGGGTGTTTGTGGGGGTTTTGGTTTTTGGGTGGGGGTGTGGGCGCAGATCAAACAAATCCATTAATCTGTCCATTCTTTTCACCTTGTGTATTGCGGTAAAGAGTGACAGGGTGCAGGGTGTCATGTTGTTCGGGTCAATTACATTCCATGGGAGGGGGGGCGGTGGGTGGGTGGTTGCGGCGGAGGGGCAGTGGGTGGGGTGGGGGGTGGGGGGTGGGGGTCACCGATTGCATCGCAGGTAAGAGTCACAGGGTGCAGGGTGTGTTTGGTTGAATTACATTCATGGAAGGGGGGCAGTGGGTGTGTGGTGTGTGGGGGTGCATGTATGTGTGTGGTGGTGGGGGTGGGGGTGGGGGTGATTGAATGTGTGTGGGGGGTGGTTTCATTTGTTCATTCATTCACCTAATTGTATAGCAGGTAATGTCACAGGGTGCTGGGTGTCATGGCCTTCAGTTCACCAAGTGGTTCTTTCAATTAGCCCTTCCTGGAAAAGTATATTTGATCTTGATTTTGTTAGGCTGGGCAAGTCCATTTAGCCTATGTGGCTGCCCCTGGACTGAAGCAATACATACAAAGAAAGCCTAATATAGTAATATCACTATCAGCCCGTTTCAGCGATACGATTGGTCTAGTGGTACACCAAATCGCTTAAACGAAGCGGGGTTGGGGGTTCGATACCCCCTGCAGTCACCCTGAGCGTTGCAGGTCTTTGTCAACCGCGATGGTAGCTTGTCTAGTTGAGGTGGTAGACCGTTCTCTGCCCGCATACGACGGGTTCCCTTAATACCACGCCCCACCAGGCCTTATCATTACTTTAATACCACTACAAATGCGGCAGGTCTTGGGCACCCTTTCATATGGCTTATTAGTAGGGAACAGCAATATGAAATGAAATGATATTGTATCATCATATGACATCATACTTGCCTTCGTCTGAGTAGGCTAAAGTTACCATTTATATACAATATCCAATATTATATACAATATCCAAGTTACCATCTATTTACAATTATATACAATACGATGCAATTTGTATGATATCATATGATATCATACTCGCCTTTGGTCAACATCATATGATATGCCGGTCCCTACTGATATAGGGTATATTCTGGGTGTGCAAGGGTGCCGTATGGGTGCACAAAAGGGTGCCAAAGAGCCACAAATTTTGCAGTGTGTGCTAAAGCTGTGGGTTTATATAGCCAGTTTTTGTTTTGTGCGACGCGTCGCAAATTGAGTGACTCCGTGCGACGGGGTGCACAAAAGGGTGCCAAAGACACACCAATTTTGCAGTGTGTGCTAAAGCTGTGGGTTTATATGGTCCGTTTTTTGTTTTGTGCGACGCGTCGCAAATTGAGTGACTCCGTGCGACAGGGTGCATAAAAGGGTGCCAATGACACACCAAATTGTAGTGTATGCTTAAGCTGTGGGGTTATCTAGTCAGTTTTTTTGTGTGCAACGCGTCGCAAATTGAGTTACTCCGTTCGACAGGGTGCATAAAAGGGTGCCAATGACACACCAAATTGTAGTGTATGCTTAAGCTGTGGGGTTGTCTGATCAGTTTTGTTTTTGTGTAATGCGTCGCAAATTGAGAGACTCGGTGCAACGCCGGTGCAACGCTCAGGTGTGCAATTTTTCCGTAAATGGGGCATGCGTCGCGACGTTTGCAACGCAAGTGTCCAAACCAGAGGTTTGCCCCATAGGGCAACCCTTTTAGGGTTGGACAGCCTAAGGCTGTCTAGGTCAAGCTTCAAAAATTCCTCAGCCTCCCTCAACCCGTTTCTAAAACCTTTGGGTGATGTGATCTGACAAGTGATGTGATCTGACAAGTGATGTGATCTGACAAGTGATGTGATCTGACAGGTGATGTGATCTGACAGGTGATGTGATCTAACAGGTGATGTGATCTGACAAGTGATGTGATCTGACAAGTGATGTGATCTGACAGGTGATGTGATCTGACAGGTGATGTGATCTGACAGGTGATGTGATCTGACAAGTGATGTGATTTGAGCCCTCTGCCACACCTTTGTCACCTGGCTTGGGCCTGGGCTAGCTAGGTCCGCCACACCTTTGTCACCTGGCTTGGGCCTGGGCTAGCTAGGTCCGCCACACCTTTGTCACCTGGCTTGGGCCTGGGCTAGCTAGGTCCGCCACACCTTTGTCACCTGGCTTGGGCCTGGGCTAGCTAGGTCCGCCACACCTTTGTCACCTGGCTTGGGCCTGGGCTAGCTAGGTCCGCCACACCTTTGTCACCTGGCTTGGGCCTGGGCTAGCTAGGTCCGCTGCACCTTTGTCTCCGGGCTTGGGCCTGGGCTAGCTAGGTCCGCCACACCTTTGTCACCTGGCTTGGGCCTGGGCTAGCTAGGTCAGCCACACCTTTGTCACCTGGCTTGGGCCTGGGCTAGCTAGGTCCGCCACACCTTTGTCACCTGGCTTGGGCCTGGGCTGGCTAGGTCCGCCACTCCTTTGTCACCTGGCTTGGGCCTGGGCTAGCTAGGTCCGCCACACCTTTGTCACCTGGCTTGGGCCTGGGCTAGCTAGGTCCGCCACACCTTTGTCACCTGGCTTGGGCCTGGGCTAGCTAGGTCCGCCACACCTTTGTCACCTGGCTTGGGCCTGGGTAGCTAGGTCCGCCACACCTTTGTCACCTGGCTTGGGCCTGGCTAGCTAGGTCCGCCACACCTTTGTCACCTGGCTTGGGCCTGGGCTAGCTAGGTCCGCCACACCTTTGTCACCTGGCTTGGGCCTGGGCTGGCTAGGTCCGCCACACCTTTGTCACCTGGCTTGGGCCTGGGCTAGCTAGGTCCGCCACACCTTTGTCACCTGGCTTGGGCCTGGGCTAGCTAGGTCCGCCACACCTTTGTCACCTGGCTTGGGCCTGGGCTAGCTAGGTCCGCCACACCTTTGTCACCTGGCCTGGGCCTGGGCTAGCTAGGTCCGCCACACCTTTGTCACCTGGCTTGGGCCTGGGCTAGCTAGGTCCGCCACACCTTTGTCACCTGGCTTGGGCCTGGGCTGGCTAGGTCCGCCACACCTTTGTTCACCTGGCTTGGGCCTGGGCTAGCTAGGTCCGCCACACCTTTGTCACCTGGCTTGGGCCTGGGCTAGCTAGGTCCCGCCACACCTTTGTCACCTGGCTTGGCCTGGGCTAGCTAGGTCAGCCACACCTTTGTCACCTGGCTTGGGCCTGGGCTAGCTAGGTCCGCCACACCTTTGTCACCTGGCTTGGGCCTGGCTAGCTAGGTCCGCCACACCTTTGTCACCTGGCTTGGGCCTGGGCTAGCTAGGTCCGCCACACCTTTGTCACCTGGCTTGGGCTGGGCTAGCTAGGTCAGCCACACCTTTGTCACCTGGCTTGGGCCTGGGCGAGCTAGGTCCGCCACACCTTTGTCACCTGGCTTGGGCCTGGGCTAGCTAGGTCCGCCACACCTTTGTCACCTGGCTTGGGCCTGGGCTAGCTAGGTCAGCCACACCTTTGTCACCTGGCTTGGGCCTGGGCTAGCTAGGTCCGCCACACCTTTGTCACCTGGCTTGGGCCTGGGCTAGCTAGGTCCGCCACACCTTTGTCACCTGGCTTGGGCCTGGGCTAGCTAGGTCCGCTGCACCTTTGTCTCCGGGCTTGGGTCTGGGCTAGCTAGCTAGGATAATCTAGGAACACACCTTGTTGCACTGACCATGTTAAACCAACTATGTATGGCGTAACCCTAGCTGTCCTACGGTATTAAACCCGTCATACCATACTAATACAACACATTTTCTTTAGATCATGATAGCTTGTGTCAACACTGTATTGCTCCCACCATGTTACTACTTACCATGCTGGTGGGACCCTAGCTGTCCTCCTGCCCTACGGTATTGAACCTGTCATACCATAATAGTACAATCAATTTGCTCTAGAGCTGTTTAGATCATGATAGCTTATGTCAACACTGTATTGCTCCCACCATGTTACAACCCACCATGCTGGTGGAACCCTAGCTGTCCTATTCAACCCGTCAATACCATACTAATACAACACAATTGCTTTAAAGCATGGTTGTTTGTGTCAACATAATATTGTACCCACCATTTTACAACCCACTGTGCTGGTGTACCCATAGCTGTCCTACTGTCCTATCTACACCACCATATTTCCCTCTTGATTTCAGGTGCCATTCCCCTGTGTATCATCATGGTGGTCCTAGCTGTCCTACTGTCCTACCTGCACCACCATATTTCCCTCTGGATTTCAGGTGCCATCCCCATGGTTATCATCATGATGGTCCTAGCTGTCCTACCTGTCCTATATGCACCACCATATTTCCCTCTTGATTTCAGGTGCCATTCCCATTGGAATCATCATGGTGGTCCTAGCCGTCATAGTTGGAGTCATGTACTGGTTCATGCGAGACCAACTGGCGCTATGTGCGAAGCTGCTGGCAATCTCAGGTACGTGCTGTTTTGGTTCTCTTCCTGCTACACTGCACCCCACAACTAGAACCACAATCAGAACCACGATGACCAACACCAACACTGTCACCAGAAACAAGCGGAGCTGTGTGCAAAGCTGATTTCCATTTCAGGTATGCATGGTGATGGGTCCATTTCAGGTATGCATGGTGATGGGTCCATTTCAGGTATGCATGGTGATGGGTCCATTTCAGGTATGCATGGTGATGGGTCCATTTCAGGTATGCATGGTGATGGGTCCATTTCAGGTATGCATGGTGATGGGTCCATTTCAGGTATGCATGGGTGATGGGTCCATTTCAGGTATGCATGGTGATGGGTCCATTTCAGGTATGCATGGTGATGGGTCCATTTCAGGTATGCATGGTGATTTCCATTTCAGGTATGCCATGGATTAATTCTCTACCTTCTACCCTGCACTCCACAACTAGAACCACAAACACAATTGCAACCACCAACACCAACGACCAACTGGCGCTATGTGTGAAGCTGCTGGCCATTTCAGGTATGTGCTGTATTGGTGATCTACCTACAACCCTGCACCCCACAACTAGGACCACAAAAACGATTGCCAACACCAACACCAACGACCAACTAGAGTTGTGTGCGAAGCTGGTTACCATTTCAGATATGTGCTGTTTTGGTGATGTACCCGACTACCCTGCCCCCCACAACTAGAAGCATGATCATATCCACTATGACCAACACCAACACCATTACCAAAGCCAATGCTCTGTGCAAAGCTGATAGCTATTTCAGACAGGGTTGTTTAGTACGGACAGTACGCACCTAGAATCCGTACCGTACTCGTTTTCCTGAAAATTGAGTACGCGTACGGTCCGTACTCACGACGCATACTTGCATAGTCAGTTACATGATACAAAGTGTCATAACTTTTTTATGCCTTCGAATTTTGACATGATTTGTAGACCACTGAAAAGCCAGGAATGCCCTCTACATATTTCCAATGGAACCGAGGTCAAATTAGGAGAAACAAAAAGTGTATAAGGTCAGGGAATGTTATGATACTAAAAAACGTACCGTACTCAAACCGTACTCACTTCTAAAACCCGTACCGTATCCGTACCCGTATCCGAATCCGTACTACACAACCCTGATTTCAGGTATGTCATGTATTGGTGATCTAACCTACTACCCTGCACCCCACAACTATAACCACCAACATAAAAACTAAGACCAACACCAACAACCAACCAACACCATAACCAACTGGAGCTGTGTTTGAAGCTGATTTCCGTTTCAGGTTTGCGCTGTATTGGTGATCTACCCTTCTACCCTGCCCCCCGCAACCATAAGCATGATTGTATCCACTATGACCAACACCAACAACCACATGGGGCTGTGTGCAAAGCTGATTTCCCTTGAAGGTATGGGCTGATTTGGTGATCTACCCTACTAACCTGCACCCCGCAACTAGAACCACAACCGCAACCACAGTGACCGGCACATAACCAAGACCAGAACCAAAAAACTAAACCAACACCATCACCAGCGCCAAATCCAGTGCCAACGCCAATGCCACCACAACCACAGCTACAGCTGTAGTCACCACAACCATAATAACAAGGAAAACTGCCGACAACCAACACCAAATCCAACACCAACGCTAATCCACACACACACACACACACACAATGCTCGTAGGAAGGGGACTTAAAAAGAACATGGGCCTTGGCACCACCGCCATTGTGCTCAAGCTCGTTGGCCTGGCCATGATGATCTACATGTTTGCGGCATTCATTTGTGAGTGCTTGGGTTTAGGGTTTAGGGCTCAAGCTCACAGGCCTGGCCATGATGATCTACATGTTTGCGGCATTCATTTGTGAGTGCTTGGGTCTAGGGTTTAGGGTTCAGGGTTAGGTTGCCTGGCCATGATAATCTACATGTTTGCCGCGTTCATTAGTGAGTGCTTTTGTCTAGGGTTCAGGGTTGAGGGTTAGGTTGCCTGGCCATGATGATCTACATGTTTGCCGCATTCATTTGTGAGTGCTTGTGTTAAGGGATTAGGGTCCAGGGTTAGGTTGCCTAGCCATGATGATCTACATGTTTGCCGCATTCATTTGTGAGTGCTTGTGTTAAGGGATTAGGGTCCAGGGTTAGGTTGCCTAGCCATGATGATCTACATGTTTGCCGCATTCATTTGTGAGTGCTTGTGTTAAGGGATTAGGGTCCAGGGTTAGGTTGCCTGGCAATGACGATTTACATGTTTGCGACATTCATGTTAATGTGCTTGGGTTTAGAATTTAGGGTTTAGGGTGCAGGGTTAGGTTGCCTGGCCATAATGATCTTTCGTAATTAGTCTGGCTCTGTAGGCTGCCTGATGACCCTCAAGGCCTTTCAGCCATGTTTTCTGCCTTCCTTTCTGGCCAAAACTTGCAAGTCTTCAACTCACCCTTCTTGCTTTTTTTAACTGACAGTCATTGTCAAGCTAGGTAGCTAGCTACACGGTAGCTGGCTAGATACTACTGACGTTTATCATCCGACTGGCTCTATATGATGATGCCTAAGGCTATGCGGGGCTTGTCAGCCACGTCCGCTGCCTTCATTTGCGGCTGTAACTTGCAAGTGTGTATTTCATCCTTCTTGCGTTTGTTGTCTGTCGGTTCTTGTCATGATAGCTGGCTAGCTACCATCGACATGTATTATCATTCTGGCTCTATATGATGATGCCTAATGCTATGCGGGGCTTGTCAGCCATGTTGGCCTCCTTCATTTTTGGCGATAACTTGCAAGTGTGCATCTCATCCTTCTTTCGTTGTTGTCTATGATAGCTGGCTAGCTACCGGGTAGCTGACTAGCTACCATCAACGTGTATCATCAGCCTGGCTCTATATGATGATGCCTAATGGTTGACGAGGCTTGTCAGCCACGTTCGCTGCCTTCATTTGTTGCTACAACTTGCAAGTTTGTATCTCATCCTTATTGCATCTGTTGACTGTCAGTTGTGGTTATGGTAGCTAGCTAGCTAGCTACAATTGACGTTTATCGTCAGCCTGGCTCTATGTGATGATGCCTAATGGTTGACGAGGCTTATCATCCACGTTGGCCTCCTTCATCTTAGGCGACAACTTGCAAGTGTGCATCTCATCCTTCTTTCGTTTTTTGTCTGTCAGTTCTTGTCATGATAGCTGGCTAGATACCGGGTAGCTGGCTAGATACCATTTACTTCATCATCAGTCTGGCACCGTATGATGCCTGATGGCCGTCAAGGTTTGTCAGCCATGTTCGCAGCCTTCATTTCTGGCCACAACTTGCAAATGTGTACATCATCTTTGATGAAATACTATTTTATAAGTGTATGAGTATTTGGTGGCATTTAGCCTATTTGGCCTCCCCGTGGACTGTAAGATATCTTAACCCTGGACTGTAACCTGGTGGCCTTGAGCCTATTTGGCCTACCACTGGACTTCAACATACATACATACATACATACATACATACATACAAACATACAAACGCACATATGAGTGTGTGGTAGCCCACAATCTTAATACTGTATTTCAAAATTGAAGAAAATATATGTATGAATCATATAAAACGATCATGATACTGTATTTGAAACCTGATTAATTCATATAAGTATATTTATATATGAATCATATAAACATTCGTGATACAGTATTTGAAATGGATACAATAGTATATATATGAATTGTATAAAGCCATCATACTACTGTATTTGAAACCCGGTAAAATAATACATATGAATCATATACAACAAGTACGATACTGCATTTGAAAACCGATAAAATTATGTATATGAATCATACAAAACAAACGTGATACCTGGTGATACTGTATTTTAGCACTGATAGCATATATTCATCTTCGATTCCTCCATTTCTCCGTCAACTATCCGCAGGGGGGACATTTGTACACAAATAAAGACACTGACGCCAACACCAACACCTCGCCGTCCCCTATCCGCAGGCGGTACATTTGTACATCAACACACACACCAACAAGGACACTGACACCAACACCAACACCTCGCCGTCCCCTATCCGCAGGCGGTACATTTGTACATCGACACAAGCACCAACAAGGACACCAACAAGAGCACTGACAGGCGGTACATTTGTACACAAACACAGACACCAACAAGGAAGCTGACACCAACACCAACACCTCGTTGTCCCCTATCCGCAGGGGGTACATTTGTACACAACCACAAACAAATACACTGACACCAACACCACCACCTCGCTGTCCCCTATCCATTTGTACATTGACACAAACACCAACAAGGACACTGACACCAACACCAACACCTCGCTGTCCCCTATCTGCAGGCGATACATTTGTACGCCTACACAGACAACAACAAAGACACTGACACCAACACCAACACCTCGCTGTCCCCTATCTGCAGGCGATACATTTGTACGCCTACACAAACAACAGCAAGGACACTGACACCAACACCAACTCTTCACTGTCCTCTATCTGTAGGCGGTACATTTGTACGCCTACATAAACACCAACAAGGACACTGACACCAACACCAACTCCTCACTGTCCTCTATCTGCAGGCGGTACATTTGTACGCCTACATAAACAACAACAAGGACACTGACACCAACACCAACTCCTCACTGTCCTCTATCTGCAGGCGGTACATTTGTACGCCTACATAAACACCAACAAGGACACTGACACCAACACCAACACCTCGCCGTCCCCTATCCGCAGGCAGTACATTTGTACAGCTAGACAAACACCAACAAAGACACTGACACCAACACCAACACCTCCCCATCCCCTATTAGCATGGCACATTTGTACACAAACACAAACAAATGCACTGACATCAACACCAACACCAGCACCTCTGCATCCCCTATCCGTAGGCGGGACATCTGTACACATACAAAGACACTGTCACCAACACCAACACCTTGCCGTCCCCTATCTGCAGGCAGTACATTTGTACATTGACACAAAAATCAACAAGGACACTGACACCAACACAAACACCTCAGTGTCCCCTATCCACAGGCCGTACATTTGTTCACAAACACAAACAAGGACACTGACACCAACACAAACACAAACACCTCTGCATACCCTATCTGCAGGCGGTACATTAGTTCACAAACACAAACACCTCTGCGTGCCCTATCTGCAGGCGGTACATTAGTTCACAAACACAAACACCTCTGCGTGCCCTATCTGCAGGCGGTACATTAGTTCACAAACACAAACACCAACACCTCTGCGTGCCCTATCTGCAGGCGGTACATTAGTTCACAAACACAAACACCTCTGCGTGCCCTATCTGCAGGCGGTACATTAGTTCACAAACACAAACGCCAACACCTCTGCGTGCCCTATCTGCAGGCGGTACATTAGTTCACAAACACAAACACCTCTGCGTGCCCTATCTGCAGGCGGTACATTAGTTCACAAACACAAACACCAACACCTCTGCGTGCCCTATCCGCAGGCGGTACATTTGTGGGTAGAATGGGCTACAACAGATTGGTCGCAACTAGAGTTGGGACTGACACAAGCGGTGCTTGCTACGACAACCAAGGCTTCAGGTGTGTATTACTGTATTTCTATGTGTGGGTAGTGTGGGCTACAACGGATTGGTCGCAAGGAGAGGTGGGACTGACACACACAGTGCTTGCTACGACAGTGCAGGCGTCAGGTGTGTATTACTGTATTTCCATGTGTGGTCAGTGTAGGCTACAACAGATATGCCACAATTGTGTAATACTGTATTTCCATGTGTGGGTAGTGTGGACAACAACGGAGATGCCGCAAGTAGAGTTGGAACCCTTGCAAGCGGTGCTTGCTGTGGCAGTGCAGGCCTCAGTTGTGTATTACTGTCTTTCCATGTGTGGGTAGTGTGGACAACAACAGATTGGTCGCAACTAGAGTTCGGACCAATGCACGCGGTGCTTGCTAGGACAGTGCAAGCCTCAGATGCGTTTTGCTGTATTTAGCGTGTGGTAGTGTGGGCTACAACAGATTTGTCATAAGGAGATGTGGGACTGACGCGCGTGGTGCTTGCTACGACAGTGCATGCTTCAGGTGTGTATTACTGTATTTCCATGTGTGGGTAGTGTGGGCTACAACACATCTGTCGCAAGGAGAGTTGGAACCGACGCAAGCGGCGCTTGCTACGACAGTGCAGGCGTCAAGTTTGTATTGCTGTATTTCCATGTGTGGGTAGTGTGGGCTACAATGGATATGTCGCAAGGAGAGGTGGGACCGACACCAGTGCTTGATACGAGAGCAAAGGCGTCAGGTGTGTATTTCAAAGGAACAGAAACAACTTCACTCACTTGGATGTCATCAATATGGGCGTCACAATTTGAAGTACTCAGGTGTGTATTTCAATGGAACATGAATAACTTCACTCATTTCAATGTGCACATACATATCCATTGTACATATATATATATATATATATATATATATATATATATATATATATTGCAGGGTTGACTGCTGCTCTTGGCAAACTGATACATGGGCCGGCGTGTATTGACCCTCACCCACCCCTGACCACATACCACCCCATACTCTCACAATAGTACAGGGTTGACTGCTGCGCTTGGCAAATTGATACATAGGCAGACGTGTATTGACCCACCCCTTGCCACTGACCACTGACCACATAACACTTAATACTCTCACAATATTACAGGGTTGACTGCTGCGCTTGGCAAATTGATACATAGGCAGACGTGTATTGACCCACCCCTTGCCACTGTCCTAATTGATACATGGGCAGGCGTTTATAGCCACACACCCACCCTGACCCTTGACCACATACCACGTACCACCCCACACTCTCACAATATTACAGTGTTGACTACTGCGCTTGGCAAATTGAGACATGGGCAAGCGTGTACTGGCACACACACACCTGACCACAGACCACAGACCACCCCATACTCTCGCAATATTACAGGGTTGACTGCTGCGCTTGGCAAATTGATACATGGGCAAGCGTGTACTGCGCGATATCACTCTTTACTGTCATGTGGACCGTACAGCTCGTCTTGGGACTGAAGCTGTACATTGTTGCCGCTACAATCTCCACATGGTACTTCTGTCCCGCAGGTATGGATACGTGCATGTCTATGGATGACATACTATTATTTGTATCATATATTTCTTATCATATTTTGTCTATAGATGACATACTATTATTTGTATCATATATTTCTGATCATATATTTCTTACGGTTGGGATTCAATTCTACCAAATCCAACCCCGACGCAACAGCACCACGTGGTACTTCTGTCCCGCAGATATAGATATGTGGATAAATAAAAAAATAGCACGCCTTATTACGAGGCGTGAGGTTAAGGGGGTCAGCCCGTTCGCTTGCACTGGCGCCAACCACCGTGGATATGTGGGTGTGTATATACTGCAGTACACCATGCCAGGTTCAAACATTTCTGACCTGCCGCCTTGGAAAAGGTAGAGAACTTCCATCCGTCGCGTGGTAGTTCAAGCTCAGGCGCAGCAGCGTTTGCGAAACCCAAAACCCATCATAGTAACCATTCCCCAGTGCAAGCGAACGGGAAAGTTTCTTCAACCTCACGCCCCGTGGGAAGGCGTATGAATTTTCAAGTTTCAGGAAACCATGAGCAGCAGACGGCTAGGACATGTCTTATCAACGGGAGCACCTCAGGAACCAATCATCTTTGTAAGGCTCACACTGCACTGCCCACTGTGTATTATTTATTATGCCCACTGCTCACTGAGTATTATTTATTCTGCCTCTTTAAATGTATATTGCCGTCCAGGGGTAGCCACATCCCAAATCCCATTAATCTCACAACCTCCAAGTGGCAGGCACTCCCTCCGACTACAGAAAATGGCACACAACTAATTGTGGCAAAGCCACGCTGAAGGGCAGTCTAAAAACTCGCATCCGTCTCCATGAGTGTTGCGATCTGTGATCATCATCCGAGCTCGGTACCCTTAAACCAGATCCTATAAATCCCACAACCTCCCAGTTACAGGCACCCCCTCGGACTCGCCTCAGTCCCCATGAGTGATGCGACCTGTGATCATCACCCGAGCTCAGTACTCACAATCCAGATCCTATGAAACCCACAACCTCCTGATGATTGGCACCCCCTTGGACTCGCCTCAGTCCCCGTCAGTGATGCGATCCGTGCGCCAAGCACTGGGAGCTTCCTTTGGATATGTGGCTTTCGGCTCCATGATCATCATCCGAGCTCAGTACCCAAAAAACAGATCCTATAAATCCCACAACATCCTGATGAAAGGCACCCCCCCAAACTGGCCTCAGTCCCCGTCAGTGATGCGATCCTTAAGCAAAGCACTAGGCGCCTAAAACCCAAATCCTATCAAACCCAACTTGACTATGACCCACACCTCCCCAATTGCAGGCACCCCATCAGACTCTCCCCAGGCCCCGTCAGTGATGAGATCTGTGCGCCAAGCACTAGGCGCTTCCTTTGGATCTATTGCCTTCGGCTCCTTGATCATCACTGTTATTGAAATGATTAGGGACATGCTGAGGAGGGCGGCCCGCGACAATATTGTGAGCAATGGAACTTGTTGTGCATGCATAATATACATAATTTAATTACGGTGTACATAAATTTTAATTTGTATATGTTACTGAAAACTTGTGTTCATATTATAGTTTTTTTAAATGTATGCAATAAATACCGGTATTGTTTAAAATAATAACATCCTACCTGGCTGCAGCTATGGGAAGGAGGGGTGGGGGGGGGGGGGGGGGGGGGGGGGGGGGGGTATTGCTTGTTGGAGAAAGCGCTTGTTTGAAGAGGCTGGACATATGGGTGAAGTGTCAACCAACTAACATACTACTAGGTGGTGATAGATGTTGGACAATGTTGTGAGTGAGGGAACATGTTTTGCTTGCCTGTTTGTTGGCCAAATCTTTTGTTACAAAGAGGCTGTACATATGGGTGGAGTGTCTACCTACTACCATACGACTAGGTGGTGATAGATGTTGGCCAATGTTGTCAGAGAGGGAACTTTTTTTGTATGCCTGTTTGTTGGCCAAAGCTTTTGTTTTTAAAGGAGCTGGACGTATGTGTGGAGTTTCTACCTACTACTATGTGGAGATAGATGTTTGCCAATGTTGTGAGGAGGGAACATGTGTTTTGTTTGCTTGTTTGATGGCGAATAGCTTGTTTCAAAGAGGCGGGGGGTTTCAAAGAGGGTGTAGGGTCTACCTTCTATGTGATAATAGAAGTTGGCCAATGTAGAGAGTGAGGGAGCATGTTTTGTGTGTCTGTTTGTTGGCCAAAGCTTTGGTTTCAAAGAGGCTGGACAAATTGGTAGAGTGTCTACCTCCTGTTTTTTTTTTCAGCTTTCTCTGTTTCTCCTCACCTGCATTTTTATTTGTTGAACATCAGTTTGAAACTCGTGGGCTATACTTGTGTGTATGTTTATCTTATTAGTACAAAGAGCAACTCGAAACCCAGTTTGGACTGGCAATTACATGTTTGAACCAGAATGTGAGTTGTGTCGTTCTGTAATACTTTTTATCTTCCTGTCTGTTCACGCCAGGGTTTTACTTCTTCTTTTGTACCGTCTTCATGCTCCTCTATGTCTCTCTCACCCCTCCGTGCACCCTCCACACCCCTCACCCCTCCTCCCACCACTCACCCCTCCTTGCACCCTCCACACCCCTCCTCACCCCTCCTCCCACCACTCACCCCTCCTTGCACCCTCCACACCCCTCCTCAACCCATACCCCTCCTCCCACCACTCACCCCTCCTCCCACCCTCCACACCCCTCCTCACCCCTCACTCCTCCTCCAACCACTCACCCCTTCTCCCACCCTTATCTCCCTTTCAGTTCTGCTGCATCATCAACTGTATTGCCCAGGTGAGTTGCTACTGCCTTGTGTATGGTACTGCTACTGGGTTGGTACTGCCTTGTGTATGGTACTGCTACTGAGTTGGTACTGCCTTGTGTATGGTACTGCTACTGGGTTGGTACTGCCTTGTGTATGGTACTGCTGCTGGGTTGGCATCGCCCTGAGTTGGTACTGCCTTGTGTATTGTACTGGTGCTGAGTTGGTACCGCACTGAGTTGGTACTGCCTTGTGTATTATAGCGATTCTGCATTGGTACCGACCTGATATGGTACTTCCTTGTGTATGGTACTGCTACTGGGTTGGTACTGCTCTGAGTTGTTACTGCCTTGTGTATGATACTGCTACTGGGATGGTACTGCCTTGTGTATGATACCGCTACTGGGTTGGTACTGCCCTGAGTTGGTACTGGCTTGCGTATGATACAGCAACTGGGTTGGTTCTGTTACTGATTTGGTACTGCCTGGTGTATGGTAGTTACTATTTCTAGTTAGTTAAATGATATTAGCCATATATATTCCCAGGTAGTTGCTTGTTAGTTGCGTAGAAGTTGTTTAGGTGGTTGAGTTTTAGGTTGTCTAGGTTAAGGTGGTTTAGTTGGTTTACAAAAATAAGTGCTGACTAGCTAAGTGCTAATCAGCTTCCCTCTACCTGGTATCCACAACCAAGCCAGACGTCCTGGTTTCAAATCCAGTTGATTAGAATTCCTGATTTGTGTGGGTATTGCACGCATCAGGGGTGCAAATTGTATTCTGCAGATGCCTGAAAGTGTACAGACCCACGTAATGATTATTCTTCTCCTGTAGAGGGCACACACGTTGGTTGCCAGTCGCACAAAATGGACAGCGGGGTGACTCTGGGTCATTGGAGGGATGGGGGTGTGGGACGTAATCAGTGATGGTCCTTGAAACCTGGGCAACCAGTAGACTGTACTCACCATCCTACCCAACTCCACACCATCACCATCACCTGCACCATTACCATCTACCACACCATCACCCATACCTGCACCCTCACCCACATCCATACCAACACCCACACTTACACCTGCACTGTATGAATGCTCTAGGAGCTTCGTGTGTCTCGCACTTTGTCCTTGGTATCCCTTCTGCATTGCAGCCCATCCTTCAGCTGCGTGGACAGTTCACTCAATTCAATATCATCACATGCCCCTTCACTGGCTGCCATTTGGGGCAGCTGCCAACCTCACCCACACCCACATATCCACACCCACGCCTACACCTGACCTGTACCAATGCTTTAGGAGCTCTCCTCATATCTTATACCACTGTGTCCTTGGTATTCCCATCTGCACTGCAGCCCATCCTTCAGCTGTTTGAGCACTGCGCCCAATGTGCAGCCATCGCATGCGCCACCCACAGCTGAAATGTATAAAAAAACAATTTGGAAATGCTCAATCTCACACTCAACCCTTGGCCTTCCCTCTGCATTGCAGCCCATCCTATAGCAGTTCACTCGATTCTCTATAATTGCCTGCGCCATCCACACCTGAAATGTATACAAAAATGATGCAAAAAGGCTCAATCTTAATCTCAACCCTTGGCCTTCCCTCTGCTTTGCAGCCCATCCTGCAGCTGAGAGAGCAGTTCACTCGATTCACTATCATTACATCCGCCATCCACACCTGAAATGTAAAAATAAACAGTGCAAAAATGCTCAATCTCACACTCAACCCTTGGCCTTCCCTCTGCATTGCAGCCCATCCTGCAGCTTTGTGAGCAGTTCACTCGATTCACTATCATCACATCCGCCATCCACACCCGAAATGTATAAAAGAACAATTTTAAAATGCTCAATCTCACACTGTGCCCTTGGCCTTCCCTCTTCATTGTAGCCCATCCTTGCGATGTGTGAGCAGTTCACTCGGTTTGCCATCATTGCCTGCGCCATCACTGGGCTGCCGTTCATAGCAGCTGCCAAGCACGTGTTCGGGGTGAGTTTGCTTGTGCTTCAGATGTGTCATGATGGTGATGGTTAAATGGTCCTGCTTTCCTACTGGACTCCAAATGAAACTGCTTTGTTCGCTATCCATCACTGCCAAGCATGTGTTGTGTGTGTGGGGGGGGGGGGGGGGGGGGAGTATGCTTGTGCTTCAGATGTGTCATGATGGTTAAATGAGCTTGCTTTCCTACTGGGCTTCAAATGAACATGCTTTGTTCGCTATCCATCACTGCCAAGCACGTGTTTGGGGTGAGCATGCGTGTGCTTCAGATGTGTCATGATGATGATGGTTAAATGATCCCGCTTTCCTACTGGGCTCCAAATTGAAAATGCTCTCTTCCCTGTCCATCACTGCCAAGCACGTGTTTGGGGTGAGTATGCTTGTGCTTCAGATGTGTTATGATGATGATGGTTAATTGATCCTGCTTTCCTACTGGGCTCCAAATGAAAATGCTTTGATCTCTATCCATCACTGCCAAGCACGTGTTGGGGGTAAGTATGCTTGTGCTTAAGATGTCCAATACTCTCCTACCTGTGTCCTATACTTCCTACCTATTGTCTCTCCCCAACCTCACTGATTGTGATACCACCCCCCCCCCCCCCCCCCCCCTTCCTAACACTCGCAGACACTGAAGCGCAATCTATTGGCTACCTACTCCCTGTGGTACTTTCCCAACCTACTGATTGTGATACCCCCCCCCCCCCCCCCCCCCCCCCCCCCCCCCCCCCCCCCCCCCCCTCTTCCTAACATTCGCAGACACTGAAGAGCAATCTATTGGCTACCTACTCCCTGTGGTACTTCCCCAACCTACTGATTGTGATACCCCACCCCACCCCACCCCCCACCCCTCTTCCTAACATTCGCAGACACTGAAGCGCATTCTATTGGCTACCTACTCCCTGTGGTACATCCCCAACCTACTGATTGTGATACCCGTCCTCTTCCTAACACTCACAGACACTGAAGCGCAATTTCCTGGCCACCTACTCCTTGTGGTACGTCCCCAACCTACTGATTGTGATGCCCACCCTCTTTCTAAAACTCGCAGACACTGAAGCGCAATTTCTTGGCCACCTACTCCCTGTGGTACGTCCCCAGCCTGGTCCTCAACATCACAGTGCTCCTTGGTGGTCTCATTTGGGGCGCTATAGTCTACTTTTGCACGTGAGTACTCCAACTATGGAACTGTTTTATTTTTATCATAGCCCTTCCTACACGGTTGGGCAAGTCCCTTGAGCATATTTGGCCCTCCCCTAGACTGTAAAACATACATAAGGTACATGGAACTATTTATGAGATCCATTATTCCGTGGTTATTTAAATATTTAATTTTATTTCAAAATAATGACGTGTTTACATGCTGACGCATTCAGATAATGACTTATTAAATTAGTAACTTATTCACATAATGACTTATTTACATGCTGACTCATTTACATAATGAATCATAAAAATATTCACGTATTTACATACTGACTCATTTACATAATGATTAATTCAAATAATAACGCCTTTTTCAGGTACCTCCAATTCAAAAGCGGCTCAGATGTGACAGGACTCTGCTTTGCAGTTGCTGGGACATGCTTCGCCTTAATGGCTTTCATCTTGTTCTTTGTAGCTCATTTGTTGGTGAGTCATGTGTGTGGGTGACAGGTCTGGGCTACTGCTGGTTGTGGCATAACTTTTAGGTGGGAGTTGCAGGGACATGCTTTCTCTTAATGACTTTCATCTTGTTCTTTGCAGCTTATCTATTGGTGAGTGATATGGGTGGGTAACAGGTCTGGGCTACTGCTCTTTGTGGCACAACTGGTGGGAGGTGCTGGGTTGGAGATCTTTGCCTTCACGGCTTTCACATTTTTACTTGTAGCTTATATATTGGCAAGTGATGTGGGTAGGTGAGGGATCTATACTTTTGTTGGTTGAGGCGGAAACAATGGTGGGTGATGGTGGGTAGGGGATCTAGCATAATGAGGGGTGCGGTCTTCTATGTTTTTTGTAGAGCACCTTTTGGCATGATGCTGGGTGGGTGAGGGACTTAGGCTAAATGATGGTGGATGGGCAAGGGGCCTTGGCTACTATAGTTGTGTCGCACATCTTGTGGTGAGTAATATGTGTACACTACTAAAATGGAACCGGACGACAACCGGTTAAATATGGAGTAAAGGGTTAATTTAGCTAGATTTAACCGTGTGGGCTAAATTAGCCCTTTTATCCCATGTTTAACCAGTTGTGGTCAGTTTCCATTTTAGTAGTGGTAGTTGCTGTTAGACCCACGCACTGCACACACATGCACTCAGACACACATGTCGGGTTGTCAATATCGTTCAGGTTCCAAGATCATCACGTGAGATAGCATACAATATTGTATGATATGTTGTACGATGTACTGTACAATATGTTGATCGTTTGATATGTCATACAAGATGTATTAATATATATATACACTTGACAACTCTACACAGATGACATATGCATGATCAACCGTGCCCCTAACTGCACGTGTCCCCAATCCCTAACCATTTATACTCCTTACTCTTCTTGCTACGCAGTTGGACATTGTCAACACCATCTACATCTGCTACGCCATGGACAGAGACGCTCAGCAAAACTCGCACCCAGAAATCCATGAAATCTACAGCGCTATTCCAACGCTTCAGGGAGCTTTGGTGCAGAACCCCGATGGTGCATTGGTGAGCCTTTACTGTGTCTTGTTGTATGCTTGTGAAACCAGTTTGTGGAAAATAAAGATTTGGTGTAGCATGAGGGAACAGGGGGGGGGGGGGGGGGGGGGGGGGGCTGCTAAGGAGCTAGGTGGATAGGGGGAAGGCAGGAGATGGAGGAGGATATATTGCTAGTCTCCTCTCCTAACGTCCGGCTTCATATCAGTTGTCATTTCCCTTCACAAGCAACTAATTCCTGCAAATTCTGATTGATCGCAGGCGTATGGGGCTCAGGATCAGCAACAGTACAGCAGCGTGCAGCCTGCTGCTCAACCAGCATATGGTGGCTATCCCCCTGCCGGATATCCTCAGGGTAGTGGATACCCCAGCCAGCAGCCACCCCAGTACTACGGCCAATCTAGCAACATTCAAATGCAAAAGCAGGCTCCCCCTCCAACATTTGGGAAGTAGGTAAGGACAGATGGCAACAAGACTTCATTCAGACTGCTAGCGAGATATCTTCAATCTGTTGGGGGACAAGAGTGTGACTCTATGCGAGAGACATGTTGGACAAGCAGGTTCAGTGTCATTTTTACAAGGAAGGGGCTCCAGTGATTTTCCTTTTCCCAGGTACTAGTTTTACATTTTAACCTTCATCCATCACATGTTCTGGTGTACATTTGCTATGAAGATTGCCCGATATCTGGTGCTTGTAGTCAGTTCTAGACACCACTGTGTTCTCGACGCCCATGCTCTACTAAAAAACGCAAGACTTGTGCATCATCATAAGGTGTGGCCACATTCTTTGTCATGGTGGAAAACCATATCCATACTTTGGATACCAGTAGTTAAAATCTCAAAAAAAATTAAAATCGTCACTGCAGAGTGCATACGCTTTGCTTGATTTCAAACTATTTAGCTTGGGTTATCAGTGTTCACATTTTGTATTCACAACCTATCTACATTGGGATATCGGTGTTCTTTATGCTTGCACCAACCTGTTGATCAAGATATTTATTCAGTTCATAATTAATCAGAGTGATCTTCCACATACCGTATGTCTGGCAATATGTAAAGAAATGTGCAATGTCGCAGAAATCATTATTCGTGTATTCATACTTTTATCAAGATATGCAGACTGCATGTCTTGATGAGTGATCGATGAAGATCAACTATCTGGCAAATGTTCCTGTCTAGCTACTCCCCAGCAAGACAGCAGGTTAGGTCATAGGGGGAAATGAAGATACAATATGATCTCTGACACCTTCAATCACCACTATTTCGAGCTCGAAGTCATGCATGATTTGGGGCTTGTGGCAAATGGATGCATTATCAGGCTATGGAGACGAACATTGCTCCCTGTCCGTGCTAAGTTTGGAAGAAACTGGGGCAGTGCATTCGTTATGATGCCTGACTAGTGAGTGCCATATACATAACTTATTTGTTTTGCTCTCAAATTCTTCATCCTTCATCAAGCTTGATTTGTACAGACCATTCTCCAGCCTCCAGATGCGTGCATCCGCCTGGGATGAGCGGTTTCATTTTGTCTGCTGATATAGGCCGATCAAGAGGCTGCACAGTGAATGGGAAAGGGTGGGGTAGTGAGGAGATTGGATTATATTGAGATGCATGTATGTGACATACGGTAGTGCCAGACTGCCACAGGGCTGGAACACGGAGGATATCAACATGAATATCAAGGAGAAACTGTGGACATGAACATGGACATGAATCTGGTGAAGTAGGGTAATTCATTACATTATCATAGACAGGCCATATGGTAGTTGACACAAGACAAGATCGCTCCACAACATCCGGGGGGGTCTTCCAACCATCCTATCCACAGGGTATATGGAAAAGTAACGAGGAAAAAAATGTAGAGAACGAACAAGGAGCAAAATAAAGAGAAGCAATTATTCAGCAGCTGCTGCTTGATCACTTTTCACAGAACTTACCAATTGCCTCATCTGTACTTGGCGGCGCAGCTGGTTCTCCAGCAGTTGCTGCTCCTCGATTTGATGGTGATTCGACCAAGCCGGCCTCGTCAGCAGGCGACTTCACAAACTTGCCTTGCCTGTCTTTCAGACGATCTTCTGGGCCTTCAGCTGCAACAATTGTTTTTGGGCTCATAGCCTCCTGAATGGCGGCTTGCATTTCGGCAGGAAGCTCTGCAAACTGGTCAGGTGAATCAGCCAGATTCCTGAGCTCCTCTCTTGTCGTTGCCATGCAAGACCTGCATAACTTGGCGCAGTCATGTCTGGGCGCAAAAAGTAGAGGCACTCCGATTGGGATTGATCGCATACGAGAGACGCCACCACCAAATTCCTTGTTGCACCTGTCATCCCTCTTTTGGCAACGAGCACACCATACGTGAATGGTCTTCATCCTGGGCTTCATCACTTCGTAACGGTAATTTAATTTTGTCTTGGACAGTTGGATGGAGTGGACTGGGGCCAGCGTGTAACTCAAATGATTTACGAGGAAGATTGCTCAGATCTGTAGCTTCTTCATGATGCTTGGCTCCCAGTTCAAGCAAACTGATTCGAAAAATTGGGTTAGGGCAGAGCTCCAAACTAAAGGCTTCTAACGACCTATTTGGAAGGGCCGAGTACTGATTGCAAGCATGATTGGCTGGTGTACCTTACCACAGGTGAGGGGAATCACCTACATTGCGTGGGGAATCACACACATTACGCTTATTCGAACGAACTTATTCAAACTTGAACTGTTCTTGGTGTGTTTTGAATGTTTGAATAACTCCAGACCGTCCCGCGTCCCATGCCTACTGTCGAGACTAATGCCTACTATCGCTCTACTGTCATGGGACTACGGTGTGAATGGGGTTGCGATGGGAAACGGACAGATAACGGATCTGGATTGCATTTGAAACCAGGTCCTCCGTCGTAAACAAGAATATAAAGGAGTGGGGAACCTGCTCATCCAATGCTAGTTGAACTGTGTCCAGCCCTTCCTGATATTCTGGAATTGATTTGGATTTTCCAAGGCCAGGCAAGTCCCTCCATCCCAGCCACCTATCCCAGGGGGCATCAGGACTACGTCAGACAACAAGAGTCCAAGAGAGCGAGGGGGCAGTCTTCAGATCACAACCAATCAAGTTCAAACAGACCAACAATGCATTTTTTGCAGGGTTTGGGCTCAATGCTTCGGAGTGGGCATTGCGATCTTGCCATGTCAACATCGTCTCCTCACATCTCCCCCCGAGTCCTCTCGAGTATCCCCATCGTCTCACACTCTTGAATCTCACAGTATAAGACCTATCACCCGTCCACTCTTTACGAGCCAGATTGAATATAATGTCAGGGGGGTGGGCCATTCGGGCGTTAGAGCGTTGGGGCCCGGCAGGTGCTGGAATTCTGTCTGGTGCGGTGTCGCTTGATCTCTCGAGGATGCGGCCTTGACCCTGTCCAAGAGGTGAGGGAGCAGTCCCATGACTACATCTGGAGTTAGTTTTCATGATGGTGAATACTGAATCCGACTTGGTCAACAAGCATCGCGCTTGTGTCCTGTCATCCCCTATATGTAGGACACTGCAGGCTGCATTGACGCATTGATAGCTGCTGGACGCTGCTGATTTGACATTCCAAGATCTGTGTACTGCGTGTACTTGAGTCCGTGCTGTCAGTCCTGCCCTCGCCACAGGGTGGCGCGTCACGGCCGATCATCGCAGCATCTCTTATGTGGCTCTGATCACGGTAGGTATGGATTACGGGGGCTCGCCGGGGCATCCGAATTGACCTTTCTATCCAATAGTAGTCCTTTCCCTTCGTCCCATTCTGCCTTTCATTCTCCGGACCACGCTTCGTGCTTAGGGGGCTGCAAGTCGCGGTGTGCGAGGCAGTATTCAGGGTATCCATCCCAACCCGCTAATCGTAGCGTTCGTAATCATTCCATTGTAGAGTGGACTCGTCAGCCTTGCTCCAAACCCTCCCAGCCGATCTTTTTATCAATCAGGATCTACGCTATGAAGATTCCCAACGCAGCATTTAGATGTGCTCATCGGCCCGTCGTGCGACCGCCCGGGCCGGGCACAGCCCCCTCTCTGCATGCTGGCCATCGCATGGTCGCCCATGCTGCCCTTCCTGAGAGCATGCATCAGCATCAGCTCCAGCATGTGGCGCATCAGAAGCAGCAAGTCACCCTTAGGCGTCCTAACCTGGACAGAAGAGCCCTGTTGCTATCTGTTGCTCTAGGTGAGAGCTGTTGGGTTGAACGGTGGTGAATGGATCTCTACTCACTTGCTCACCAGACCATTCTATGATTTCTACCTCCTTCACCCACCCCATCCCCCTACCATCGGCCCTGCTACCACCCTATGCCTCACACTCTGTGAGCAAAGAGTGCAAATCTGTCACACACATACACACACACACTCGCACGCATACTCGCACGCATACACACACACACACACACACACACACACACACACACACACGCACACACACACACACACACACACACGCACACACACACACACACACACACACACACACACACACACACACACCCAAATGTCCGAGGAGTGAGGCTACTATACATGAATACTCCAGTGCCATCCATTTGTGCATTCATCTATCCGTTCATCCAGCAATCTAGCAAGCCATTACATGACGGAGCGGCAAAACACAAGTATGAACGATCGAGCTGATTGTTTCAGCTGTAGTATGATGAAATGGCAGTTAAAATTCCACGTTACAAATCATCCACATCTATCTGTCAACAAAGATGTATGCCAGCTCACACAACCTATGTGCATGTTTAACAAATATTTGCTGATTCCAAGGTGCGCAGAAGCCTTAACCTTTCCTTTTCTTCTTCTTCTGACAACGCCTTGCCATTCCGTCGCCGCATGGTGACACGTATGCCAGGCTAAACTACTCAGAAATGGTGCTCGGAACCCCCTGGGCTCCGCTCTTCGTGGTTTGGGGGGCAGCGCATCGCACTGGGGTCGCACCGAGTCACTCAATTTGCGACGCGTCACACGGGAAAATGTGTTGTCCTTAGCCTCTCATAGATCAGTAGCCTGTTTGTTGCTTTCGAGGGTACCGGTATATAGAATGGGTGGAGTGTAATGGTGTGACTTTGAGAGCCTACATGTGGGTTCCTTGAGCTTAGAGCTACGCTGGATTGAAATCATCAAGACTACAGCAACCACAACAGCCTCAACCACCATAACAGCTACCAGAACAACCACAACAACCTCCATAATAGCAACAACAACCTCCATAGCAACAACAACAACAACAACAACAACAACGACGACAACAGAAGCAACAACAACAACAACAATAGCAACAGCAACAGCAACAACAGCAGCAGCAGCAACACACACACAAATATATATATATATGTATATATATATATATATATATATATATATATATATATATATATATATATATATATATATATATATATATATATATATATATATATATATATATATATATATATATACATATACAGCACTGTGTTATACACGCCTCACAGTAACACATGATTGCTAAATTATGAGCACAACTAGCACAGCAAGCAAAACAACAGCAGAGTATCAGCAACACATGTATATCCAATCCTGTCTTCTACCTGGACAAGTCTTTAATCTGCCTATTACGCGTAGTGTGCTCCTTGGTTTCCATGGGTATCGCACGGTAAGACTTGGAAATGGAAGAGGGTGAGCAGCCCAGAGTTGGCTGAAAAAGCATGTAACAACTCAATTACATTCAATTCAATTCGCTTCTGTACGCCTCACAGTAACACATGATTGCTGACTATCCATGGCCAGTTTTTTGTATAGCGATTCAGTGGATGATTTGGATTTGTGTTTTGAAAACACTTAGTCGTTCGTACTTCTTGCTTAAGAATTTGGCCTGGAAATTATGACTCTTTGGCCAGAGAATCGATAATTCTGCCACTTCAGAAAATTCAGACACTTGGTCTAATAACGAGGAGGTACTAAGTACAAATCACAAGACCCAAATCCAAATCATCCGCTGAATTGCAAAATTATGTACCTTAGTGTTTTGGGGGAGCTACAGAAGAGCCATCTGGGGTTGCTTTGGGGGGCAAAAAAGCTGCTAGTAGCACCCAACAGTCTACTAGGAGCACCGTGGTGCTACACAAGTCGCCAATTGGTGGTGCTACACAAGTCGCCAATTGGTGGTGCTTCACAAGTCACGGTGGTGCTACACAAGTCGCACAAGTATTCTTTCCTTCAAAATAACCCTGCCCATGGCTCGTATGAACATCTTGCAGGGTCAACAATGTGGAACAACAGCGCCTACGCTAGAGATTCCCTGGACACCTTGGCATCGCCAGCATCTTCATCCTCAAGGGTTGCAGATTCTGCAATGACGAGCGAAGCTGTGATGGGAGATGTCGTCCCACTGCCAGCCTGGCCCAAATCTCCTGTCCCAAAGGATGATGGTGAAATATTGGACGAAATAGCTGCCAAGAAACAGCTGGCTGAGGAGGAGAAGGAGGAGAAGAAGAAGAAGAGAAAAAAATCAAAGGGAAGAATCCGAGAGCTTCAGGAGGTGCGCGTTTGTTTTTTACAAGGAGTACTTTTGCCTGGAACGGTGGGTCTCTGTGCGATAGCCGTAGAGGCCTAGGCTCGAAGGATTTGATGTAATAATAATAATAATAATAATAATAATAATGATGAAGTAAAAAAAATGAGGAGGTGCGAAGATTGTGAGACCCCATTCTACACATGTCAGGCTGATCCCTCCCCCCCCCCCCCCCCCCCCCCCCCCCCCCCATTTGGCGGTTAGCCCCAGTGCAAGCAAACGGGCTGGCACCCTCAACCTCATGCCTGGTAATCAGGCACACTATTTTGTTTTCACTTGCTGAGGAGGAGAAGAGGAAGAAGAGAGCAAATTACGAAAGAATCTGATAGCTTCAGGAAGTGAACAGCTTTTAATCATATACGTTCTCTCTAAAAACAAATGTAATACTATTATATTTAAATGGTATCTCGTTTATTAGATTATACTGAACATACAGATTATAATACCCCTTCTAGACATACCAGTCACGTGCAGTGCACGGATCTGAAACCCTCTGATATCTTAATTGGTTTAGTCCGCACTATTTTTTAGTCAAATGGAGATTGGTTGCAAGACCCTCCCCCCCCCCCCCCCCCCATTCCCTAAACCGGGTGCTGTGGGGTGGGCTTGTCTTGTTGGGTCAACAATGACTGGTCCATGGTAATGTTATGTGTGCATGAAATGTATTGGATCTGTGTAGTAAATGTACACATAAACAGAGAGAGGTCTTAAAAGCTTCATGTAAGCTTCACGACAGAATAAAAAATTACCGGGGAGGGGAATGTACACAGAGAGTGAGAGAGGT
This sequence comes from Chlamydomonas sp. ICE-L, assembly GCA_013435795.1. Taxonomy (NCBI): domain Eukaryota; kingdom Viridiplantae; phylum Chlorophyta; class Chlorophyceae; order Chlamydomonadales; family Chlamydomonadaceae; genus Chlamydomonas; species Chlamydomonas sp. ICE-L. Next base: position 10,243,728 of record JACBWV010000626.1, read on the forward strand.
CTTAAAAGCCTCATGTAAGCATCGCAATAGTAAAAACAATATCGCCCGTGGAGGGTAATTAATGTACAAAGGAACAGAGAGAGATCTTAAAAGGTGTCAAGTAGGGACCGGCATATCATATGATGTTGACCAAAGGCAAATGTGATAGCATATAATATCACACAAACTGCATCATACAATATTGTACATAAAGGGTGACTCTGGCTAGTCAGGCTGCCGGCATCACATGATATCACATTGCCGTTCCCTACTTGTAAGCCACTAAGTCCATTGCCTCTCAAATCGCCTCTCAAATCAATTCTGATTCTCGGATACACTACCAGCCAAAGCTGCTGATCTGTCATTAACTCATTATGAACCAAAAACATAAACTTGAACTTGATTACTTATCCTGCCTATGACAATAGTAATGCATGCAATGTATGTAGTAAACATGCAAAGGAACAGAGAGAGAGAGATCTTAAAAGGCGCCGGTAAATTCTGATTCTCAGATACACTATCAGCCAAAGCTGCTGATCAGTCATTATGAATCAAAACATGAAGATTTGACCTTGAACTTTGTTACTTGGCCTGCCTATGACAATAGTAATGCATGCAATGTATCAATGCATGTAGTAAATATGCAAAGAAACAGAGAGAGAGATCTTAAAAGGCGGCGGTGCTTGAAAGCCACAAAGTTCATCGCATCGAAAAGAACTCTCAGATCAATTAAGATTCTTGGATACACTACCAGCCAAAGCTGTTGATTAGTCATTTGGAATCAAAACATGAGGACTTGACCTTGAACTTGATTACTTGGCCTACCCATGACAATTGTACTATATGCAATGGATGCAATGGATGCAATGTATCAATGTATCAATTTATTTACATGCAAATAACATAACATGCAAATAAATAGAGAGAGCTCTTAAAAGGGGGTGGTGCTTGAAAGTCACCGAATCTAAACATTAACGCGAACATGATTACTTGGCCTGCCTATGTCAATTGTAATGTGTGCAATGTATCAATGTAAATATGTAGTAACCATGTAGTAAACATGCTAAGTAATAGAGAGAGCTCTTAAAAGGCGGCGGTGCCTGCAAGCTACAAAGACCATCGCATTGAAAAGAACTCTCATATCAATTTTGATTCTCGGATACACTATCAGCCAACGCTGCTGGTCAGTCATTATGAACATAAACATGAACTTGAACTTGATTACTTGGCCTGCCTATGGCAATTGTGCTGCATGCAATGTATCAATGCATGTGGTAAATATCAAATATGTAAAGAAATATAGAGAGAGCTCTTAAAAGGCGGCAGTGCTTGCAAGCCACAAAGACCATCGCATCGAAAAGAACTCTCAGATCAATTCTGATTCTCAGATACACTATCAGCCAAAGCTGCTGGTCAGTCATTATGAATCAAAACATAAACTTGACCTTGACCTTGAACTTGGCCTTGAACTTGATTACTTGGCCTGCCTATGACAATTGTAATGTATGCAATGTATCAATGCATGTTGTAAATATTCAAAGAAACATAGAGAGATCTTAAAAGGCGGCGGTGCTTGCAAGTCACCGAATCAAAACATAAACTTGAACAGGATTACTTGGCCTGCCTATGACAGTTGTATTGTATGCAATGTATCAATGTAAATATGTAATAAACATGTAGTAAATATGCAAAGAAACAGAGAGAGAGCTCTTAAAAGGCGGCGGTGCTTGCAAACCACAAAGTCCATCGCATCGAAAAGAACTCTCAGATCAATTATGATTCTTGGATACATTATCAGCCTAAGCTGCTGATCAGTCATTATGAATCAAAACATAAACTTGACTTCGAGCTTGACCTTGACCTTGAACTTGAACTTGGTTAATGGCCTGCCTATGACAATTTGTTATCTCCAGTTTATCTCCCAGGCGGTTTCATAATAGAGTAAGGCATTTGTGGGACAATCTAACGGTCGTGTGGTCTGGTGTGGTACTAATTTAATGGTGGTGCAAATTTAAATCACTCAACAATTGGATGGTCCTGTGGTCCTAAGTGAATGGTGGTATACATCTAATGGTCTTGTGGTACTACTGTACCACACTTCTTTCTTGTGCGACGCGTCGCAAATTGAGCGACTTGGTGTAACCCCAGATGCGCTGCCCCCTGAAGCCTGTGGAGTGCAAAGCACTAGGCCCAGAGGGGTTGTGGGGGCATTTCTGACTAGTTTAGCCACTGCTCGCTGATCAATTCCAATAACCTCATCAATTCTCCGGTGCTTTTCTTTTCAGCAGCTTCTAGGCAGCTCCCTAAGCTGGCCACAGGGTCAAGCACCGAGATTTCATTACGATTAAAATATGATTCTGCCAGCTTCAAGATGCACTGCGTTGCTGTAGGCTTGGCTGGGTAGCAAGCCAGGGGAGCTGCTGCTGGTAGCTGGAAAAAAAGCTGTGCAATGCCCTTCTTTAACTCCGAAATGTTCTTCTTGAACTTGAAAATGAAGTTGGTTACATAGCTTCAGCCAGCAATTTGGCTGCTTTCCATCTTCGGCAGTAAAAAATTAAGTTACCTCGAAAATGTGAAAGGGAACTAATTCTTCTTTGCTCTTCTGTTTCGCAGATTCGATTTTAGCAGGATTATTTCCCCGCGACCTATTCCGATCGCTACCTGAGACCCCGTTTTTGCTGAAATGTCAGCTACCTGACACCCGTTTCGAGATCCCAGCACTCAGACCTAAATCGCTACCCAGAACCGGAATCTGACTGAAATACCCTTCTGTGTTGCAGATGCAGGTTGAGCTAGCCCGTTTGCTTGTGCTGGGGCCAACCACCCATCAGATCCAACAACCTTCTCGATGCCCTATTAGTCGCGAACACGTAGACAAACTCATCTCTAAGCTGCACAAAGAATTTATAGCCTGCTGTACAAGCATTCTTGCCACACGTCGCATGAAGAAGTCCCTACCTCCTTGAGGGTGACACTTACTATGTCTGCCATGGTGACTTTCCCCAGCTGCTGCGTACGGGAGGGTCCTCATAACACCACGCCCCTCCGGGAGTTATATATATTTCCCCCGCTCAATGCCCTCCTTTAGCTCTGGAATGCTCTTTTGTGTTCTGAAATGCTCTTTCGTGCTCTGAAATGCTCTTCTGTGTTGCATTGCAGATCCGGGCTGAGCTAGCTGAGAAGGAGGCGCGGCTACTAGAGAAAGAGCAGGCGCTGATGCAGAAGGAGGAGACCCTTTCAGTGCTCAAAGAACAGGTGAGAAGGGGACATGGTGGACAGGTGTAAGGTGTATGGTGTACATTACATTACGCTGTCATAGGCAGGCCATAATTGACCCAAGACAAGCCCTGTCCACAACCTTAAGGGGGGGGGAGGGGGGTCTTTCAACCATCCTCACAATCACGTTGTACAAGCAATACAGCAATACAGCAATGAGTACAGTTGTTTGGACTTGACACCAATACAGATTTTTGGCGAAGCCCCCCCATCTGGGGGGCGGGAGCCCCCATATTCGCCCGTTGTGCGTATGTTGTGTTGTCTGTTTATCTTTATCTGTCGTGTTGTCCGCACGTAACCCTGGCCTTAACTGGCCCCTGGCCCTGTCGTAAACCCTGGCTTCAGTCCGCTGCACTTGATTCAGGTGCCACCTGTCGCTCCGATAGCCAAGACTCTCCGCTAATTTTCCGCGTTGCTTGCGACACGTCTAGGACTTGTTGTCGTGTGGTAACTCAACGCTTAAGAAAGTTCACAAAAAAGTGTTGCGTGATCTTAGCAACAGATAGACAGTTGTACAGACCATAGTTTTTCTTTTCAACTATGAGCAGCAGCTTCTTGGCAGCTCCCTGAGCCAGCCACAGGACTAAGCTTCAAGATTTTGACAGTTATGGACAGTGGATTCTGTCAGCATCCAGACACACGAGGTTGCTATAGCTTTGGCTGAATAGCCAGTCAGGGGAGCTGCCCAGAAGCTGCTGCTCTTAGCTGAAAAGAAAAACACTGGTACAAACTTTAAAGCACACAAGTCTAACAGATTTGACGACAGACTGTTGGAGGGACTACGCACAGTCGTATCATTGTTATCGCACATACTTAAGGATTGGCAAATCATATGATACTGACCAAAGACGAGTATGGTATCATATGATATCATACAAATTGCATCCTATGATATTGTATTTAAATGGTAACTTTGGCCTATTCAGACTGCCTGCATCATTTGATATCATATGATGACATGATATCATATTTTATCATGTTGCCGTTCCCTATACGTACCTATCTTGCGAGTCTGATGGGATGAGGGTGGACTGTAGTCTCGGGTTTCTGGGTTTCTGGTTTCTTGATATGTTGGGCTTCAGTTCACCAGTGCTTGTTTCTTGTGAGTGTGTGTGTGACTGTGTGTGTGTGTACACTTGCCCAGAAGATATGTTGGGCTTCATTTCATCAGTGCTTGTTTGTTGTGAGTGTGTGTGTGTCTGTGTGTGTATACCTGACCAGAAGATGTGTTGGGCTTCAGTTCACCAGTGCTTGTTTCTTGTGTGTGTATGTGTGTGCGTGTGTGTGTGTGTGTACACCTGACCAGAAAATATGTTAGGCTTCAGTTCACCAGTGCTTGTTTTTTTAACTGCCTTTTCTGTTTTGAAGGTTGGGCAAGTCCCTTTAGCCTAGTTGGCTACTCCTGGATTGTAAAAATACCTACACACTGAGGTGTGTCTGGTCTGGAAAGTAGACTAGGAGAGCAGTGTGCTTTGCAAAATGCATGACCTGGGCGGGTGGGTGTATGTTTGTAGGTGAGTGGGTGTAGGTGAGTGGGTGTAGGTGGGTGGGTGGGGGTTAGCCAAATAGGCTAAAGGGACTTGCCCAACATTCAAAACAGGAAGGCTGGGCAGTTCAAGAAACAAGCACTGGTGAACTGAACCAGAACGAATCATAAACGAAGGGGGCCCTGAGTTTGTGCTGTGCAGGTAATGTAACTAGTTTAGTGTCAAGTTTAATAGTACTGTGCACGTATGCTTTCACAATACTGAAAATAAATAAATACATAGTATGCCTTATTACGAGGCGCGAGGTTGAGGGGGGCAGCACGCTTGCTTGCACTGGGGCCAACCACCAACAGCACACTAATGAAAAAGACTTGCTTGCTGCAATATTACTTACAATTTGAAAAATCATACGCCCTGCCACGGGGCGTGAGATTGAAGGAACCCGTTCGTGGCACCGTACGTAGTGGACAATAACTACTACCATACTACTACTATGATGTGTTATGGTTTCACAGATAAATGATGCTACCTGCCTAAAGGATGTTACCTGCCTTCTTGCATCTGCAGCTTGAGCTGGAACGGAAGATCCGGGCTCTGCTCACTAAAGCGAAGGGGAAAGCTGAGGAGGAAGCAGCACTAGCCATGGGACTGTGTACAGGAGTGTCATTGCTACCATAGCTGCCCTAGCAGTACAGGAGTGTCCTTGCTACCATAGCAGTACAGGAGTGTCCTTGCTACCATGGCTGTACAGGAGTGTCCTTGCTACCCTAGCAGGACAGGAGTGTCCTTGCTACCATAGCAGTACAGGAGTGTTCTACTTACCCTAGCAATACAGGAGTGTCCTTGCTACCTTGGCTTGTTCATGGCCCTGCCCTAAGGGTTTTCTTTTCGGTTTCTCCTTGCAGCTTCTGGGCAGCTCCCTTAGCCAGCCACTGTGGTGCACCAAAATATCTCAGCACTTCTGGACAGCTGATTGTGTCAGCTTCAAGGTGCACTAGGTTGTATTAGGCATGGCTGAATAGCCAGGCAGGGGACTAACCTAGAAGCTGCTTCTCGTACCGAAAAGAAAAGCGTTGCCCTGCCCCAAGGGTGTCTGTATGTGTTTTAGAGTTGACGAGTGGAATAAGTTATATGGTCCATCATCTGTTTAGAGGGGGAGAAACTGGCACCAAATCTGATAAGGTGTTTTAATTTACACATTAGAGACCCTGCAAACAGCATTCCTTGGTGCATTCAGTCAGTATATGTAGGATGTAGTATACCGTAAGATGAATGTATATTTCTCGGTTCTAGCATGTTACAGCCCAGGGGCAGCCAACTGACACGCTGAAGGGACTTTCCCAACCTCATGCAGGTCACCTCATAACGAGGAATAGTTTAGATTTCTTCCCCATTTCCAGGGGCTGGATTGAAAGAACCAACGAAATGCAAATCCTGCAACATATGTTTTAGAGAATAAATTATTGAATTGAATTGGGCAAATGGGCACACATTTCTGCCGACAGATATTTGCAGTTGTATACGTTTTGTAAATTATTCACCACGCAATTTGAGTACGGTAACTGATTATCATGAAATGCGATCTGGAAGGTGGGCACCGAGTTACGCATGCAGCCATGCACTGTGCACTGGGCCGTAAAACCTTGACATTTTCCCGCCATATAATCATAGTTTCATATTTTTTGTAAATTGTTCACCCCCACGCACTTTGAGTACGTAAACTAATTAATGTGGAACATGACCCTGTCAAGGTGGGCACTGGGCTGTGCAGCAGGGAAGGTGAATATCGACATCAGGGCAGGGAGGAGGATAATCTGATACTTGGGCATATGTACTCGGTAACTCGGATGGAACTGAAATATGCGACGGGGCTCCAACAGTCGACTGAATCGACCGATGCAGCGGCTTCAAAATATTATAATTGACATAGGTCCGAGGGAGCTGTCAACCAAGTGACGAAGTATTGCCTACCTCCGTACTGCGGTTGACATGATCAGTCCACGCCATCAGTTGAATGACGGGCATCAAGCAGCTTGTACAAGGATCCAACCAACAATCCTTGCTCAGTTTCTTTCACTGTAACGCTTCTACAACTTGTACAAGGATCGCTGGCTCGCAGCGCATAATTTGTATTTCGCCATGGCAATCACGCTTACAATTCGCTCCAGATCTGGGCGCGAGATCGGCTTCCTCGAGCTCGACCCCAGTGTGAGAATTGCGTCGCATGGAACCCCACTAGCCTATTCCATGCGTTTCACCTGACCTCAACGCCAGTATATTTGTATGGAGAGCCTAAGGACCGGTCCATGTAGCTCTGGGCTATCTAATGACTGTACACAACCATTACTCGGCATGTGATGACCAAACCTCGACGCCAGCGCATTTTTGCAACGTCACCATTGTTAACAGGAAACTCCCCCCTCCCGTGTGCCTAGGAAACTGTGAAGGAACTAAAGAAGAAGTTCCATGGTGCGAACAAAAAGTACTATCCCGGCAGGCAGCGATTCGAATTGCCAGTGGTAGAAGGAGAGAAACGAGGTGTCGCCCTAGCGGACGATTCCAAGACACTAGCATCGTATGGGCTGACTAAGGATACCACACTGACCTTCAAGGACCTGGGGACCCAGGTACTGTTATCTTAAGTATGCCAGTTTTTCTTCCTGCACAAGGTTCACCAACGCTTACCACAGCCATTATCTGTGCCATTTTTCTTACATAATTCCGCCTGGCCCTATATTGCCCAACACAGTTATTTTCATAATGGGGCATTGATGCCTTCAACATTTTTTTGATTGATACAAACGTCTTCAGTTTATTCAGTTGCACCAGCCCTGGGTAGTTGGCTGGAACTGTGCAGCTTTTCATGTCTCCTTTGTTAAAAAAAACGAGTGGCGGTATCCATCAACCTGTGTTGTTGTTGTTGTTGTTGTTGTTGTTGTTTCTTGTTATTGTTGTTGTTGTTGTTGTTGCTGTTCTTGTACTTGAACTTGTTCTTATTCTTGCTGTTGTATGTTACATTCCGAGCAACCTGTGTGAACTGTCAACTATTTTGACAAACTAATGGTTTCTTTCCCTCTAATGTGCCCTACCTCTGTTGCCCACTCACCCCTTCCTCTGACCAGATTGACTACGCAACGGTGTTCTTCTGGGAATACCTGGGCCCCCTGCTCATCTACCCCATGTTCTACTCCTTCCCCAACATCTTCTACCCTTGGTACAAAGAGTGAGTTCTTATATTTCTGTAGCCCTATGAAGTACACGTGAGTCAGCTCTAGTGTCTGTGGCCCACATCCTATGTATTCGAAATTTGGGAGAGTCATGTATCAACAGGGGACGGCAACTAATATTAGTGTTTGTAAAACTAATATTAACTAATATTATTACAGTGTCTAAATAATATTAGTTTTCAAATAAATTCAAAATTCTGGTGAGAATAATATTATATTATATGATATTATATAATATTATTTATTCACTAATATTATATAACATAGCTGACCCCAATGCATCAGTGCACAACAAATTGTGTGTATGTGTATAATGGAACAGTGGCCCACTGTACGATGATAGTACATATGACAGTCTGGGGTTAGAGGTAACTAAGAAAAGCCGCATCTAAAAAGATGGACTTTTCTTACCTTGATTCATACAGGGATGTGCTGCATGTCAGTCTACTAATAATGTCAATAGCCACCCAATGTAAATGATGGATAAATATACATTATGAATGTTTATAATGAATTTAATAGTGCACAATTATATTTATGATTTTTAATAATAATAATAATAATAATAATAATAATAATAATCAGGATAATAATAATAATTATTATTATTATTATTATTATTATTATTATTATTATTACTAGTACGGTAGCCCGTGTGGCCGGTGGCCACACCAACACTCCCTCTCCCCCCGCACTCTTGGACGCACACCTCTTCTCTCTACCTTTCCCCTTCCCCCTTCTGCTTCAGCTATGGCCCTCTCCCCCCTGTCATACACGTATTCAATCCCAATCCCCCCCCCCCCCCCCCCCCCCCACACACCAGCACACACACACACACACACACACACGCACACATACACATACAGACCCACAGTATCCTCTACTTCCCCCGGCCTCTTCCTACCCAATCCACACACAATCTCTTTCTCTCACCTTCGCCCCTAAAAGCCTCCCTTCCCCCAACCGCCAACATGCACACACACTCTCCCCCTCCTTACCTCATACCCTTCACTCCGGCTGTGGGATTTAATCTTGCAGAAAGAGGGGAAAGTGCAGACCTACAACTTGGGAACGCTCAGATCCCGATCACCCCGAGAACACCGAATCAGTGCAATTCCAAAGCTACAAACTTGCAGTTCCATCTTCTCGTGCAGTGCCCCAGTTGATACTCGGTCAACTCTTGGAACAGCACAAATCGTATTTCACGATATTCGATGCAACGAAAAGAGCTTTCAGATATGGGATGAGAGGTGCAAGCGCGAGAGTGTGCAGAGGGACGGAATAGCCGTGGCGATCTGAACAAAGTCGAATCAATCGCAACAACCAGCTAACCATGACAAAGGCGATGCGATGGCATGGCGAAAGTGCGCATGCGTGAGATGAACGGTGGCAACGCTCGCAAGCGGAGAAAAAAAGCATGACGATCTGAAGGTCTGGCTTGATTATGAGTCTGGCGTACCTCCTGAGGTTGGAAAGCAAAGTCTTCACGCCTGGCTTGGTTAAGAGCAGCTTAGCAGCTTCGCGTTCATCCTGAGGCATGGGATCGCGTTGTTCACGTCCGGCTTGATTATGAGCTGGCGTTACTCCTCGGGTCGGGCAGCGTGGGCCACACGTCGACTCTTGTTGGCTCTGCCAGGCTCTGTCCAGTTCTTCCTTGCTCATGCAAGCTCGCTTTGAGTGCTGGCTGGCGGTATTGCGGGCCCTCCTGTCCATTAGGACCGTTGGCATGCATCATGGTCGCATGCTCCGTGAAGAAGCAATGAACTGAAACGATTATTCTGAGGGCCATGCAAAGCGAGGGTCAGCAGATGACCTCCGAGGAGAGGATCATCTGGATCTAAATTGCTTGCAGTCTTAGTATGGGAGGCAAATGTGGGGATGAAATGCGCGCGCGCTTAGCTTTACGCATCTGCAGTTTCGGTATTTGAAAATGATGACACCACCACGACCACGACCGCGACCACGGCCATGATTTCTTTATATATAAGAAGATTATTATTATTATTATTATTATTATTATTAATTATTATTATTATTATTATTATTATTATTATTATTATTATTATTTGACAAATGTGTATACAGCATAATATATGTCCTCACACGTATGAAGGGAACCAATTGTTTTTTTACGACGACGCGTCGCCCATGCGTCGTCATTCGGTCATCGCATGGCGACGCGTGGGTCTGGCTAAAATAGTCGGAATTGGCCTTCCGTCGCCCACGTGGCTACGGAAAATCATTGGCAAATTGCCTTCCGTCGCCCACTTCTTATATGGCTCGAGTTAGTCCTGTGATGTGGCAGAGTGGCAGAAATTCAAGGAAATTAGTTGTACTGCAGGAATTTGTCCTACGATGGAAGTCGAAAGTCCTGCCCTGTAACCTCTCGCCTGTTCAAAGTCGCCAGCTCGAAATCTGCATTATGAATCAAAGGCGAAATGATTTCGAAATCGACCCAGCAGAAAACTATTCGCAGCTATTTGAACTTCCCTAGAGCCCTCGCACCACCTGTCGAGGCACCACCTGTCCAGGCAGTGGAGGCACCCGCAACAACTCCACCAGGTGCAGAGCTAGATGCGCCTCATCCTGAGGGGGCAGACGATGGAACCGAAGCACCAACGGCCAAGCGAAAACGACTGTAAGACATTAGTCTTCGATGCAGACTACAAGATTTCGAGTTGACCAATTCTAACAGGACGAAATCTCAAATTCGACGACTGGGCTACTGCCGCGTTGGGGCTAAGGCTGGACCCCACTGTATTCAACATGGTGCTGGGTGAGGATTCGATTGAGTGCAGTGCTTGCTCATATGCTGGTCATCCCTGCAAGTTCAAAGCCAACACTGACTCCTTCAAGCCCCATATTGGGGAGAAGGTTCACTGTAAAACCACAGTTGATAGTATCACATTGTGCATGATGTGATATAATCAAGCAGACATATGTATTGTGCTATTTATTGCTTATCATATTGGCCAACTAGACTTAATGTTCCGGCGGATAGTGAACTATGAGAACTATAGTGTTCAATGTGTTATTTGTGTACATATGTTATTCGTGTGCAAAATGCATGTTTCCCTTAGGACCCCTAAATCTGCGCCCGTCGGTCTAACTGTTAAGGGGTGGCGCTTTGTACTGCACACTACAAAATCAGGTGGGCTACTCAACTTTTCTGGAATCAGGGTTGAGTAGCCCACCCGGCTACACAACCTTGCCTAGGAAAATCTGAAATAAAAAACACTGAAGGGAACGGCAATATGATATCATATGATGCTGGCAGTCTGAAGTTACCATTTATGTACACAGTCATATGCCCCCTGAAGTTACCATTTATGTACACAGTCATATGCCCCCTGAAGTTACCATTTATGTACACAGTCATATGCCCCCTGAAGTTACCATTTATGTACACAGTCATATGCCCCCTGAAGTTACCATTTATGTGCACAGTCATATGCCCCCTGAAGTTACCATTTATGTTCACAGTCATATGGTGCAGTTTGTATGGTATCATATGATGTCATACTTTCCTTCGGTCAACATCATATGACATGCCGGTCCCTACACATATGTGCATGACTGTGTAATGATAAATGGAGGAACCTGACCTGGTTCAGATTCCTAAATAAATTGCCTAAATAAATTGAAGTGCCAAGGGGGTAGAGATCTGCAGTAATGGTTAAGTGTGGATTTTGATTTTTAAACACTACTGGCCATGTATGCCCTCCATTGCAGGGAGCGTCAACCTGACCTGGTCCAGACTCTTGCCTACATGTGTGCCATGATAAATTGAAGTGCCAAGGGGGTAGACATTCGTACTTCCGCTTCAGTGTAGATGTTGGTTTTTATATGCTACTGGCTGTCTATGCCCCCCTTTGTAGGGAGAGTCAACCTGACCTGGTCCAGACTCTTGCCTACATGTGTGCCATGATAAATTGAAGTGCCAAGGGGGTAGACACTCATGCTTCCGGTTGAATGTTGATATTGATTTTTAAACGCTGATGGCCGTAAACGCCCTCCTCTGTAGTAGGTTCAGTTTGAATTGTATGAAGTTTGAATTGTATGTAGTTTGAATTGTATGCAGTTTGAATTGTATGTAGTTTGAATTGTATATAGTTTGAATAGTACCGATGGAATTGGGCTCACAAGCCTGGGGTTGAGGTTGGGGGGTAGATGCGAGGGGAAAATGAAAACTTCCAAATGTAGTGTCTGAAACAAATTTCCTCACCCCCCCCCCCCCTGTATTTGACTGTATTTCCCATATTTATTCTGTGTTCCCTCCGTTGCAGGAAGCGTCAACCTGCCCTGGTTCAGATTCTTGCTATGTACTACTGGAGTTTCCACTATGCCAGGCATATTGCTGAGTTCCTCCGCCCCCGCCCTCTGTATTTGACTGTATTTCCCATATTTTATTCTGTGTTCCCTCCATTGCAGGGAGCGTCAACATGCCTTGGTTCAGACTCTCGCTATGTACTACTGGAGCTTCCACTATGCCAAGCGTATTGCTGAGACCTTCTTCGTGCACAAGTGAGTGTGTGTTGATGCTATGCAACGACAGCTAGAGTAGGGGGCACAGCAGCCAGCAAGCGGGCCGCATACAAGACGGCACTGTCTCTCCTATTCGCCAGCCCTATGTCGAAGGTGAAAGTCGGTATTTGTTTCGGTATGGGGGTGTCCAGATAGGCGGAGAGAGGCTTGGTGCACAAGGGAGTGTGTGTTGATGCTATGCAACGACAGCTAGATTAGGTGTTGATGCTATGCAAAGCAGCCACCAGGCAGGCACGTTTTTCTTTCAGGTGCTACTTTGTGCACAAGTGAGTGTGTGCTGATGCTATGCAACGCTAGCTATATTAGAGCTCAAAGCAGCCAGCAGGAAGGCGGCATACAAGACGACACTATCTCTCCTATTGGACAGCCCTGTGTAAGGATGAAATTCAGTATTTGTTTCGGTACGGGGGTGTCCAGATAGGCGGGGAGAGACTTGGTGCACAATTGAGAGTTTGTTGATGCTATGCAACAGCAGCTAGAGAAGGGGTCAAAGCAGCATACCTGTACATGTTCGGACATGCTACCATGCCAATTTTTAACCTCTTCAAGAACTGCTCCATGACTATCTCTCAATTATCGGGACTTTCATACCTGACCCCGCATCTATGTACAGGTCTGGACATGCTACCATCCATATCTTTCACCTCTTTAAAGACTGCACCAGGACTATCTCTCAATTATCGGGACTTTCATACTTGACCCCGCATATCTAGACAGGTCTGGACATGCTACCATGCCAACCTTCAACCTCTTCAAGGACTGCTCCATGACTATCAGGACTTTCATAGCGCAACCCACTCACGAGCCTGTCCCCCCATATTTGTGCAGTTTCGGGCATGCCACCATGCCTATCTTCAACCTCTTCAAGAACTGTTCCTACTACTGGGGCTTTGCAGCCTTCGTCTCCTACTTCGTCAACCACCCCTTGTTCACTCCCCCTACTGAGCTCCAGAGCCAAGTCTGCCTTGGCCTTGCTATGCTCTTCCAAGCCAGCAACTTCTGGTGAGTTTTGATCTGTCTCCTCCTTTGTCAATCACCCCTTGTTCACTGCCCCTACTGAGCTCCAGGGCCAAGTCTACCCTGACCTTTTTTTGTTCTGAAAACAATAGTTTAGTTAAGGAAGGCCTTGCTATGCTCTTCCAAGCCAATAACCTCTGGTAAGTTTCGGTTTGTCTCCTTCTGTGTTAGCCATCCCTTGTTCACTGCCCCTACTGAGCACCAGTGCCAAGTCTACCTTGGCCTTTTTTTAGTTATGAAAACAATAGTTTAGTTATGGAAGGCCTTGCCATGCTCTTCCAAGCCAGTAACCTCTGGTAAGTTTCGGTTTGTCTCCTTCTGTGTTAGCCATCCCTTGTTCACTGCCCCTACTGAGCACCAGTGCCAAGTCTACCTTGGCCTTTTTTTAGTTATGAAAATAATAGTTTAGTTATGGAAGGCCTTGCTATGCTCTTCCAAACCAGTAACCTCTGGTAAGTTTCGGTTTGTCTCCTTCTGTGTTAGCCATCCCTTGTTCACTGCCCATACTGAGCACCAGTGCCAAGTCTACCTTGGCCTTTTTTTAGTTATGAAAATAATAGTTTAGTTATGGAAGGCCTTGCTATGCTCTTCCAAGCCAGTAACCTCTGGTAAGTTTCGGTTTGTCTCCTTCTGTGTTAGCCATCCCTTGTTCACTGCCCCTACTGAGCACCAGTGCCAAGTCTACCTTGGCCTTTTTTTAGTTATGAAAATAATAGTCTAGTTATGGAAGGCCTTGCTATGCTCTTCCAAGCCAGTAACCTCTGGTAAGTTTCGGTTTGTCTCCTTCTGTGTTAGCCATCCCTTGTTCATTGCCCCTACTGAGCACCAGTGCCAAGTCTACCTTGGCCTTTTTTTAGTTATGAAAATGATAGTTTAGTTATGGAAGGCCTTGCTATGCTCTTCCAAGCCGGTAACTTCTGGTAAGTTTTGGTTTGTCTCCTATTAGGTCAGCCATCCCTTGATCACTGCCCCTACTGAGCTCCAGGGCCAAGTCTGCCCTGGCCTTACTTTTAGTTATGATAGGAAAAATTTGGGTTACGGAAGGCCTTGCTATGCTATTATAAGCAAGCAACTTCTAGCAAGTTTCGGTTTGTCTCCTACTTGGTCAGCCATCCCTCGTCCACTGCCCCTACTGAGCTCCAAGGCCAAGTCTGACTTGGCCTTGCTATGCTCAATGCTTTTGGGTGGAGCCCCCCTCCTCAAGGGAGCGGGAGCCCCCAGGGTCACCCCGTTGTCCGTCTGTGTGTGTGACCGGATGACCGTCTGACCGAGACGAAGCCTGACACTTCAGCCAAAGGTCTTGTAACTAACTCGCTTCAGTTGCCACCTGTCGCTCTGTTGTGAACACTCCAGCATTTTTTAGTGTCGCTTGCGATGCTGCATAGAACTTGTTCTGCGACGCGTTGCCATTCTGCCGCTGCATGGCGACGTATGTCAGGGCTTTTTATTTCCGCTATATATAGCAATCGCTAGTCTTGACCTTGTTTTGATAAATTGTCGCTATAAAAATGTACTCACGAAAAGTTGTTTTTGTTTTGCCCTAAATGGCCCTAAAAAGCTATAAACAGCTATATAAGGTATAAAAATAACTCATAAACTCCTGGAATCATCTCTTGCTCAGTTAATGTCATAAACATGAACATAACGTATGTTCATGTATTGCCAGTTCCTCAAGGTCTCGGCTGTTAAGTCCTTGAATGCCACGGGAAAGTTGAGTTTGAAGCTGTTCACAATGGGCTCAATGCTTCCCAAATGGAACCTTTCATTGGAAGGTCTGAGCAACCAGTTGGAGTTGAGAGTTGTGTGCCTTCCAATGGCCAGAAGCTTGTGAAAGGGCTCCCAGGTCACATACTTCTTCTTGTGGGGTCTAGTTGTGAGCTCAGACCTGTCTAGGAGGTAACCCATCGTTTGCATGAAATTCACTGCCCTCTTAGTGAGATACTTGCTGCTCGTCTTCGCGGAGGTAGTCGATGGGTTGCGGACAACAGCATCTCGAGCTTCGGCTGCAACTTGATCCACCTCTATGTTGGTGACGGTGATCTACCCTGGCTCTAGCCGGTCGAACCCCCCCACACACAGGGTCCTTTGCTTCTTGTGAGTTGGAGCTATTAGAGGGCGTAAACGTCCCTCTGGGGATCTGTTGAGGGGCTGAGCCATGTCAGGTCGGGAGGAGCCTAGGTTCGTTGCCGGTAGTAAGCCCTATGTTGAGTCGAAGCCCTACCCAAGTAATATCGCACGTGATTTGAGGTTGGCGGCTTTTTCGTTGCATAATAAACCGTACGTCACAATTTGACTGGTGCTCCCGTCAAATTAAACCGTTAAATTTTGAGAACAGTACGGTATATACACAGGATATCATTCTTGATAACCCAGCATACATTGCATATAAATCTACTCTAACCTTTATCCTGGTGCCACATCATCATTCTGGCTAACTTGAGGCGTGTACAAGATCCCCAGAGGCTTCCTGTTCAACTGCATAGCATGCGCTAAATGCTATGTATGGGCGAATCCCATACACCATTACTTTGTAGCTAAGGCTATGTCCTGCCTACATCTAAACCTATGTGACTGTCCCCCCCCTCCCCCCCCCCCCCCCACACACACACCCCAGGTGCCACATCATTCTGGCTAACCTGAGGAAGCCCGGAGAGCAGGGGTACAAGATCCCCACTGTCTTCCTGTCACCTGCGCCACAGCATGTCAAGTGTCCTTGAGAGATGCATTACTAGTGTCACAGCGTGCGATACCTGGATGCTGCACCTTTGCTAGTCATGCCTGCAACTGAGCCTGTATGACTGTCTCCTCCCCCCTCCCCCCCCACACACCCCCCACACACCCATCCAGGTGCCACATCATTCTGGCTAACTTGATGAAGCCTGGAGAGAAGGAGAACGAGATCCCTACCTTCTTCCTGTCACCTGCGCCACTGCATGTCAAGTGTACTACATAGATGCATTACTAGTGTCATACGCAGATGCATCACAGTGTGTGATACCTGGATGGTACACCTTCGCTAGTCCTGCCTACAAGTAAACCTATATGACTGTTCCCCTCCCCCACCCTTCCCCACTACCACCACCACCACCCCCACCCCACACACCCCCACCCCCCCCACACACCACCACCACCACACACCCCCACACTCCCCAGGTGCCACATCATTCTGGCTAACCTGAGGAAGCCTGGAGAGCAGGGGTACAAGATCCCCACCGGCTTCCTGTTCAACTACATCTCTTGCGCTAACTACACCTGCGAGATTATGGGCTGGGTATTCTTTACCTTGGCAACACAGGCGCTGCCCGCTCTGCTGTTCACTGCCGCCGGAGGCTTTCAGATGGCCCAGTGGGCGATGCAGAAGCACGCCAGGTTGAGGAAGGTAAGGAATCAATTACTGTGCCTTGTGAATTATGCTCCATTAGTATTTTTAGCTGGTGTTAGTGTTGGGTGAGGTGGGTGGGTGGTGGTGGGGTGGGGGTGGGGGAGATCAGAGTGCTCTTCTGTTCCCTGCTGCCTTAGGCTTCCAAATGGCCCAGTGGGCGATGCAGAAGCATGATAGGTTGAGGAAGGTAAGGAATCAATTACTGTGCCTCGAGTATTTTGCTCCACCAGTAGCATTTTTAGCTGGTGTTAGTTACATTACATTACATTACATTACATTACATTACATTACATTACATTACATTACATTACATTACCTGTTAAAGTCTACTTGACACCGCGAGGGTATATGAGACTCTGTGCTTTAAACAAAAAGAAAAAGCACCCACAAAGCAAAAAACCCCATTACATCAGGGGTGTGTCGAGGACAAACAAACCAAACTCCCAACCACCGTTTTGGTGGCGTAGGTATTAAACCCCCTAGAGCAGGACCCAGATCTCAACCACTTACAGTGGCGGAGGTAAGAAGCTAACAAATGAGAAGTCACAAGAAGAAAAGAAAGGGATAATAAATTACGGTGCCACTAAGCAGTCCAGGGCTTCCTGTCCTGCTCTTCTAAAAGTAGAAAGATAGTCGGCTAGGTTGCTCCAAAAAGTCTTAGTGCCATTTCCATTCATAAAGGTTCTGAATGTGGAATCGCAGAATTCCACATTCCATACGGTTAAGTCGGTATCCTCATGGACATGCCTATAAATATCTGTAAACAGCTTCTGGTAGCGGAGGCGAATATCATTATAAAAAGGGCACTCAAACATATGCATTTCATCCTCAGGTTTTTGGAACCCACACATTTGACAGTGTCTCATTGAACGAGGGATGTGTGCTCTATCCACCACCCTCATTCTTTCTGTGTTCGGCCAATGGGAACCCATTCTAAACTGTGCTATAGAACGAATATGATCCTGCTTATGTAAGGCAGATGTAAAGGGAATCAAGCCATTCTCATCATTGCTGTTGGCTGCAAACCATTTCTGGTATCGGAGGCGTTTAAAGCCAACCCTTCTCTCATCAGGGATGTCTCTGACTGCATTGGTGTCACTTGGGTACTTAAACCTCCATGACTCAAAAACTTCAGAAATAATACCTTCGACATCGACAGCCTCCAAAATGTTGAGGTTTTTACTGGATCCTAGCTTGTGGAGAGCACAACGTAAGTCATGAACCCCCATGAAGTTAGTGTTGGGTGAAGTGTGTGTGTGTGTGTGTGGTGGGGGTGGGGTGGGGAGGGCGGGGGGGAAAGCTGCCCGCTCTCCTGTTCACTGCTGCCGGAGGCTTCCAGATGGCTCAGTGGGCGGTGCAGAAGCATGCTAGGTTGAGGAAGGTACGAAATCAATTACTGTGCCTTGTGTTATTTGCTCCATTAGTATTTTTAGCTGGTCGGTGTTTGTATTGGGTGAGGTTGTTGAGGGAGGGAGGGGGGGTGGGGGGTGGGAAGGCAGGGGGCACTGCTGTTCAGTTTTTTTTTCTTCAGCTGTAAGCAGCAGCTTCTAGACAGCTCTCCTGACTGACTATTCAGCCAAAGCTGACGAAACCTAGTGTGTCTAGAAGCTGACATAATCCAGTGTCTAGAACTGTCGAAATCTAGGCAAGAGCAGAGCTTCTTTTCAGCTACCAGTAGCGATCGCTACCTGGGACTCTGTTTTGGCCAAACCTTCCCCTACCATGAGGCTTGAATCTCGGCCCTGCCCCCTGAACCCTGGGCCCTGGGCCAGCCTTACCCCCAGAACCCTGGGCCGGCCCGCCTACCCAAATCACCACCAGAAGCCCAACGTTTGAAGTCACCAAATCCCTGATCGCTACCAGAAGACCCCTTTTTTAAGCGAAAAAAGGGACCCTTGTAGTCTCATGTGTGTGAGTGTGTGTGTTAAGCTGTGGGTTTACCATGTATGTATGTTACTGTCCCTTACTTCCGCCCTTGAGGACCTGCAGGGCAATATGAGACTAGATGGCCCTACCTAATGAGCCGGTACCCTGCAGTGGGTAAGACCGTTGCTAGTCTAGTCTCACTCGAGCACCTCGTGGATTGCATCTTTGCATAGGCCTAATCATTTGCATTTGCACCCTGTCTGTTTTTCTTACCTTTTCCTCTCTTCCTGTTGTTTGATCATCTAAATATATGTTGTTTGATCATCTAAATATATGAGTCCAGGGGTAAGCCAAATAGGCTGAAGGGACTTGCCCAACCGTGACAGAAAGGGCTGAATAGAAAGATCATTGATGAACTGAACCCCAAACAATTTTTTTACCGACTGGGGCCCTGAGTTTGTGCGACAATGATAATTTAATTATACAATTATAATTAAATTGTCATCCCACATGTGCAACCTATCTGACCTCGCGCCCCTTGTTTTTCCTCACAGACTTTTGACGGCAAGGAGGGACGCGCCAAGTACCCCAGGCGCTGGATCATGCTGCCCCCGTTCCTCTAGTCCGCACTACCACGGATCATATATTATACAAGAAGTCCCCCTTGACTCCGCCAAGCCAAGGCCACATTATGGCAGTTGGGAACCAGGAATAATGTAATCATCATGATAATAATTATATTAATAATAATTTCAAATAGTTCAGCAGTTCTGGACAGCTAATTGTGTCTGGTTCAAGGTTGCATTTGGTTTGACTAAATAGTTAGCCAGGGGAGCTGCCTGGGAGCCGTTTCTCGTAGCCGAAAAGGAAGGCTACAAGCCCAAAGGGTGGCCTCTTCAGGAGACTAGTTGTGTTGTTCTACTGATGGTAGAGTGGATATCCGTAATTCCGCATGTACATAAACATATAATATTAAGACGCCAGCAAGGGTAGTCCTAAGGGTGATCTCTATATATGATTAGTTGTGCCCCCCACAAACTGCTTAATGAATGTTGAATGTTGATGTTGCTGCCATAACTTGAACTTGAACACTAGACAAACCTGCTTCGATGAGTGTTGAATGTTGCTGCCATAGACGGTGAGCAGCCGTCAAGGCTGGAGCCATGTATCCAAGTTGAAAGACAACTCTAGTGTATACCCAAGTTGGAATAAAACACCGGTCTAATATCCAAGTTGAAATATAACACTGTTGTAATATCCAAGTTGAAATACAACACGGGTGGAACATCCAAGTTGAAATGCAACACCGGTGTGATATCCAAGTTGAAATGCAACACCGGTGTGATATCCAAGTTGAGATACAACACCGGTGTGATGTCGAAGTTGAAATACAAAACCGGTGTAATATCCAAGTTGAAGTACAGCACCGGTGTAATACTACACGAGTCGGATGAGATGTCCTTGGAAAACATATGTCTGTCTGATCTCCATCCCGTCCTCGTGTTTGTATGTATGTTACAGTCCAGGGGTATGCCCAATCGTGATAGGACGAGCTTAAACAGAAAGGCACTGATGAACTGAACCCCATACAATCGGTGAACCGACATCCCATCCTCCAAGCATTTGAATTGTCACATGGTTTCCAGCCAACTCTAGTCTGGGCTGCTCACCAATGGTGAGTGGCCGTCCTCCAATTCTAGGTGCTACCCCAGTGCTACCCACAGAAAACAAGGCGCGTACTAATCGAACTTGGTTACATAGCTTCAGTCATCGATTTGGCTGGTCGCCGTCTTCCATAGTAAAATAAATTCACCAGGGAAAATGTAAGCGTGAATATTTTGTTTCCAGTACAAACAATAAAAACCACAAAACTAAGTATTCCTATCAAAAATTGCTCCGTCCAATCGCTTCATACATTCATCGGCAAGCAGATGAAGCTTCGCCCGAACTTCCCCACTTCTTGATTGCACATCAGATAATGTTGAGCAATCATTTTGCTATCAGATTGGGAAATCAGGTTCTGATATTTAATTGTCGAATCCAGTAAGGCTCCGTTGGTACATTTACAACCAAATGATGTTCTTCTTGAACGGTTCCAGAATCACATATATCATATATGACATAATGACACTATGATGATGGCTCTATGCCTAGATTTCAGTGAGTCCATGCTTCTTGGCATATTCGTCAATCTCCTCGGGGCTCATGCCATCGAAGGGATCATCACTAGCCATCAAATTAACCACCTCATCCTTCGCCGAATGGCTACCCAGCCCTAGAGGCTTGTTCACCACCGGATCCCCCTCACTAATGCCCTGCCCCTGCCCCTGCTGCGCCACCAAAGCGTCTATTTCCTCAGTGGTCATTCCTTCATAGGGATCATCACTATACGTAGGCTTGCTCAATCCGAAGGGGCTGTTGACCACCTCACCACCACCGCCTGCTACTTCACTGCCCCCAAGGCCATGCAGCAGCACGTAGGCATCGATATCTGCGGGGTCCATTCCATCAAAGGGGTCGTCGCTAACAGAGCTCTTGCCCATAGTCTTGGACGCTAGCTCGTTAATTTCTTTGGGTGATAAACCTGTAACAGACAAGGGTGTAGGGATGAGCATCTGCCCTGTGTGTGTCTGCCTGTCTGCCTGTCTGTCTGCCTGTCTGTGTGGCTGTCGGCCTGTCGCAGCCCCAAGAGTAACCCCTTTGTGTGTGTGATCGCTGTAAGAACATCGATGAATGAAGCACTACAAGGTGACTCACCATCAAATGAATCCTCTCCCTTAAGGAAGATTTCGCCCGACACCATCACCGCCATACCAGACAGGTGCTTGACATCCACCCTCCTCTTTATTATTGTCATCGGCAATTATGTTCCAGTGGTGCATTGAAATTAATTGCTGTAAGAATATCGACGAATGAAGCATGAGGTGACTCACCATCAAAAGAGTCCTCTACCTTGAAAAAGCCCTTTCCCGACAACAACACCACCATGAGAGACAACCGATTGGCTTGCACCACCTGGGATGAAGAGTCTTTGAACAAAAAGTGACTCACCATCAAATGTGTCCTCTACTTCGAGGAAGCTCTTGCCTGACAGCACTGCCGCCATGAGAGACAAGCGCTTGGCTTCCACCTCCTCTTTCTTCTTTGCGGCGGCAAGGGCCAGGGCCTGAGCAGGGTGGTTGGTGTTGGTGTAGGTGTCTGAGTTTGTGTCTGTGGTGGTGGTGTGGTGGTTTGTGGCGGCAGCAAGGGCCAGGGCCTGAGCAGGGTGGTTTGCGTTGTTGTTGTTGTTGTTGTTGTTGTTGTTGTTGTTGTTGTTATTGTTATTGTTGTTGTTGTTGTTGTTTGTGTCTAAGTTTGTGTCTGTGTTGGTGGTGTGGTGGGTTGTGGCGGCGGCAAGGGCCAGGGCCTGAGAAGGGTGGTTTGTGTTGATGTTGGTGTCTGAGTTTGTGTCTGAGTCTGTGTCTGTGTTGGTGCTTGTGTCTGTTCTGTTGGTGGGGTGGTTTGTGGCGGCGCAAGGGACAGGGCCTGAGCAGGGTGTTTTGTGTTGGTGTTTGTGCCTGAGTTTGTGTCTGTGTCTGTGTTGGTGTTTGTGTCTGAGTTTGTGTCCGTGTTGGTGTCTGTGTCTGAGTTTGTTTC
This sequence comes from Chlamydomonas sp. ICE-L, assembly GCA_013435795.1. NCBI lineage: Eukaryota > Viridiplantae > Chlorophyta > Chlorophyceae > Chlamydomonadales > Chlamydomonadaceae > Chlamydomonas > Chlamydomonas sp. ICE-L. The sequence continues at coordinate 10,266,143 of JACBWV010000626.1, forward strand.
TGTGTTGGTGGTGTGGTGGTTTGTGGCGGCGGCAAGGGCCAGGGCCTGAGCAGGGTGGTTTGTGTTGGTGTCTGTGTCTGAGTTTGTGTGTGTATTGGTGTTTGTGTCTGTTCTGTTGGTGTGGTGGTTTGTGGCGGCGCAAGGGACAGTGCCTTAGCAGGGTGGTTTGTGTTGGTGTTTCTGTTTGAGTGTGTGTCTGAGTCTGTGTTGGTGTTTGTGTCTGAGTTTGTGTCTGTGTTGGTGGTGTGGTGGTTTGTGGCGGCGGCAAGGGCCAGGGCCTAAGCAGGGGGGTTTGTGTTGGTGTCGGTGTCTGAGTTTGTGTCTGTGTCTGTGTTGGTGTTTGCGTCTGAGTTTGTGCCTGTGATGGCGGTCTGGTGGTTTGTGGCGGCGGCAAGGGCCTGAGCAGGGTGGTTTGTGTTGATGTTGGTTCCAGTGTATTTTATTTCAGATTTATGTAGTCCAGGTTGAGTAGCTACTTGGGCTAATCAACCCTGATTTTAGGATAGTTGCGTAGCCATCGCATGGCGGAGCACGAAGCGCGGAGCCTGGGGGGGTTGGGGGGCAGCGCGTCCCGATATCGGGGGGTCCGGAGGGTGTAGCATTCTACGGAATGGCGACGGAATGGCGACGCGTCGTCGAAACATGAAACACTGGTTGGTTCACCCACCTCTGCATCAGGCTTAGGAGCAAAGTACCATCTGTACAACCTGGGTCCAAAGATCAAGCTGAAGCCTGCTATGCCAACAGTCCAGTAGAAGTAGTCCCATATCTCCCAGACCTTCACCTTCCCATCCGGACCAATTTTGGGAGCAAACCATCCTGTCTTGGCTGCAGCAGCAGATGATGATGATGATGATGATGATTAGGATAGTGGTGGTGGTGGTAAAGATGGTAGTGGTAATTTTGGGACCAATTTGGGGAGTCAACCATCCTGTCTTGGGCTGCAGTAGGCAATGAATGGGCACATGCATGTAATGATGTGTGCGTCTGTGTGTGTATGTGCATGTTTTGAACCAATTTGCGGGTTACGTCAGGCATGCACCCATAAATATACTTTGTGTCTGGTTGGTGTGTATGTGTGTGTGTGTAGCTCGTATGTGCGGCTTGTGCGTGTGTATGTGTATGTGTATGTATGTAGCGCATTTGTGTGGTGTGTATGTGTGCATATGTAGCACATTTGTGTGGTGTGTATGTGTATGTATGTAGCATATTTGTGTGGTGTGTATGTGTGCTTATGTAGCATATTTGTGAGGCTTGTATGTGTGCGTGTGTATGTGTGCTTATGTAGCATATTTGTGAGGCTTGTATGTGTGCGTATCTAGCATATTTTGTGGGCTTGTTGTGTGCGTATCTAGCATATTTGTGAGGCTTTATGTTGTGGTATCTAGCAATATTTGTGAGGCTTGTATGTGGTCTATCTAGCATATTTGTGAGGTGTGGTGTGTGCTAGGTAGCATATTTGTATGCTTGTATGTGGGCGTAATCTAGCATATTTGTGAGGCTTGTATGTGTTCTTGTGTAATGTGTGCTTATGTAGCATATTTGTGAGGCTTGTATGTGTGCGAATCTAGCAATAACTATGTGTGAGGTGTTTATGTGTGCATATGTAGCAATTGAGGTTCGATGTGTGCATATGTAGCATATTTGTGAGGCTTGTATGTGTGGCGTGTGTATGTGTGCTTATGTAGCATATTTGTGAGGCTGTATGTGTGCGTATGCTAGCATATTTGTGAGGTGGTGTATGTGTGAATAGGTGACATATTTGTAGGCATTTGTTGCCGTATCTACATATTTGTGGATGCTTGTATGTGTGCGTGTGTATGGTGTTGCTTATTAGCATATTTGTGGGCTGTATTTTGGGACTAGCATATTTGTGAGGTTGTATGTGTCATATGTAGCAAATAATGGTGAGTTGCTATGGGTCATATTAGCATATTTGTGAGCTTGATGTGTGCGGTTAGTGTGCTTATGGTAGCCATGTTTGTGAGGCTTGTATGTGTGGCGTAGTAGCATATTTGTAGTTTGTAAAGTTGCATATTAGCAGATTTTAAGGCGTGTATTGTGCATATCTAGCATATGTGTGAGCTTGATGTGTGCTGGGTAGTGTGCATATGGCATATTTGTGTAAGCTTGTATTGTGCGTATCAGCATCTTTGTAGGCTGTATTGGCGTTATGTATTGTTCATTGGTAGGCTATTTTGTGGCTGTATGTGTTGCGTAATCGTAGCATATTTGTAGGCCTTTTATTTGTGTTTCTGGTGTAATTTGGTATCCTATCATATGTGAGCTTGTAGTGTGACGGATCTAGCATATTTGTGAGGCTTGTATGTGTGCGTATCTAGCATATTTGTGAGGCTTGTATGTGTGCGTATCTAGCATATTTGTGAGGCTTGTATGTGTGCGTATCTAGCATATTTGTGAGGTTTGTATGTGTGCGTATGTATCATATTTGTGAGGCTTGTATGTGTGCGTATCTAGCATATTTGTGAGGCTTGTATGTGTGCGTGTGTATGTGTGCTTATGTAGCATATTTGTGAGGCTTGTATGTGTGCGTATCTAGCATATTTGTGAGGCTTGTATGTGTGCGTATCTAGCATATTTGTGAGGCTTGTATGTGTGCATGTGTATGTGTGCATATGTAGCATATTTGTAAGGCTTGTATGTGTGCGTATCTAAGCTATTTGTGGAGGCGTGTAGTGTGCGTGTGTATGTGTGCGTATGTAGCAGATTTGTGAGGCTGGTATGTGTGTGTATCTAGCATATTTGTGAGGCGTGTATGTGTCAATCTAGCATATTTGGGAGGCTTGTATGTGCGTTAAATCTAGCATATTGGAAGATAATAAGTAAGAGGTAAAGCTTGTATGTGTGCTATCTAGCAATTTGTGAGCTTGATGTGGTGCGGATCTAGCATATTTTGCGATTGTATGCAGTATGTAGCCATATTTTGTGAGGCTTGATTGTGCGTACTAGCATATTTGTTGAGGCTTTTATGGTGCAATGTGTAGGTGTGCTTATTAAGCGCTAGTTGTGAGGCTTGTATGTGCGTATCTACATATTTGTAGGCGTTTTATGTGTGCGTTCTAGCATAGTTGTGAGGCTTTGTATGGGTGCTGTGTATTGGTGCCTATGTGCATTTTGTGAAGCGTGATTGTGCGTATCTAAAATAATTTGTGAGGCTTGTATGGTGGTGGCGTGTGTAGTGTGCATATGTAGCAGATTTGTGAGCTTGTAATGTGTGCGTATCTAGTCATTTTGTGAGGCTTTATGTGTGCATACTAGCAATATTTGTGAGGCTTGAATGTGTGCGTAATCTAGCATATTTGGGAGGCTTGTAGTGTGCTATCTAGCATATTTTTGAGGCTTGCATGTGTGCGTACCTAGCAGATTTGTGAGGTGTGTATGTGTGCATATGTAGCATATTTGTGAGGCGTTATGTTAGATCTAGCTATTGGTGGGCTGGTATGTGTGGCGTGTGTATGTGTGCTTTAGGTACATATTGGTGAGGCATGGAATTGTTGGCGTATCCTGGCTATTTGTGAGGCTTGTATGTGTGCATGTATATGTGTGCTTATGTAGCATATTTGTGAGGCTTGTATGTGTGCGTATCTAGCATATTTGTGAGGCTTGTATGTGTGCGTATCTACATAATTTTGAGCTTTATGTGTGCAGTGTATGTGTGCATATGTAGCATATTTGTGAAGCTTGTATGTGTGCGTATCTAGCATATTTGTGAGGCTTGTATGTGTGCGTGTGTATGTGTGCGTATGTAGCATATTTGTGAGGCTTGTATGTGTGTGTATCTAGCATATTTGTAGGCGTGCAGTGGCATACTAGCATATTTGTGAGAGGCTTGATGTTGGCATATCTAGCCCCAAAACCCCAATATTTGTAAGGCTTGTATGTGTGCGTATCTAGCATATTTGTGAGGCTTGTATGTGTGCGTATCTAGCATATTTGCGAGGTGTGTATGTGTGCGTATGTAGCATATTTGTGAGGCTTGTATGTGTGCGTATCTAGCATATTTGTGAGGCTTGTATGTGTGCGTGTGTATGTGTGCTTATGTAGGCATATTTGGGTGAGGCTTGATTGTGCGTAGTACATATGTTGTGGTGTGTATGTGTGCATATGTAGCATATTTGTGAGGCTTGTATTTGTGCATATCTAGCATATTTGTGAGGCTTGTATGTGTGCGTGTTAATTGCATATGGTAGGCATATTTGTGAAAGCTTGTATTGTGGTATCTAGCATATTGTGAGGCTTTGTATGTATGCGTGTGTAGGGGGTGCGTAATGTAGCATTTTGTGAGGCTTTATGTTGTGGTGCTTATGTAGCCATATTTGTGAGGCTGTATTGTGCGTATGTATCATACAAGATTGTGAGGTGTGTATGTGTGCATGTAGCATATTGTTGAGGCTTGTTAATTTGTGCGTATCTAGAGAGTTGTGAGGCTTGTATGTGTGCTGTGTATTTGTCATAGTAGCTATGTGTTGGAAGCGTGTATGTTGCGTATCTAGCAGATTTTTGTGAGGCTTGTATGGATGCGGGTGTATGTGTGCTATGTAGCAGATTTTGAGCGTGTATGTGTGCGTATCTAGCATAGTTGATTTGTGAGGCTTGTAATTGTGCATATCTAGCAAATGTGAGCTTGTATGTGTGCTAATGTAGCATATTTGTGAGGCTTGTATGTGTGCGTATCTAGCATATTTGTGAGCTTGCATTTGGTGGCGTATCTAGTCAATATTGTGAGGTGCCGTAATTTTGTGTGCATAGGTACATATTTGTGAGGCGTGTATGTGTGCGTATATAGCGTATTTGGTGAGCTGTATTGTGAGTGTGTATGTGTTTTTATGTAGCATATTTGTGAGGCTTGTATGTGTGCGTATCTGGCATATTTGTGAGGCTTGTATGTGTGCATGTAGAGGTTGGCTTATTAGCATACTTGTAGGCTTGGATGTTGTCGTATCTGAGCATATTTGTGAAGGCTGGTATGTGTGCTATCTAGCATATTGTGAGGCGTGTATTGTGCTTGTGTAGTGTGCATAGAGCAGATTGGTGAAGCTTGTATTGTGCGTATTAGCAGATGTGTGTGGCTTGTATGTGTGCGGTTTGCGTATGTAGCTATTTGTGAGGACATTGTATGTGTGCTATCTAGCAGATTTGTGAGGCTTGTATTGGTGTGCATATCTAGCATATTTGGTGAGCTTGTATGTATCGTATCTAGCAATATGGTGAGGCTTGTATGTTGCCGTATCTAGCATATTTGTGAGGCTTGTATGTGCGTATCTAGCGATATTTGTTAGGTGTGTATGTTGCGTAATGTAGCATATTTGTGAGCTTGTATGTCGTATCTAGCATATTTGTGAGGTGTGTATTTGTGCGTCTGTACATATTTTGAGGCTGGTAAATGTGGCTTATGTAGCATATTTGTGAGGCTTGTAGTGTTGGCGTATGTGCTATTTGTGTGGTGGTGTATGTTCTATGTAGCATATTTGTGAGGCGTGTCTTTTGTGCATATCTAGCATATTTTTGTGAGGCTTGTTTGTGCGGTGTGTAGTGTGCCTATGTAGCATATTGTGGAGCTGTAGGTGGTGCGTATCTAGCATATTTGTGAGGCTTGTATGTGTGCGTGTGTATGTGTGCATATGTAGCATATTTGTGAGGCTTGTATGTGTGTGTATCTAGCATATTTGTGAGGCTTGTATGTGTGCATATCTAGCATATTTGTGAGGCTTGTATGTGTGCGTATCTAGCATATTTGTGAGGCTTGTCTGTGTGCGTAGCTAGCATATGTTGTGAGGCTGCTGTGTGCGTAGCTAGCATAGTGTGAGGTGTGTATGTGTGCAGAGTAGCTTATTTTGTCGCGTGTAGGTGTGCGTATCTAGCATTTGTTTAGGCCTTTTATGTGTGCGTGTGTAATGTGTGCTAATGTAGCATATTTGTGAGGCCGTTGTAAGGTGTGCGTATCTAGCATATTGGTGACTTGGATGTGTGCTGTAATGTGGTGCGTATCGAGCATATTTTGAGCTTTGTAATGTGTGCGTATCTAGGCTATTTGTGGAGGCTTTAGGGGACGCGTATGTAGCAAGATTGTGAGCTTGTATTGTGTCATATCTATCATATTTGTGGAGGCTGAATGTTGCTGTGAGCTAGGTGAGGCTTGGCTGTTGCGTATCTAGGCTATTTTGTGAGGCTGTGTATGTGTAGCGTAATCTAGCATATTTGTGAGGCGTTTTTGTTGCGTGTGTTAATGGGTGCTTAATGTAGCATATTTGTAAGGCTTGTATGTGTGCGTATGTAGCATATATGTGTGGTGTGTATGTGTGCATATGTAGCATATTTGTGAGGCTTGTATTTGTGCATATCTAGCATATTAATTTGTGAGCCTTTAAGGTGGGGCTGTGTAGGGTGTGCAATATGTACATATTTGTGAACGTGTATGTGTGGGCGGTATCTAGCTATTGGTGAGGCTTGTATGTGTCGGGGGTATGTGTGCCCGTATGTAGCATATTTGTGAGGCTTGTATGTGTGCGTATCTAGCATATTTGTGAGGCTTGTATGTGTGCATATCTAGCATATTTGTGAGGCTTGTATGTGTGCGTATGTAGCATATTTGTGAGGCTTGTATGTGTGCGTATCTAGCATATTTGTGAGGCTTGCATGTGTGCGTATCTAGCATATTTGTGAGGTGTGTATGTGTGCGTCTGTAGCATATTTGTGTCGCTTGTATGTGTGCGTATCTAGCATATTTGTGTGGTGTGTATGTGTGCATATGTAGCATATTTGTGAGGCTTGTATTTGTGCATATCTAGCATATTTGTGAGGCTTGTATGTGTGCGTGTGTATGTGTGCATATGTAGCATATTTGTGAAGCTTGTATGTGTGCGTATCTAGCATATTTGTGAGGCTTGTATGTGTGCGTGTGTATGTGTGCGTATGTAGCATATTTGTGAGGCTTGTAGGGTGTTGTATCTACATATTTGTGAGCATTGTAATGTGTGCGATCTAGCATATGTGTGAGGCTTTATTGTGCTATTAGCATATTTGTGAGCTTGTATGTGTGCTATCTACAATATTGTAGGGCTGCATGTTGTGCACGGATCTAGCATATTTGTGAGGTGTGTATGTGTGCATATGTAGCATATTTGTGTCGCTTGTATGTGTGCGTATCTAGCATATTTGTGAGGCTGGTATGTGTGCGTGTGTATGTGTGCTAATGTAGCATATTTGTGAGGCTTGTATGTGTGCGTATCTAGCATATTTGTGGAGGCTATGGTAGTGTGCATGTATATGGGCGTATCTAGCATATTGTGTGATGCGTGTATGTGGGCGTATCTACATGGTGAGGCGTGTATTGCGCGTATGTAGCATATTTGGGGAGGCTTTATGTGTTCATAGCTAGCATATTTGTGAGCTGATGTGTGACGTGTGTTCATATTTGGGAGGCTTTATGTGTGCGATCTAAGCATATTGTGAGGCTTGTATGTGTGCGTATCTACATAGTTGTGAGGCGTGTATGTGTGCATTTGTATGTGTGCTAGTAGCAGATTTGTAAAGGCTTGTAATGTGTGCCGTAGGTAGCATAGATTGTGGTGTGTATTGTGCAGTATGTAGCTATTTGGTGAGGCTGTTTGTGCATATCGAGCATATTTGTGAGGCTTGTATGTGTGCGTGTGTAGGTGTGCATATGTAGCATATTTGTGAAGCTTGTATGGTGGTGCCGGTAGCAGCAGATGTGTGAGGCTTGTATGTGTGCGTGTGTATGTGTGCGTATGTAGCATATTTGTGAGGCTTGTATGTGTGCGTATCTAGCATATTTGTGAGGCTTGTATGTGTGCATATGTAGCATATTTGTGAGGCTTGTATGTGTGCGTATGTAGCATAATTTGTGAACGTGTTATGTGGTGCGTATCTAGCGATATTTTGAGGCTTGCATGTGTGCGTATCTAAGCAGTTTGGTGAGGTGTGGATGTGCATATGTAGCATATTTGTGGCGCTTGTATTTTACGTTCAGCATATTTGTGAGGCGTGTAGTGTGTGCGGTTTAGTGTGCTTAATGTAGATATTTGGTGAGGCTTTAATGTGTCGTATCTACATAGGTTGTAGAGTGTATGTGTGCAGTATATGTGTGCGTATCTAGCATATTGGGAGGCGTGTATTGTGCGTATCTAGCATATTGGTGAGGCTTGTATGTGGGCCGTATGTAGCATATATGTGAGCCTTTGTAGTGTACGGATCTAAGCATATTTGTGAGGGCCGTTGTAATGTGTGCGTGTTTATCGATATTTTTTGGAGCGTTGTATGTGTGTGTATGTAGCATATTTTTGTGAGGCTTTATTGTGCGCATCAGCATATTTGGGTGAGGTTTTGTATTGTTGCGGGGGATTGTGCATATGGTAGATTAATTTGCACCTTGTATGTGTGCGGATCTAGCATATTTGTGGAGGCTTGTATGGTGGGCTTTGTATTGTGCGTAGGTAGGCATTTTGGTGAGGCGTTGTATGTGTGCGTATCTAGCATATTTGTGAGGCTTGTATGTGTGGGCATATCTAGCATATTTTGAGGCTTATGTGTACGTATAGCATAGTTGTGAGGCGTGTAATGAGTGCGTATCTAGCAGATTTTGTGAGGGGCTGCATGTGTGGCGTATCTAGCATAGGTTGTAGGTGTGGATGTTTGCATAATGTAGCATATTTGGTGAGCTGAATGTGTGCGTAGTAGCATATTTGTGAGGCGTGGTATGTGTGCCGTGTGTATTGTGGCTAATGTAGCATATTTGTAGGCGTGTAAGTGGCGTATCGGCATATTTGTGAGGCTTGTAGTGTGGCAGTAGATTGTGCTTATGTAGCATGATTTGTGAGCTGTGTTAGGGGTGCGTATTACATATTTGTGAGCTTGTATGTGTGCGTAGCTGAGCATATTTGTGAGGCTTGTATGGTCGTACTAGCTATTTGTGAGGCTTGTATGTTTGCGTTGTAGCATATTTGTGAGGCTTGGATGTTGTTGCGTGTGTACATATTTGTGAGGCGTTGTATGGGTGCGTATTAGCGATATTTGTAGGCGTGTATGTGTGCTATTGTTGCATATATTTTGTGAGCCGTGTATTTGGGTGCGTAATCTAGCATAGTTGTGAGGCGTTATGTGTGCGTAGCTACATAATTTGTGAGGCTTTATGTGGTGCGTCGAGCATATTGGTGAAGGCTTATTGTGTGGCGGGTGTATCATATTTGTGAGTCTTGTATGTGTGCGTACGCAATATTTTTTTGAGGCTTGTTATGTTTTCGTATCTAGCATATTTTGTGAGCTTTATTGTGCGTATGTATCATATTTTGTCAGCTTGCATGGTTCTTATATGTAAGCACATTTGTGTGGTGTGTATGTGTGCTTAAGTAGCGCATTTGTGCGGCTTGTATTTTGCGCATGTATGTAGCAATTTGGTGCGCCGTTGTATGCCGTGTGTGTGTTTAGCGTACGGTAAGGTACGAGCCAACTTTGTGAGCTTTATGTGTTGCGTATGTAGCATATTTGTGAGGCTTGTATGTGTGCGCATCTAGCATATTTGTGAGGTTTGTATGTGTGCGTGTGTATGTGTGCATATGTAGCATATTTGTGAAGCTTGTATGTGTGCGTATCTAGCATATTTGTGAGGCTTGTATGTGTGCATAATGTAGCATATTGTGTGAGGCTGTATGTGTGCTATCTAGCTATTTTTGAGGGCTTGATTGTGCGTTGTAGTGTGCGAATGTACATAGTTGTGAGCTTGTATTTTTGCGTATCTAGCATATTTGGTGAGGCTTGTATGTGTGCATTATATGTGGTGCTTATGTAGCTATTTGTGAGGCTTGTATTTGTTGCGTATCTATCATTTTTGCTTGAGGCTTGTGTGTGTGCGGGTGTATCATATGTTTGTGGAGGCTTGTAGTGTTGGCTATTGAGCATATTTGTGAAGGCCCTTTTTTTTGTTTTGTATGTTACGAATGGAGGAATTTTGGAGGCTTTATGTGTGCGTATTGATCTAGCATATTTGTGAGGCTTGTATGTGTGCGTATGTAGCATATTTGTTAGGCTTATAGGTGTGCGTGGTAGCATATTTGTGGAGGCTTGTATTGTGCGGTATCTAGCATTTTGTGAGGCTTGTATTGTGCGTATCTAGGCATATTTGTGAGCGTGTATGTGTGGCTATTAGCTATGTGTGAGGCGTTATGTTGCGTGTGTATCATATTTGTGAGGCTTGTATGTGTGCATATGTAGCATATTTGTGAGGCTTGTATGTGTGCGTATCTAGCATATTTGTGAGGCTTGTATGTGTGCGTATGTAGCATATTTGTGCAGCTTGCATGTGTGCTTATGTAGCACATTTGTGTGGTGTGTATGTGTGCTTAAGTAGCGCATTTGTGCGGCTTGTATGTGTGCGCATGTATGTAGCATATTTGTGCGGCTTGTATGCGTGTGTGTGTAGCACATTTGTGTGTTGTGTATGTGTTCGTATGTAGCACATATGCGTGGTGTGTATGTGTGCGAATGTAGCACATTTTATGTGCATGCGTATGTGCCATATAGACTTAGGTAGGATATTGGGTTGAAGGGAAAGAAAACATAAATAAATCAAACGCCTTAGGATGAGGCGTGAGGTTCAGGGGGCCAGCCCGTTTGCTTGCACTGGGAAGGGACAGAACCTACATTGACACCACAATCCTGGCGCGTAATTACGCTCAATCCACCCCCCCCCCCCCCCCCCCTCGCACCCCCCCCACCCCCCCCCCCCACACACCACAACCCTACCCATAGCAATTCATCCCCCCACACAAACCCCCAACCCATAGCAATTCACCCCACCACACCCCACAGCAATCCACCCAACCCACCCCACACCCCACCCCACCCCCCACCCCACCCAAGCAATCTAATCTACCCTAACCACCCCACCCCCACCCCCACCCATAGCAATCCACCCCAAACCCCACCCCCCACCCATAGCGATCACCCCCCACACACACAACCAACCCATGAGCAATACCACCCCCCACCCCCACCCCCCCACCCCAAGCGATCACCCCCCCCACACACACCAACCCATAGCGATCCCCCCCCACCCCCACGCCAAACCATATAGCGATTCACTCACCCCCACCCCACACACAGCCAACCCATACAAAGCACACCCCACCCACACCTCCCACCCATAGCGATCACCCCCCACACACACACCAACCCGATAGCAAATCCACCCCCACCCCCACCCCCAACCCATAGCGATCACCCCCCCCACACACACCAACCATAGCAATCCACCCCCCACCCCACACCAACACATAGCAATCCACCCCCCACCCCACCCACCCCATAGCAATCTACCCCCCCACACACACCGCCCAACCCATAGCAATTCACCCCCCCCCCCCCCCCCCACACACACACCCACCCCCCACAACCCCCACCCACCCACCCACAACCCACAAACACACACACCACCATCTGCCACCTGAATCTTTTCAAATCCTGCATGTAGAGATGGTTCTTTGCCTAATTGCATGCCACACATACACAGTGTGTTACCATATGCTGACAGCCCTGGTGATGCTGCATGGGATGGGGTGCTGCATTGGATGCCGTGCTTCATCAGTGCATGAGCCATGCATGGTGGTGCATAGTGGCGTGTTGTGGTGCATGGGAGGGGGTGCTGCATCGGATGCCGTGATACATAGGTGTATTGGCAATGCATGGTGGTGCATAGTGGTGCATGGGGGTGTATGGTGGTGCATGGGATGGGGTGCTGCATTGGATGCCGTGCTTCATCGGTGCATGAGCCATGCATGGTGGTGCATAGTGGCGTGTTGTGGTGCATGGGATGGGGTGCTGCATCAGATGCCGTGATACATAGGTGTATTAGCGATGCATGGTGGTGCATGGTGGTGCATGGGATGGGGTGCTGCATCGGATGCTGTGCTTCATAGGTGTATTAGCGATGCATGGTGGTGCATGGTGGTGCATGGGATGGGGTGCTGCATCGGATAGCGTGCTTCATCGGTGCATTAGCCGTGCATGGTGGTGCATAGTGGCGTGTTGTGGTGCATTGGATGGGGTGCTGCATCAGATGCCGTGCTTCATAGGTGTATTAGCGATGCATAGTGGTGCATGGTAGTGCATGGGATGGGGTGCTGCATAGGATCCCGTGCTTCATAGGTGTATTAGCGATGCATGGTGGTGCATGGTGGTGCATGGGATGGGGTGCTGCATCGGATGCCGTGCTTTATAGGTGTATTAGCGATGCATGGTGGTGCATAGGTTGGGGTGCTGCATCAGATGCCGTGCTTCATAGGTGTATTAGCGATGCATGGTGGTGCATGGTGGTGCATGGGATGGGGTGCTGCATCGGATGCCGTGCTTCATAGGTGTATTAGTGATGCATGGTGGTGCATGGTGGTGCATGGGATGGGGTGCTGCATTGGATGCCGTACTTCATCAGTGCATGAGCCATGCATGGTGGTGCATAGTGGCGTGTTGTGGTGCATGGGAAGGGGTGCTGCATCGGATGCCGTGATACATAGGTGTATTGGCAATGCATGGTGGTGCATAGTGGTGCATGGGGGTGTATGGTGGTGCATGGGATGGGGTGCTGCATTGGATGCCGTGCTTCATCGGTGCATGAGCCATGCATGGTGGTGCATAGTGGCGTGTTGGGGGGGTTGTGGTGCATGGGAGGGGTGGCATCAGATGCCGTGATACATAGGTGTATTAGCGATGCATGGTGGTGCATGGTGGTGCATGGTGGTGCATGGGATGGGGTGCTGCATCGGATGCGCTGCTTCATAGTGTATAGCGATGCATGGTGGTGCAATGGTGGTGCATGGGATGGGGTGCTGCATCGGATGGCGTGCTTCATCGGTGCATAGCCATGCATTGTGGTGCATAGTGGCGTGTTTGCGGTGCAAGGGATGGGGTGCTGCATCAAGATGCCGTTTCATAGGTGTATTAGCGATGCATGGTGGTGCATGGTGGGGCAGGGATGGTGTGTCTGCAAGGATGCCGTGCTTCATAGGTGTATTAGCGATGCATGGTGGTGGGCATGGTGGTGCAGGGATGGGGTGCTGCATCGGATGCCGTGCTTCATAGTGGTAGAGCGTGCATGGTGGTGCATGGGATGGGGGGCTTCATAGATGCCGTGCTTCATAGGTGTATTGCGATGGATGGTGGTGCATGGTGGTGCAGGGATGGGGTGCTGCATCGGATGCCGTGCTTCATAGGTGTATTAGCGATGCATGGTGGTGCATGGTGGTGCATGGGATGGGGTGCTGCATCAGATGTCCTGCTTCATAGGTGTATTAGCGATGCATGGTGGTGCATGGAATGGGGTGCTGCATCGGATGCCGTGCTTCATAGGTGTATTAGCGATGCATGGTGGTGCATGGTGGTGCATGGGATGGGGTGCTGCATCAGATGCCGTGCTTCATAGGTGTATTAGAGATGCATGGTGGTGCATGGTGGTGCATGGGATGGGGTGCTGCATAGGATGCCGTGCTTCATAGGTGTATTAGCGATGCATGGTGGTGCATGGTGGTGCATGGGATGGGGTGCTGCATAGGATGCCGTGCTTCATAGGTGTATTAGCCATGCATGGTGGTGCATGGTGGTGCATGGGATGGGGTGCTGCATCAGATGCCGTGCTTCATAGGTGTATTAGCGATGCATGGTGGTGCATGGTGGTGCATGGGATGGGGTGTTGCATTGGATGCCGTGTTTCATCGGTGCATGAGCCATGCATGGTGGTGCATAGTGGCGTGTTGTGGTGCATGGGATGGGGTGCTGCATCAGATGCCGTGCTTCATAGGTGTATTAGCGATGCATGATGGTGCATGGTGGTGCATGGGATGGGGTGCTTCATAGGATGCCGTGCTTCATAGGTGTATTAGCGATGCATGGTGGTGCATGGTGGTGCATGGGAATGGGGTGCTGCACGGATGCCGTGCTTCATAGGTGTATATAGCGATGCATGGTGGTGCATGGATGGGGTGCTGCATCGGTACCGTGCTTCATAGGTGTATTAGCGATGCATGGTGTGCATGGTGGTGCATGGATGGGGTGCTGCATCGGATGGCGTGCTCACATGGTGCATTAGCCATGCATTGTGGTGCATAGTGGCGTGTTGCGGTGCAAGGGATGGGGTGCTGCATCAGATGCCGTGCTTCATAGGTGTATTAGCGATGCATGGTGGTGCATGGGATGGGGTGCTGCATCAGATGTCGTGCTTCATAGGTGTATTAGCGATGCATGGTGGTGCATGGGATGGGGTGCTGCATCGGATGCTCTGCTTCATAGGTGTATTAGCGATGCATGGTGGTGCATGGTGGTGCATGGGATGGGGTGCTGCATCGGATGGCGTGCTTCATCGGTGCATTAGCCATGCATTGTGGTGCATAGTGGCGTGTTGCGGTGCAAGGGATGGGGTGCTGCATCAGATGCCGTGCTTCATAGGTGTATTAGCGATGCATGGTGGTGCATGGTGGTGCATGGGATGGGGTGCTGCATCGGATGCCGTGCTTCATAGGTGTATTAGCGATGCATGGTGGTGCATGGTGGTGCATGGGATGGGGTGCTGCATCGGATGCCGTGCTTCATAGGTGTATTAGCGATGCATGGTGGTGCATGGGATGGGGTGCTTCATAGGATGCCGTGCTTCATAGGTGTATTAGCGATGCATGGTGGTGCATGGTGGTGCATGGGATGGGGTGCGCATCGGATGCCGTGCTTCATAGGTGTATAGCGATGCATGGTGGTGCATGGTGGTGCATGGATGGGGTGCTGCATGATGTCGTGCTTCATAGTGTATTAGCGATGCATGTTGGTGCATGGATGGGGTGCTGCATCGGATGCCGTGCTTCATAGGTGTATTAGCGATGCATGGGTGGTGCATGGTGTGCATGGGATGGGGTGCTGCATCAGATGCCGTGCTTCATAGGTGTATAGAGAGGCATGGTGGTGCATGGTGGTGCATGGGATGGGGTGCTGCATAGGATGCCGTGCTTCATAGGTGTATTAGCGATGCATGGTGGTGCATGGTGGTGCATGGGATGGGGTGCTGCATAGGATGCCGTGCTTCATAGGTGTATTAGCCATGCATGGTGGTGCAGGTGGTGCATGGGATGGGGCTGCATCAGATGCCGTGCTTCATAGGTGTATTAGCGATGCATGGTGGTGCATGGTGGTGCATGGGATGGGGTGTTGCATTGGATGCCGTGTTTCATCGGTGCATGAGCCATGCATGGTGGTGCATAGTGGCGTGTTGGTGGTGCATGGGATGGGGTGCTGCATCAGATGCCGTGCTTCATAGTGTATTTAGCGATGCATGATGGTGCATGGTGGTGCAGTGGATGGGGTGCTTCATAGGATGCCGTGCTTCATAGGTGTATTAGCGATGCATGGTGGTGCATGGTGGTGCATGGGATGGGTGCTGCGGATGCCCGTGCTTCATAGGTGTATTAGCGATGCATGGTGGTGCATGGGATGGGGTGCTGCATCGGATGCCGTGCTTCATAGGTGTATTAGCGATGCATGGTGGTGCATGGTGGTGCATGGGATGGGGTGCTTTCAGGAGCCGTGCTTCATAGGTGTATTAGCGATGCATGGTGGTGATGGTGGTGCATGGGATGGGGTGCTGCATCGGATGCCGTGCTTCATAGGTGTATTAGCGATGCATGGTGGTGCATGGGATGGGGTGCTGCATCGGATGCCGTGCTTCATAGGTGTATTAGCGATGCATGGTGGTGCATGGTGGTGCATGGGATGGGGTGCTGTATAGGATGCTGTGCTTCCTAGGTGTATTAGCGATGCATGATGGTGCATGGGATGGGGTGCTGCATCGGATGCCGTGCTTCATAGGTGTATTAGGGATGCATGGTGGTGCATGGTGGTGCATGGGATGGGGTGCTGCATAGGATGCCGTGCTTCATAGGTGTATTAGCCATGCATGGTGGTGCATGGGATGGGGTGCTGCATCAGATGCCGTGCTTCATAGGTGTATTAGCGATGCATGGTGGTGCATGGTGGTGCATGGGATGGGGTGCTGCATCGGATGCCGGCTTCATAGGTTATTAGCGATGCATGGTGGTGGCATGGTGGTGCATGGGATGGGGTGCTGCATAGGATGCCGTGCTTCATAGGTGTATTAGCGATGGCATGGTGGTGCATGGTGGTGCATGGGATGGGGTGCTGCATCGGATGCCGTGCTTCATAGGTGTATTAGCGATGCATGGTGGTGCATGGTGTGCATGAGAATGGGGTGCTGCATCAGATGCCGTGCTTCATAGGTGTATTAGCGATGCATGTTGGTGCATGGGATGGGGTGCTGCATCGGATGCCGTGCTTCATAGGTGTATTAGCGATGCATGGTGGTGCATGGTGGTGCATGGGATGGGGTGGTGCATCAGATGCCATGCTTCATAGGGTAATTAGCGATGCATGGTGGTGCATGGTGGTGCATGGGATGGGGTGCTGCATCAGATGCCGTGCTTCATAGGTGTATTAGCGATGCATGGTGGTGCATGGTGGTGCATGGGATGGGGTGCTGCATCAGATGCCGTGCTTCATAGGTGTATTAGCGATGCATGGTGGGTGCATGGTGGTGCATGGGATGGGGTGTTGCATTGGATGCCGTGCTTCATCGGTGCATGAGCCATGCATGGTGGTGCATAGTGGCGTGTTGTGGTGCATGGGATGGGGTGCTGCATCAGATGCCGTGCTTCATAGGTGTATTAGCGATGCATGGTGGTGCATGGTGGTGCATGGGATGGGGTGCTTCATAGGATGCCGTGCTTCATAGGTGTATTAGCGATGCATGGTGGTGCATGGTGGTGCATGGGATGGGGTGCTGCATCGGATGCCGTGCTTCATAGGTGTATTAGCGATGCATGGTGGTGCATGGGATGGGGTGCTGCATCGGATGCCGTGCTTCATAGGTGTATTAGCGATGCATGGTGGTGCATGGTGGTGCATGGGATGGGGTGCTGCATTGGATGCCGTGCTTCATAGTGTATTAGCATGCATGGGGTGCTGGGTGGCATGGGATGGGGTTGCTGCATCGGATGCCGTGCTTCATAGGTGTATTAGCGATGCATGGTGGTGCATGGTGGTGCATGGGATGGGGTGCTGCATCGGATGCCGTGCTTCATAGGTGTATTAGGATGCATGGTGGTGCATGTGGTGCATGGGATGGGGGTGCTGCATCGATGCCGTGCTTCATAGGTGTATTAGCGATGCATGGTGGTGCATGGTGGTGCATGGGATGGGGTGCTGCATCAGATGCCGTGCTTCATAGGTGTATTAGCGATGCATGGTGGTGCATGGTGGTGCATGGGATGGGGTGCTGCATAGGATGCCGTGCTTCATAGGTGTATTAGCCATGCATGGTGGTGCATGGTGGTGCATGGGATGGGGTGCTGCATCGGATGCCGTGCTTCATAGGTGTATTAGCGATGCATGGTGGTGCATGGTGGTGCATGGGATGGGGTGCTGCATCGGATGCCGTGCTTCATAGGTGTATTAGCGATGCATGGTGGTGCATGGTGGTGCATGGGATGGGGTGCTGCATCAGATGCCGTGCTTCATAGGTGTATTAGCGATGCATGGTGGTGCATGGTGGTGGCATGGATGGGTGCTGCATAGGATGCCGTGCTTCATAGGTGTATTAGCCATGCATGGTGGTGCATGGTGGTGCATGGGATGGGTGCTGCATCGATGCCGTGCTTCATGGTGTATTAGCGATGCATGGGTGCATGGTGGTGCATGGGATGGGGTGCTGCATGGATGCCGTGCTTCATAGGTGTATAGCGAGGTGCATGGTGGTGCATGGGATGGGGTGCTGCACGGATGCCGTGCTTCATAGGTGTATTAGCGATGCATGGTGGTGCATGGTGGTGCATGGATGGGGTGCTGCATGGATGCCGTGCTTCATAGGTGTATTAGCATGCATGGTGGTGCATGGTGGGTGCATGGGATGGGGTGCTGCACAATGCCGTGCTTCATAGGTGTATTAGCGATGCATGGTGGTGCATGGTGGTGCATGGGATGGGGTGCAGCATCGGATGCCGTGCTTCATAGGTGTATTAGGGATGCATGGTGGTGCATGGTGGTGCATGGGATGGGGTGCTGCATCGGATGCCGTGCTTCATAGGTGTATTAGCGATGCATGGTGGTGCATGGTGGTGCATGGGATGGGGTGGTGCATCAGATGCCGTGCTTCATAGGTGTATTAGCGATGCATGGGTGGTGCATGGTGGTGCATGGGATGGGGTGCGGCATAGGAATGCCGTGCTTCATAGGTGTATTAGCGATGCATGGTGGTGCATGGTGGTGCATGGGATGGGGTGCTGCATCAGATGCCGTGCTTCATAGGTGTATTAGCGATGCATGGTGGTGCATGGTGGTGCATGGGATGGGGTGCTGCATCGGATGCCGTGCTTCATAGGTGTATTAGCGATGCATGTGGTGCATGGTGGTGCATGGGATGGGGGCTGCATTGGATGCCGTGTTCATAGGTGTATTAGCGATGCATGGTGGTGCATGGGTGCATGGGATGGGGTGCTGCATAGATGCCGTGCTTCATAGGTGTATTAGCGATGCATGGTGGTGCATGGGGTGCATGGATGGGTGTTGCATTGGATGCCGTGCTTCATGGTGTATTAGCATGCATGGTGGTGCATGGTGGTGCATGGGATGGGGTGCTGCATCGGATGCCGTGCTTCATAGGTGTATTAGCGATGCATGGTGGGTGCATGGTGGTGCATGGGATGGGGTGCTGCATGGATGCCGTGCTTCATAGTGTATTAGCGATGCATGGTGTGCATGGTGGTGCATGGGAGGGTGCTGCATCGATGCCGTGCTTCATAGGTGTATTAGCGATGCATGGGTGGTGCATGGGATGGGGTGCTGCATCGGATGCCGTGCTTCATAGGTGTATTAGCGATGCATGGTGGTGCATGGTGTTGCATGGGATGGGGTGCTGCATGGATGCCGTGCTTCATAGGTGTATTAGCATGCATGGTGGTGCATGGTGGTGATGGATGGGGTGCTGCATGATGCCGTGCTTCATAGGTGTATTAGCGATGCATGGGCATGGTGTGCATGGATGGGGTGCGCATCGGATGCCGTGCTTCATAGGTGTATTAGGGATGCATGGTGGTGCATGGGGGTGCATGGGATGGGGGTGCTGCATCGGATGCCCGTGCTTCATAGGTGTATTAGCGATGCATGGTGGGGCATGGTGGTGCATGGGATGGGGTGCTGCATCAGATGCCGTGCTTCATAGGTGTATTAGCGATGCATGGTGGTGCACATGGTGGTGCATGGGATGGGTGCTGCATGGATGCCGTGCTTCATAGGTGTATTGCACATGCATGGTGGTGCATGGTGGTGCATGGGATGGGGTGCTGCATCAGATGCCGTGCTTCATAGGTGTATTAGCGATGCATGGTGTGCAGGGTGGTGCAGGGATGGGGTGCTGCATCGGATGCCGTGCTTCATAGGTGTATAGCGTGCATGGTGGTGCATGGTGGTGGAGGGGATGGGTGCTGCATGAGATGCCTGCTTCATGGTGTATTAGCGAGGCATGGTGGTGCATGGTGGTGCTGGGATGGGGTGCTGCATCGGATCCGTGCTTTCATAGGTGTATAGCGATGTTGGTGTGCATGGTGGTGCATGAATGGGGTGCTGCAGCATCAGATGCCGTGCTTCATAGGTGTTATTAGCGATGCATGTGTGGTGCATGGGATGGGGTGCGCATCGGATACCGTGCTTCATAGGTGTATTAGCGATGCATGGTGGTGCATGGTGGTGCATGGGATGGGGTGCTGCATCAGATGCCGTGCTCATAGGTGTATTAGCGATGCATGGGGTGCATGGTGGTGCATGGATGGGGTGCTTCATAGGATGCCGTGCTTCATAGGTTGTATTAGCGATGCATGGTGGTGCACGGTGGTGGTGCATGGGATGGGGTGCTGCATCGGATGCCGTGTTCATAGGGTGTATTAGCGATGTGGGTGGTGCATGGGATGGGGGTGCTGCATCAGATGCCGTGCTTCATAGGTGTAGTAGCCAGTGCATGGTGGTGCATGGTGGTGCATGGGATGGGGTGCTGCATAGGATGCGTGCTTCATAGGTGTATAGCGATGCATGGTGGTGCATGGGATGGGGTGCTGCATCGGATGCCGTGCTTCATAGGTGTATAGGATGCATGGTGGTGCATGGTGGTGGCAGGGAACGGGGTTGCGCATCGGATCCGTGCTTCATAGGTGTAATTAGCGATGCATGGTGGTGCATGGTGGTGCAATGGTGGGGGTGCTGCATCGGAGTGCCGGGCTTCATAGGTGTATTAGCGATGCATGGTGGTGCATGGGTGGTGCATGGGGATGGGGTGCTGCATCGGATGCGGTGCTTCATAGGTGTATTGCCATGCATGGGGGTGCATGGGGGTGCATGGATGGGGTGCTGCATCAGGCCGTGCTTCGTTGGTGTAATTAGGTTATGCAGAGGTGGTGCATGGTGGTGCATGGGATGGGGTGGCTGCATCGGATGCGCGCTTCATAGGTGTATAGCGATGCATGGTGGTGCATGGTGGTGCATGGGATGGGGTGCGGCATTCGGATACCGTGCTCATAGGTGTATTAGCGATGCATGGTGGTGCATGGTGGTGCATGGGATGGGGTGCTGCAGTCGGATGCCGTGCTTCATGGTGTATGAGCGATGCATGGTGGTGCATGGTGGTGCATGGGATGGGGTGCTGCATCAGATGCGTGCTTCATAGGTGTATTAGCGATGCTGTTGGTGCTGGGAGGGGTGCGGCATCGGATGCCGTGCTTCTAGGTTAGAGAGATGCATGGTGGTGCATGGTGGTGCAGGGGATGGGTGGCTGCATCAGATGCCGGCTTCATAGTGTATTAGCGATGCATGGTGGTGCATGGTGGTGGCATGGGATGGGGTGCTGCATCGGATGCCGTGCTTCATCGGTGCATGAGCCATGCATGGTGGTTTATAGTGGCGTGTTGTGGTGCATGGGATGGGGAGCTGCATCGGATGCTGTGCTTCATCGGTGTATTAGAGATGCATGGTGGTGCATGGGATGGGGTGCTGCATCGGATGCCGCGATACATAGGTGTATTAGCGATGCATGGTGGTGCATGGTGGTGCATGGGATGGGGTGCTGCATCGGATGCTGTGCTTCATAGGTGTATTAGAGATGCATGGTGGTGCATGGGATGGGGTGCTGCATCGGATGCCGTGATACATAGGTGTATTAGCGATGCATGGTGGTGCATGGTGGTGCATGGTATGGGGTGCTGCATCAAATGCCGTGTTACATAGGTGTATTAGCGATGCATGGTGGTGCATGGTGGTGCATGGGATGGGGTGCGCATCAGATGCCGTGCTTCATAGGTGTATTAGCGATGCAGGGTGGTGCATGGTGGTGCATGGGATGGGGTGCTGCATCAGATGCCGTGCTTCATAGGGGTGATTAGCGATGCATGGTGGTGATGGTGCGTGCATGGGATGGGGTGCTGCATCAGATGCCCCGTGCTTCATAGGTGTATTAGCGATGCATGGTGGTGCATGGTGGTGCGTGTGGATGGGGTGCTGCATCGGATGCCGTGCTTCAGCGGTGCAATGAGCCATGCATGGTGGTGCATAGTGGCGTTTTGTGGTGGCATGGGATGGGGTGCTGCATCGGATGCTGTGCTTCATCGGTGTATAGAGAAGCCATGGTGGTGCAGGGATGGGGTGCTGCATCGGATGCGTGATACAGGTGTATTAGCGATGCATGGTGGTGCATGGTGGCACATGGGATGGGGTGCTGCATCGGATGCTGTGCTTCATCGGTGTATTAGCGATGCATGGTGGTGCATGGGATGGGGTGCTGCATCGGATGCCGTGATACATAGGTGAATTAGCGATGCATGGTGGTGCATGGTGGTGCATGGTATGGGGTGCTGCATCAGATGCCGTGATACATAGGTGTATTAGCGATGCATGGTGGTGCATGGTGGTGCATGGGATGGGGTGCTGCATCAGATGCCGTGCTTCATAGGTGTATTAGCGATGCATGGTGGTGCATGGTGGTGCATGGGATGGGGTGTGCTGCATCGGATGCGTGCTTCATAAGGTGTATTAGCGATGCATGGTGGTGCATGGTGTGCATGGTAGGGGTGCTGCATCAGATGCCGTGATACATAGGTGTATTACGATGCAGGGTGGTGCATGTGGTGCATGGGATGGGTGCTGCATCAGATGCCGTGCTTCATAGGTGTATTAGCGATGCATGGTGGTGCATGAGACATGCATGGTGGTGCATAGTGGCGTGTTGTGGTGCATGGGATGGGGTGCTGCATCGGATGCTGTGCTTCATCGGTGTTTAAGATGCATGCGTTGGGTGCATGGTGGGGTGCTGCATAGGATGCCGTGATACATAGGTGTATTAGCGATGCATGGTGGTGCATGGTGGTGCATGGGATGGGGTGCTGCATCGGATGCTGTGCTTCATCGGTGTATTAGAGATGCATGGTGGTGCATGGGATGGGGTGCTGCATCAGATGCCGTGATACATAGGTGTATTAGCGATGCATGGTGGTGCATGGTGGTGCATGGTATGGGTGCTGTGCATCAGATGCCGGTGATACATAGGTATTAGCGATGCATGGTGGTGCATGGTGGTGCATGGATGGGGTGCTGCATCAGATGCTGGCTTCATAGGTGTAGTAAGCGATGCATGGGGTGCATGGTGGTGCATGGGATGGGGTGCTGATCGGATGCCGTGCTTCATAGGTGTATTAGCGATGCATGGTGGTGCAGGTGGTTGCATGGGATGGGTGTTGCATTGGATGCCGTGCTTCATCGGTGCATGCGCCATGCATGGTGGTGCATAGTGGCGTGTTGTGGTGCATGGGATGGGGTGCTGCATCAGATGCCGTGCTTCATAGGTGTATTAGCGATGCATGGTGGTGCATGGTGGTGCATGGGATGGGGTGCTGCATAGGATGCCATGCTTCATAGGTGTATTAGCGATGCATGGTGGTGCATGGTGGTGCATGGTGGTGCATGGGATGGGGTGCTGCATAGGATGCCGTGCTTCATAGGTGTATTAGCGATGCATGGTGGTGCATGGTGGTGCATGGAGGGGGTGCTGTATCGGATGCCGTGCTTCATAGGTGTAAAGCGATGCATGGTGGTGCATGGTTGGGCAGGGGATGGGGTGTTGCATTGGATGCCGTCTTCATCGGTGGCATGAGCCATGCATGGTGTGCATAGTGGCGTGTTGTGGTGCATGGGATGGGGTGCTGCATCAGATGCCGTGCTTCATAGGTGTATCAGCGATGCATGGTGGTGCATGGTGAAGCTTGGGATGGGGTGCTGCATAGGATGCCATGCTTCATAGGTGTATTAGCGATGCATGGTGGTACATGGTGGTGCATGGCGGTGCATGGGATGGGGTGCTGCATAGGATGCCGTGCTTTATAGGTGTATTAGCGATGCATGGTGGTGCATGGTGGTGCATGGGATGGGGTGCTGCATCGGATGCCGTGCTTCATAGGTGTATTAGCGATGCATGGTGGTGCATAGTGGTGCATGGGGGTGTACGGTGGTGCATGGGATGGGGTGCTGCATCAGATGCCGTGCTTCATAGGTGCATGAGCCATGCATGGGGTGCCAATAGTGGCGTGTTGTGGTGCATGGGATGGGGTGCTGCATCGATGCTGTGCGTTCACGGTGTATTAGAGATGCATGGTGGGTGCAATGGGATGGGGTGTGCATCAAATGCCGTGATACATAGGTGTATAAGCGATGCATGGGGTGCATGGTGGTGCATGGGATGGGGTGCTGCATCGGAGTCCGTGTGCTTCATAGGTGTATTAGCGATGCATGGTGGTGCATTGGTGCATGGATGGGGTGCGCATAGGATGCCGTGCTTCATAGTGTAGTAGCGATGCTGGTGGGTGGCATGGTGGTGCATGGGATGGGGTGCTGCATCGGATGCCGTGCTTCGTAGGTGTATTAGCGATGCATGGTGGTGCATAGTGGTGCATGGGGGTGTATGGTGGGGCAGTGGGATGTGGTGCTGCATTGGATGCTGTGCTTCATTGGTGCATGAGCCATGCATGGTGGTGCATAGTGGCGTGTTGTGGTGCATGGGATGGGGTGCTGCATCGGATGCCGTGCTTCATCGGTGTATTAGAGATGCATGGTGGTGCATGGTGGTGCATGGGATGGGGTGCTGCATCTGATGCCGTGCTTCATAGGTGCATTAGCCATGCATGGCCGTGTATAGTGGCGTGTGGTGTGTGGTGGTGCATGGCGCTGTTTGGTGGTGTGCCGTGGTGCAGGATGGTGTGCGTCGGATTGTGCTGATGGCATCTTCAGGATTGTAGAATGGGTGGATGAGTGCGGGTGTGGGAGTGGGAGTGGGTGTGGGTTTGGGTGAGGATGTGGGTGTGGGTGTGGGAGTGGGTGTGGGAGTGGGTGTGGGTGAGGATGTGGGTGTGGGTGTGGGAGTAGGTGTGGGTGTGAGTGTGGGTTTGGGTATGGGGGGGAGAGGCCGAGGCTGAGGGTGTGCTCCACTCACTCTTAGCCTTCTCGTGTGTCTTCCACAGCCAATCAGTTACTGGGGGGTACAAAGGCTATGTCTCAAGAGGTAGATGCTGTACCTATCGCACTCGTGAGTTTGTGTGTGTGTGTGGGTAAGTGTGTGCGTGCATGTGGGTGATGTTGAGGCTGAGTGTGTGGTGCGATGTGTGTGTGTGTGTTGTGTGTGTGTGTGTGTAGTGTCTGTGTGTGGTGTGTGGGGGGGGGGGGGGGGGGGGGGGGG
>JACBWV010000626.1:10291483-10328983 GCA_013435795.1 Chlamydomonas sp. ICE-L
GTCCTAGTGAAAATGCACACCCTCCAGTTTCAGCCACCATGACTCAACATAACAACACCTTGCCATGATAGAAAATTGCCCCTAATGGACAATAGGAACAATTAAAGAGTTTCAGCCTAAACCAAGGACTAGAATATGGGAAAATGTGTGTCTTTCCTGCGTCAGAAATATAGAACCCTTCTGAACCTCCAACCATACGTTATTAGATCGCTTCATTCTGTGGACAAAGAATGGGTACGACGCTAGACCGTACTTGTGACAGTAACTCTAAAGACAGTATAGGCTTGGACATACTTACCTCCTTCCATCCCACGAAGTGGAGAGTAACCAGAGTACAGTGCTATTGCTTTATTATTAATACTTTTACAAACATTCATATGGAGTTCTTGACTGAATCAGATTTTAACACTTACGTCATCAATTACAACATTACCGCTATTACCGTTTCTTACTCCCTATACTTCTTACCTCTTCTACACTCACAAGAGTGCCAGTTCACCACGGGGTTGTCTTGTAGTGCATGGATAGCCAGATGTGTGTGTATGTACTAGCACCTGGCCTGTGCGAACATGTATGTGTAGCCTTGTTTGTGTGTGATCTTGATTGGCTGAATTGGTTGTGTTTGCATGTGGTTATCTGTTCGTTCCATGATAGCCAGAGTGGTGTGTGTGCTGCGCACAGTGCTTGTGTGTTGTCTGTAGTGCATAATGGCCGGATTTTGTGTAGGAGCACAGTGCTGTGTGGTATGCACGATAGCGGCTATGTGTGTGTATGGAGTGCGCAGTTCTGTGTGGGGAGGCATGGATAGCCACATGTGTGTGTAAGTGCGTGCCCAGTGCTGTGTGGCTGTGCCTGGATAGCCATATGTTGTGTATGTCGGTGGCATATTGCGGGTGGCTGTTGCATGGGATAGCCACCTGAGCTTGTGTATGTGTGGTGTGGATGAGTATGTCTGCTTTAGCCTATGATGAACCCCTGGTTCATCTTCTCTTTGTACATTAGTTTGTCTCTCTCCCATAGTGCTGCTATACCGGCAAACTCAGCACAACATTTGGCTCGTTCGTTGGATGCGCATGCTAGAGCTCTCAACATTGCAGCGGGTTCATGATCCTTCTCAATAGTTGTCCAATGTTGTGTAGCAATTTTGATGAGGACCTATACTCACTACTCGAAACCCAGCCTCCCTCCCCTTCACTTTCCTCGCATCTATCAACTATTCTCGGATCTTGCCCCCATTTCCTGCTCCGTGGACTTCTAATGTGTTCGGTTTTAGTTGTTAGTGGTTTGAATGCCGCGGTTGACATAATTCAGAGGCACTTTGTCCTTGCTGTCAAGACTATGGTTTTTTTTTTTAATCCCACGCACGCCACCGGGGACACGTCCCGCCGACATGCTACAACCTCATTGGCAAAACACGAGTCAGAATGCATGATACACTGGATCACGTAATACTAGTGGTATTGGGGCAACAAGGGGGGGCCGGGGGGGTCCCGAATGAATGCGCCAGTAAATGTGGGGAATGGACGCCCATCAAGCTGCACCAAATTCAACCATACCGCTGGAGGGGGACCGGGCGGGTTGCAGCAAACGGCCGGGCAACGAAAGCCCAGCGACAAGACAGGCCAGGCACTGTGGCGACGCGGTCAAAGGGGAACAACCCGACAAAAGGGCCAGGTCGTGTACGGCGGTGAACAAAGCGACAGACAGCATGAATGAAGTAAAGGCAAAGCGAGGGAATGCTAAATGCATACCAAGGCACAAAATCAATTAAAATGCATTAATTCAAAAAAAAAAAACAAAAAGTTACGATGTATACAACACACTTTGATTCTATCAACTTAGTTAAATCTGTTTATAATTCATTTAATTAATCAATTCAATTAAATTAAATGTGAAATTATTTATTTCATATAATTTAATTAATTATGTTATTGATTATAATTACTTAATTCACCTTTTAAATTACCCAATTAATTTAAAGAATTGCTTCAATTCCGTTTAAATTTTTAAATTAATATAATCTATCGATTAATACAATGATTTAATTATTATACAATTATACCAATAATAAAATTATCCAATAATAAAATTATACAATTACATTTTTAATTTAATTAATATTATTTTAAACATTTTCATTCGGGACGCGCCTCCAGGCCGCCCTTTATTTTTTGCTGAGGGATTAGCCTGTCAAAACTGATTGTTTTGTGTGTTGTGTGTTTGTCCGTGTGTCACAACCTACTTTTCAGGTTCACTTAAATACAAAAAAAACAAAACATTTATATAAGATATCCCAATTGTAAGGACTATGATACCGGAGATTTTCTGACACGAGACCACTTATGAGCATCGCACAATCTAGAAAAGGAGCTAAGGTTTGTGCCTTTGGGCCAAAAAAGCGCACTTATTGGGGTAACATGTAATCATTTCCCAATTCGACCACCCATCATGTGCGCAACCTGGGTTTGGGAATGGAATTGTCGTCAAAAAATCGGACGAAACCTGCAAGCATCACACTGGACGAAACAATTCCCCTAGGGCCCTTGAGCTATTTTTAGCACGGATTCCAGCACAGCTCACCCGAGGCACGTGCGTTGGGTGGCGACGGGTTGCGTGGGGTGGGCCTAGTATATGTATGTGTACTTCTAAATCACGTAATGTTCATGTTTCCAGCCTCGCGAGCTTGCACAACAATGAACAATTACAGTGGCAATATTACATTATCCAGCTCAACCACACTTGGGGCCCGGAGATTGGAATAAGCACCACGTATTTCGAGTTGCAAACTCTGGATGGACCATCATTTCGCATGGGCCAAGGCCGCCCTTTGTATTGCAGAGGGGAAATTGGACCAGCCACGCGCCCATTACGTTACCCTTCCTGGAGGTCGCTAGGATCGCCAAGGGACCACTTTTGTGTTTTCCCTCCTCGCCCCTTCTCGCAGGCTTATAAGTGTAAGTTTCTCAATTATTAGCTTTCGACACGCGCCTGGACTTGTCTTTTGAACCAATTCTTAGCAATTCTTGATGCCCCCCTGTTTCAACTCGATAGTCGCCCTGGCCTTTATAGCGCGCGCGGTTCCTGCTTCGCAGGCAGCTGAGCCAAACATGGGAATGGATCATGTACCACCCCGGGTCTACCTTGCATGTAAATTTGGTATGGTTACTGCATGGTGAGAATAGCATGACATTTGAATGGTTTTACGACATGCATCTATCAATGGTTGATTCGTATGGTATGGCTGGTCAGTATAGCACTGTCATTTCTGGTTTATACCACCCTGCATTGGTACAATGCTCTAATAGTGGGGCATGGCATGGTGTAGCATAGCAGTGTATGAGTGTCCCGCCTGCATGGTATGGGTCTAGTATGGAGGGAATGGGTGTGAAATAGATGATTCTATTGTCGATGATGATGATGGTCATGGTGAGATTGTTAGTACTGATGGTGTTATGAGACGCTGATTGCGCTGTGTTATGGTGGTGTTGTAGTGGGTGGGATTATGCGTGCTCAGTAGTTGTGTTTGGGTTGTGCTGCAGTTGGATAGCCAGTTATGTGTGTCAAGGGTGTGTGAGTGTGTTTGTGTGGTGTGCATGGGTAGTGAATGGATAGCCAGTGTCGGTAGTGCATGGGTAGGAATGGGATAGCCAGTGTGTGTGGTGAGTGCCTGAGTTGTTGTTTGGGTCATAGCTTGTCTTTTAGTGCATGGGGATGGCGAGGGGGGGGAGGGAAAGGAGGGCGGGGGCGGAGTGGGCAGGCGAGCCCCCGGGGGTGGGGCAGGGGGGGAGGGGCGGGGGAGGGGTGAATGGGGACACGGGTGGTGGGAGTTGGCGGGAGGGCCGCGGGGTGGGGGGTGTGAGGGCGGAGGGGGGGGGGGGGGCCATGGGAGGGGCGGGGAGAGCAGGGATGACCAGGGGGGGGGAACGTGGAGGAAACAGTAGGCTGGGGGGCAGTGCAGGGGGAGCCGCGGGGTGCCCACCACCACACACCACACCACCCACCACCACACACCACACCCCCCGACCCGACACCACACACCCGACCACCCACACACACCACCACCGACCAACCTAACAGCCCACATCCTCGCACACCAGCCGCACCACAACACAACACCCACAACACACCAATATCCACACCACACGCGCACCAACACACCACACCACACCAACCCCTGACCACAGCACACTCTTACAACCACACAAGACACACCACACCACAACCCACCTCACAACTACTCACACCAACCACACCAAAACCAAAACACACCCACACCAACCGCATGATCCCCACACGCCGCACACACCACACCAAGCACAACACAACACCACCACAACACACCCCACCAAAACACACCACACCACCAATCACTAATCAACATCGCAGCACGGCCACACCGGCCACCCTCACACCCACGCGGCACACACACCACATCCGCACCCCGCACCACACCCACACATGATCCACACAGGACCGCACGGCACCGCACCACAAACACACCCTACACCGCCCCCAGCCACACCACACCACACCAGCCGACACACGGCCTCGCACAACGACCACACCACAAATCACCACACCAAAACAACAGCAAAACCACCACGCGGCACCCACCACCAGACCACACCACACCACAGGACAAACACAAAACACAACAAAAACAACACACACAACCACACTATACCGACCACCGTCCCCGTACACCAACCACACCACCACCAACACACACCACCCGGCACCACACCACACCACACCAAAGGAACACCACAACAAACCATCACCAACCAACCGCACCACGCGACACAACCCCACAACACACCGCGCCACACACTACACTCACACAACGCACCCACACACGGAGCCGGACCACCGACTCGCAACGACATCCCCACCCACACCACACACACCACACACACACACCACAACAGAACACAAACCGCCACCACCACACCACGTCACACCACACCACGCACACCCCACACCACGCACGCCACCACCAAACCGCCCCACACTCCACAAGGACCACACATGCATCCAACACACCACACAACCTCAAACGAAACCCACGCCGACCACACCAGGCAAACTCATCCACCACGCCACAGGACCACCCACAAACACACACATCCACAACACCAAAACAACACGACCACACAAACACCGACACCACATCACCGCGCCAAACTCACAATCACATCCGCACCCTACCACGACCACACCACACCGCACCACACCGCCACTACACCCCCACCACACCAAACCACACCACACCAAATCCACTCACACCACCACACCAATCGAGACCAACACCACACCACACCGCACCCACACCGCGGACCACACCGTCCGCAGCAACCCACCCCACACCACACCAGACCACACACACCAGGACCACCACCCCAAGCCGACACCCGCTCACACCATCCACCACACCTGAACACGCCACCAACACGGCCTACAACACCAAACACAAAAACAACTATCTAAACACTACCACAACACAACACAACCACAACACCCACACACGCAAACCACACCACGCGCCCCCACCCACACCACACACACCACCACACAGGGGGCACCACACCACCCACACGCCACACCCCACCAGCACCACACACGCCACACAACGCATCCACACACACCACGCCACACCACCCCGACACCACACCGCACCTAGTCCACACCTCACCAACCCCACTATCACCACGCCAAACCACACCAAACACACCATCACCATCACACACCACACCAGAACACGCCACAACACAACACCACACAACTCAACACACCCACGCCACTACCGCACCACACCACAACACAACACAAACACCCGACCACACACACCCCGAACACCCACACCACGGCCGCACACCCCACACCAACCCCACCACACCCGCCAACATCCCACAACACAACCCCACCACACCATTAACACGCCACAACACCACAACACAACACAAACAAACCACAACCAAACACAGCCACTCCACACTCGTCCACACACTGCAACACTAACACACATCACCAACACTACCGCAAACCACACCATTCCCACCACCCACCCAAACCACAGGGTAACAACCACACCACACACCACACCACACACAACCACACCACCCCACACTGCACCACACACACCCCACCAGACCACCACCTTCACCACACCACACCACACCACCACACACACCCACACCACATCGCCACCACCCACACCCACACCCGACCACGACACCACTAAACGGCACAAATAGGCACACACAACACGCAATGAGACGCACGCAACCCTCACCACAACCCACACCACAACCGCACCACACACCCACACCCACAACCACCCCACACTGCTACACCACACCACACACATGCACCACACCAATACCCCGACACAAAACTGCCTAAATCGACACAAAACAACAACAACATCGATACGCCACGCAACACCACACACACAACCAAACCACACCACGCACCACCCCAACCGCCCACGGCCCATGACCACACCACACCACCACACCACACCCCACCAAACTGACCACCCCACAGAGCCTAACCGCAGCAACCACGATCGCACTACTCACCACACCACACTGCAGGGCACACATCACCAAGCGCACCACACAACACACAACACCACACCACCCACACACACACCCACATCACACCCCACAACCACCCCAGAACCGCACCACACGAACACACCACACCAACCATAACAGCACACAAACCACACACCACCACACGCACCATACCATTGACACACCACACCAATACCAGACCACAAACCGGCATAACAATAGGCACAAAACAACACGAAATGATACGCCACGCAACACCTCACCACACCTCACCACACCACACCGCACCACACCACACCACACCACACCACACCACACCTCACCACACCACACTGCCACACCACACCACACTGCACCACACCACACCATACCACGACACAAAACTGCACAAATCGACACAAAACAACACAACATGATACGCCACGCAACACCACACCACACCACGCCACACCACACCACACCTCACCACGCCATACCACACCACACCACACACCACACCACACCATACCAAACCTTACCACACCACGGAGCCTACACCTTGCCAAACTACGCCTCACCACACCACACCACACCACACTGCATTGCACCACACCACGCCTCACCACACCACACCACACCACACCTCACCACACACCACACCATACCGCACCACACTACACCACACCACACCACACCACACCACACCTCACCACACCTCACCACACCACACCACACCACACCAAGCCACACCAAGCCACACCACACCAAGCCACACCAAGCCACACCACACCACACCACACCACACCGCACACCACACCACACCGCACCACACCATACCACGAC
This sequence comes from Chlamydomonas sp. ICE-L, assembly GCA_013435795.1. Lineage (NCBI taxonomy): Eukaryota > Viridiplantae > Chlorophyta > Chlorophyceae > Chlamydomonadales > Chlamydomonadaceae > Chlamydomonas > Chlamydomonas sp. ICE-L. The sequence goes on from JACBWV010000626.1 coordinate 10,298,884, forward strand.
ACAAAACGGCACAAATAGGCACAAAACAACACGAAATGATACGCCACGCAACACCTCACCACACCACACCGCACCACACCACACCTCACCACACCACACCACACCACACCAGACTGCACCACACCACACAATACCACGACACAAAACTGCACAAATCGACGCAAAACAACACAACATGATACGCCACACAACACCACACCACACCACACCACACCGCGCCACACAACACCACACCTCACCACGCCATACCACACCACACCACACCAAACACCACACCACACCAAACCTTACCACACCACAGAGCCTACACCTCGCCACACCACGCCTCACCACACCACACCACACTGCATTGCACCACACCACGCCTCACCACACCACACCACACCACACCTCACCACACACCACACCATACCGCACCACACCACACCACACCACATCACACCACACCTCACCACACTTCACCACACCTCACCACACCACACCCACCAAAGCCACAAACCACACCACACCAACTTCACCACAACAGCCTCGCCTCACTCACACACCACACCACACCAACCTTTACCACACCTACCCACACCAACCCACCCCACCGTACCACCCCCAACCACACTCACCACAACATCACCTCCCACACTCCACTCAAACCCACCTCACACCCCAGCACACCACACCACACCGCACCACACCATACCACAACACAAAATGACACAAATTGACACAAAATAACAACGACATGATGCGCCACGCCACACTACAACACAACTCAACACAACATAGCACAACAAAACAAACCATAACGACCAAGACACACCACACCATAACACAACACAACACAACACACCTCACCACACCACACCACACACCACACCACACCACACCACACCACACACCACACCTCACCACACCACAACATACCACACCACACCACGCGACACAACATTACTCCACACAACATTACACCACACCACACCACACAACACCACACAACATCACATAATAACTCACCACACCATACCATACCATACCACAATAGAACACAATACAACACAACACACCAAAACACAACACACCAAAACACAACACAATGCACCACAGCACAGCACAACACAACACATAGCACCCCACCTCACCACTCCTCCCCACACCACACCACACCATACCATACCACATCACACCACACCACACACCACACCTCACCACATCACACCACACCACACACCACACCGAATTGCGCCACACCTCACCACACCACACCACACCCCTCCACACCACACCACACACCACACCACACCTCACCTTACTACGAAACAAAACGACACAAAACGACACAAATTGACACAAACAACACGACATGATACGCCACACCACACCACACCACACCACATCACACCACACCACACCCACCACCACACTGCAACAACACCTCACCACACCACACCACACCACACCACCACTACACTACACCTACCTACACCACACCTACACACCTCACCCACACCACACCAGACCACACTACACTACACTACACTTAACCACACCACACCACACCACACTACACTACATTACACCACACCACACCACACCACACCACACTACACTACACCACACCACACCTCACCTCAACACACCAGACCACACGACATGACACAACACGACATGGCACAGCACAACACACAACACAAATCACCACAACACAACACAACACAACTCACCACAACACAGCACAACACAACACAACGCACCAAAACACACCAAATCACACCAAACCACTCCAAAACACACCTCAACGCACTACATCACACCACACATAATGGTGTCATATGGTATGGGGTAGCATAGCATGGTATGATTTGTACCTACATGCATGGTTTATTGATATGGTATGACATGGTGCAGCGTAGCATGGCATGTTATGGTTTATACCTACATGCATGGTAACTTGGTAGTATGTTGTGGTATAACATGGTGTGGCATAGCACGGTATATTGGTATGGTCTCTCATGGTGCAGCATAGCATGGCATGTTATGGGTTATACCAACATGCATGATACAAAGGTATGTAGGTGTGGTATGGCATGGTGTAGCATGGCATGGTAGGGTTTAAACCTACATGCATGTTAACACGGTAGTATGGTGTGCTATGGCATGGTGTAGTATAGCATGGCATGGTAAGGTGTATTCCAGCATGCATGATACAATGTCCTAATGGTGTGGTATTGCTTGGTGTAGCATAGCATGGTATGGTTTGTACCTACCTGCATAGTATATTGGTATGGCATGGCATGGTGCACCATGGCAGGGCATAGCATGGTGCACCATAGCATGGCATGTCATGGTTGATATATGTTATATATGTAGTATGTATGCTTTAGGCCTCTGATGACCCCCCTGGGTTCCACCTGTCTCTTTGTACATTAGTTCGTCTCTCTCTATCTGTGCTGCTGATCCAAGCAAACTCTGCACCCAAACAGTTGGCTCGTAGTTGGAGTGCGCATGACTAGAGATATCAGCATTGCAGCGGTCATGATCCTTCTCAAAAGTTTTCAAATGTTGTGTAGCTTATTCTGCTATGAGGACCTACTTACTCCACTACTTTTGAAACTCCCAGCCTCCCTCCTCTCACTTTCTCGCATTCTGCATATCAACTATTTCTCGACTATTTGCTCCATGTCCTGCCCGTAACTTCTAATGTGTTTAGGGTTTAGTTGCTTAGTGGTTTGAATGCCAGCGGTTGACCATAATTCAGATGCCACGTGCCCAAGCTGTCCAGACTATGTGTTCTATCCTACGCACGCCAGGGACACGCCCAGCCGACTCTACAACCTCATTGGCAAAACACGTGTCCAACCGCAAATCACACTGCGAAATCTTAATACGATGTTGTATTAGGCAACAAGCGGCTTGTGTCCTGGGGGTCCCGAATGAATTGCCATAAATGTGGGGAATGAAGCCACATCAAGCTTGTATGCGGCTGACCGAACAAATCCAACTATACCTCTAATTGGTTACATTTCCTGTGCATCAACTGCTTGCAAATAAATTCCATCTACAAGACAGTCCAGGCACGTTTAATACTCCTTCAAATTTAACAACCCTACAAAATGTCAATTGTCGTAGTAAACGAAGCTACCTCCATCGATTCAATTCAACTAAATCCAAATATATTGAATTCAAATGAATGCAATTCAAATCAATTAAATGCATTCAATTCAAGTCAATACAACACAATGTTGATTCTATCAAATTAATTAAATCAATTTTAATTAATTAATTAACTAATTCATACAATTAAATTAAATTGATTATTAATTAAATAAAAATTAATTGATTAATTAATCAATACATTTTACATAATTTGATTTATTTATTTTTATCTTATTATTCATTAATTAATACAATTTATTTATTTAATTAAACAATCATACAATTATACAATATACAATTTTTACAATTAAAATTTTAATTAAATACAGATTATTTAAAACATTTTCATTCGGGACGCGCCTCCAGGCGCCCTTTATTTGATTGAGGGATTAGCCCGTCAAAACTGTGCGTCCGTGTGTGTGCGTGTGTGTGTCACAACCTACTTTGCAGGTTTCACTTCAAATCACAAAAAAACGAAACATTATACAACACATAACAATTATAAGACTTATTGATACCATACATATTCTCACGAGACCACATATGAGTATCGCAATTCAAGAAGAGGAGCTAAGGTTTGTGCTTTTTGGGCCAAAAGCGACAAATATTGGGTAACATTTGTCATCATTTCAAATTCGTACCATCGAATCATGTGCACAAACATAGGTTTGGGAATGGAATTGTCGTCAAAAAATCGAGGCGAAACATGCAAGCATCACAATGAACGAATCATTCTCCTAGGGCACTTCAGCTATTATTAGCACGGATTTCACCCACAACACACCCGCAGGGCCGTGCGTGGGGTGGGCCAGGTCAGAAATCAAGCCACGCCAATTAACTAAGGTACTCATAATTCTCGTAATGTTCATGTTTCCAGCCTTGCAACTTGCACAATGAACAATATCATGGGAAACGAATACAAATCCATCTCACGCACTTGCGACCATCGTGCTGTAAACCATGGAGGTACAAACGTTCGCATGGGCACTTCCGAGGCCGCCAGCAATGGGACTGAATCGGACGCAGAGGGACGCATGGCATTCAAGTGAGACGCAGCCAACCTACTGAAGCTGCGTCTGCTACGCAACGGACCCTTCGACGTTCCTTCGACGACGGAGGACGCAGTGTCCTGAACAATTCGCCTTGGTCCCACTGGCGTGCCACTGCGATGCTGCCACACTGCAAGTCTGCCACTGCCCGACTGTCGACCGCCCCCCCCACCGGCCCCCCACTACATCCACAATCATCATCACCTGCACCTGGTCGCCGGTCTCAATCCCGATCAATTCTCAATCCCGATTAATTCTCGATCCCGATCAATTCTCAATTCCGACGTTAGTCTGTCTTCCCTTTGCCTGCCCCTGCTATCACGTAATACGATATTGTATTAGGTAACAAGCGGCTTGTGTCCTGGGGGTCCCCAATTAATTGCCATAAATGTGGGGAATGAAGCCACATCAAGCTTGTATGCGGCTGACCGAACAAAATTCTCCAAAATCAACCATTCCTCTGATTGGTTACATTTTGTGTGCATCAGATGCTTGCAAATAAAGCCCATCTACAAGACAGTCTAGGCACCTTTAATACCACTTCAAATTTAACAACCCTACAAAATGTCAATCGTCGTTACTTCGTTGTAAACAAAGCTACATCCATCGATTCAATTCAATTAAATCCAAATATATAGAATTCAAATGAATACAACTCAAATCAATTAAATGCTTTCAATTCAAGTCCAAACAATTCAAATATTGATTCTATCAAATTAATTTAAAACATATTAATTAATGAATTCATGAATTAATACAATTTAATTAATTGAATTAAAGTAAAGTAACAATTAATTAAATATAATTTAATTGATGATGTAATTAATTAAATAGTACCAATGAATTTAAAATAATTTTATTTATTCATTTTAATCGTGTTATTAATGAATTAATTCAATTCATTTAATTAATTAAACATTTATACAATTATAATAAATACAATTATGCAATTAAATCCGAATTTAATTCTTAATTAAATTCATGATTATTTCAAACATTTTAATTCGGGACGCGCCTCTAGGCGCCCTTTATTTTACCCGAATGAAAAAAATTACAAAAATTTTGATTGAGGGATTAGCCTGTCAAAACTGTTTGTGTGTTTGTTTGTTTGTTTGTTTGTCCGTGTGTCACAACCTACTTTTCAGGTTTCACTTCAAATCACAAAAAAACAAAACATTATACAACACATAACAATTATAAGACTTATTGATACCGAAGATATTCTCAAGAGACCACATATGAGCATCGCAATTCAAGACAAGGAGCTAAGGTTTGTGCTTTTTGGGCCAAAAGCGACAATTATTGGGTAACATTTGTCATTATTTCAAATTTGTACCATCCAATCATGTGCGCATACATAGGTTTGGGAATGGAATTGTCGTCAAAAAATCGAGGCGAAACATGCAAGCATCACAATGGACGAATCATTCCCTTAGGGCACTTGAGCTATTATTAGCACGGACTTCACCCACAACTCAGCCGTAGGGCCGTGCGTGGGGTGGGACGGGTGCGTGGGGTGGGACGGGTGGGTAATGTAGCCACGCCAACTATGGTACTTCTACTTGTAATTCACGAAATGCTCATGTTTCCAGCCTTGCTAACTTGCACAATGAACAATTCTATGGGAAACGATTATATATCCATCTCACGCACTTGCTGTGCTTGAAATGAAGCACTGCCGACCTTCGCGTTGCAAACTATGGAGGTACAAACGTTCGCATGGGGATTTCTCAGAGCGCCTGTAGTGTGAGGTTTGCGGCAGCCAGCAGCGTGATCTGACACGTGTCAAGCCAACACCCACTGGACCCGGGACGACCTGGGGCACCTTCTAACTTGCCAACTAGCATTCCCGCGCTTCCTAACCGTTCAGTGGACGTAATCAAGCTTTTGCATTGTTGGAAACAAGGGTGCAGCGCCCTGCATGGCGACTTCAGAACTGGCCGGCCGGGTGGGCACAAAACAACTGTGAGTGGCTTGGCCTGGCCACGGTGAAATCCTCCTCGCCCTGTCTTATGTGGTATGGCCTCACAAATCACCACACCACACCACACCACACCACACCACACCACACACCTCACCACAGCACAACACAACACAACACACAGGACCACACCACACAGTTGTATGACACAAAACGACACAAATTGACACAAAACAACATGACATGATACGCCTCGCAACACCACACCACACCACACTACACCACAGCACACCACACCACACCACACACCACACCACATTGCACCACACCTCACCACACCACACCACACACACCACTCACCACACCATACTACTCCACAAAACCACACATATCGACACAAAAGAACACGACATAACTCGCCACACCACACCACACCACACCACACCACACCTCACCTCACCACACCACACACCTCACCACAACACAACACAACACAACACCACACACCACACCACACCGCATCACACCACACCATACAACGACACAAAACGACACAAATTGACACAAAACAATATGACATGATACGCCTCGCAACACCACACCACACTACACCACACCACAGCACACCAAACCACAGCACACCACACCACACATCACACCACACCACACTGCACCACACCTCACCACACCACATAACACCACACATCACACCACACCACACCACTCACCACACCATACTACTACACAAAACCACACATATCGACACAAAAGAACACAATATGACACGCCACACCACACCACACCACACCACACCTCATCACACCACACCACACTACACTAAACTACACCACACCTCATCACACCACACCACACCGAACTACACTACACTATACTACACCACACCACACCACACCGCACCACACCACACCACACCACCACACCACATGACACGAAACAAATCGACATGCCACAACACAACACACAACACAAATCACCACACCACAACGCAACTCACCACACCACAGCACAACACAACACAACGCACCAAATCACACCAAAGCACACCAAAACACACCTCAACCTACCACATCACACCACACATAATGGTGTCATATGGTATGGGGTAGAATAGCATGGTATGATTTGTACCTACATCCATGGTTTATTGATATGGTATGACATGGTGCAGCGTATCACGGCATGTTATGGTTTATACCTACTTGCATGGTAACTTGGTAGTATGTTGTCGTATAACATGGTGTGGCATAGCATGGTATATTGGTATGGTCTCTCATGGTGCAGCATAGCATGGCATGTTATGGGTTATACCAACATGCATGATACAAAGGTATATTGGTGTGGTATGGCATGGTGTAGCATGGCATGGTATGGTTTAAACCTACATGCATGTTAGCATGGTAGTAAGGTGTGCTATGGCATGGTGTAGTATAGCATGGCATGGTATGGTGTATTCCAGCATGCATGATACAATGTCTAATGGTGTGGTATTGCATGGTGTAGCATAGCATGGTATGGTTTGTACATTCCTGCATAGTATATTGGTATGGCATGGTATGGTGCACCATAGCATGGCATCTCATGGTTGATATATATTATATATGTAGTATGTATGCTTTAGGCCTCTGATGACCCCCCTAGGTTCCACGTGTCTCATTGTACATTAGTTTGTCTCTCTCCATCTGTGCTGCTGATTCCAGCAAACTCTGCACCCAAACAGTTGGCTCGTAGTTGGAGTGCGCATGACTAGAGATATCAGCATCGCAGCGGTCATGATCCTTCTCAAAAGTTTTCAAATGTTGTGTAGCTTATTCTGCTATGAGGACCTACTTACTCCACTACTTTTGAAACTCCCAGCCTCCCTCCTCTCACTTTCTCGCATTCTGCATATCAACTATTTCTCGACTATTTGCCCCATGTCCTGCCCGTGACTTCTAATGTGTTTAGGGTTTAGTTGCTTAGTGGTTTGAATGCCACCGGTTGACCATAATCCAGATGCCACGTGTCCAGGCTGTCGAGACTACAACACAATTTTGATGCTACCAAATTAATTAAATCAATTTTAATTAATTAATTAGTTAATAAATACAATTAAATTTAATTGATAATTAAATTTAATTGATAATTAAATATAATTTAATTAATTAGTTAATTAATTAATTAATAAATTAATTAATAACTTATAATTAATCAAACAATTTACCATAATTTGATTAATTCATTTTAATCTTATTATTCATTCATTAATACAATTTATTTATTTAATTAAATAATTATACAATTATACAATTAAAATTTTAATTAAATACAGATTATTTAAAACATTTTCATTCGGGACGCGCCTCCAGGCGCCCTTTATTTTTGATTGAGGGATTAGCCTGTCAAAACTGTGTGTGTGTGTGTGTGTCCGTCCGTCCGTCACAAACTACTTTTTCAGGATTCACTTGTAGTCACAAAAAAACGAAACATTATACAACATATAACAATTATAAGACTTATTGATAACGGACATATTCTCACGAGAACACATATGAGCATCGCAATTCAAGAAAAGGAGCTAAGGTTTGTGCTTTTTGGGCCAAAAGCGACAATTATTGGGTAACATTTGTCATCATTTCAAATTTGTACCATCCAATCATGTGCGCATACATAGGTTTGGGAATGGAATTGTCGTTAAAAAATCGAGGCGAAACATGCAAGCATCACAATGGACGAAACAGTCACCTAGGGCACTTAAGCTATTTTTAGCACGGACTTCAGCCACAGCTCAGCCGCAGGGCCGTGCGTGGGCTGGGCCGGGTGGGATGAAGCCACGCCAACTATGGTTCTTCTGGTTCTAATTCACGTAATGTTCATGTTTCGTCCAGAGCTTGCAGGTGAGCACGTTCGCGCTTCGTGCTGCGACCTGACGACCTAGAAACGTTCGACGATCTGCAGTTCTGGGACAGCGTGGCAACATGGCGGCCACACCGATCGGGGTGCGAATTGTTTGCTGCCGATTGGAGTGCGTAACTCTTGTTCTACTATTTCCTGCCGGCAACGCTTCCGATTAAGCTACTTATTCCAACTCTATTTTTTAAGAATATAGTTTGCCGTCCTCTTTGCTCCTACCACCCTTTCATTGAAATCGCTAGCTGAAGCTCGTCAGCGTAGGCAGCCTCTTTGCTCGCTGCCCCCCCTCCCCCCTGTTACGCGCAAACACATTACGAGGCACCAGAATTTGGCCAAGCTAACACGGGCTACCATGGTTGGTCTGATGCAAGTGGGGTATACAGTTTAGGGGTGGCCTATCACCCTAGTGGTGGTGGTGTGATTGGGGTTGGGGGTTGGGGCACTTGGTTTTGGTGTTATGTGGTGTTGCAGTTCGTGCTTCAGTAGTTGTGGGTGGGTTGTGCTGCAGTTGGATAGCCAGTTATGTGTGTGTTGAAGGTGTGTCAGTGTGTTTGTGTGTGTGCATGGGGTAGTGCATGGATAGCCAGTGTGTGTGGGTGAGTGCCTGAGTGTGTTGTTTGTGTCGATGGGATTGTCTTGTAGTGCATGGATGGCCAGGTGTGTGTGTGTATGTAAGCAGGGCCGTGTGGCAGTGCATGCGTAGCCCCTTGTGTGTGCGTGTGTGAGTGTCTGGGTATGTGTGAATGTGTGCATGGGGTTGTCTTGTAGTGCATGGATGGCCTGGTGTGTGTGTGCGTGAGTGTCTGATTGGGTTGTGTGTGTCGATGGGATTGTCTTGTAGTGCATGGATGGCCGGGTGTGTGTATCTGTGTACGGAAACATATCTGTGTGGCAGTGCATGTGTAGCCACTTGTGTGTGCATGTGCCTGGGTCTGTCTTACTGTGCATTGATGGCCAGGTGTGTGTATATGGGATGAATAGTGCTGTGTGGCAGTGCATTTGCAGCCAGTTGTTCGTTTGTGTGTTTGAACACTTGAGTGTCAGGGTACGTTTGTGTGTGCACGGGTTGTCTTGTAGTGCTTGGATAGCCAGTTGTTTTGTGTGTGCATGCGCGTGTATTTGAGTGTGTTAGTGTTTGCATGGGTTTGTCTTGTAGTGCATGGAAAGCCATATGTGTGTCTATGTGCGTGCACAGTGCAGTGTGGCAGTGCATGGATAACCAGATGTGTGTGCATGTGCATGCACAGTGCTGTTTGGCAGTCCATGGATAGCCAGATGTGTGTGTATGTGCGTGCACTGTGCTGTGTGGCAGTGTATGGATAGCCATTTGTATTGTGCATGCATGTGTGTGTATTTGAGTGTGTTTGTGTTTGCATGGGGTTGTCTTGTAGTGCATGGATAGCCAGATGTGTGTGTATATACTAGCACAAGGCTCTGAGACAGTGTATGTGTAGCCAGTTGTTTTGTGTGTGCATGCGTGTGTATTTGAGTGTGTCAGTGTTTGCATGGGGTTGTCTTGTAGTGCATGTATAGCCATATGTGTGTGTATGTGCATGCACAGTACTGTGTGGCAATGCATGGATAGCTAGATGTGTGTGTATGTGCGTGCACAGTGTTAAGTGGCAGTGCATTGATAGCCAGAGGTGTGTGTGTGTGCGTGCATAGTGCTGTGTGGCAGTGCATGGATAGCCATATGTGTGTGTATGTGCGTGCACAGTGGTGTGTGGCAGTGCATTGATAGGCAGATGTGTGTGCGTGCATAGTGCTATGTGGCAGTGCATGGATAGCCAGATGTGTGTGTATGTGTTTGCTCAGTGCTATGTGGCAGTGTATGGATAACCAGATGTAAGTGTATGTGCTTGCATAGTGTTGTGTGGCAGTGCATGGATAGCCATATGTTTGTGTATGTGCGTGCACAGTGCTGTGCGGCAGTGCATGGATAACCAGATGTAAGTGTATGTGCGTGCATAGTGTTGTGTGGCAGTGCATGGATAGCCATATGTTTGTGTATGTGCGTGCACAGTGCTGTGTGGCAATGCATGGATAGCCATTTGAATTATGCATGCATGTGTGTGTATTTGAGTGTGTTTGTGTTTGCATGGGGTTGTCTTGTAGTGCATGGAAAGCCATATGTGTGTATGTACTAGCACATGGCTGTGCGACGGTGTATGTGTAGCCAGTTGTTTTGTGTGTGCATTCTTGAGTGTTTGCATGTGGTTGTCTTGTAGTGTATGGTTAGCCAGATTTTTGTGTAAGTGCATGCATAGTGCTTCCTGGAAGTGCATGTATAGCCAGGTATGTGTGTGTATGTGTGTGCACACTGCTGTGTGGCAGTGCATGGATAGCCAAATGTGTGTGTATGAGCGTGCACAGTGCTTTGTGGCAGTGCTTTGATAGCCATATGTGTGTGTATGTGCATGCTCAGTGCTGTGAGGTAGTTCATGGATAGCCAGCTATGTGTGTGTATGTGCGTGCACAGTGCTGTGTGGATGGAAGTGCATGGATAGCCATATGTGTGTGTCTCTGCATGCACCGTGCTGTGTGGCAGTGCATGGATAGCCAGATGTGTGTGTATCTGCGTGCACACAAGTTGTCAAATGTAATGTACCTTATTCCGCTATGAGGACCTACTTACTCCACTACTTTTGAAACTCCCAGCCTCCCTCCTCTCACTTTCTCGCATTCTGCTTGCATCAACTTTTTCTCGACTATTTGCCCCATGTCCTGCCCATGACTTCTAATGTGTTAAGGGTTAAGTTGCTTAGTGGTTTGAATGCCAGTGGTCGAACATAATTCAGATGCCACTTGTCTAGGCTGTCAAGACTATGTGTTCAATCCTACGTACGCCAGGGACACGCCCAGCTGACTCAACAACCTCATTGGCAAAACACGTGCCAGACCGCATATTACGCTGCGGTCTCGTATTACGATATTGTACGAGGCAACAAGCGGCTCGTGTCCTGGGGTTTTCGAATTGATTGCCAGAAATGTGGGGAATGAAGCCACATCAAGCTTGTATGCGGTATTGCGGCTGACCGAACAAATCCCCCAAAACAACCATACCTCTGATTGGTTACTTTCCGTGTGCATCAAATGCTTGCCAATAAAGGCAATATACATGACAGTCCAGGCACGTTTAATATTGCTTCAAATTTAACAACGCGTAAAAATGTAAATTGTCCTTACTTAGTAGTAAACAAAGATTCATCAATCGATTCAATTAAATTAAATCAAAATGAATACAATTCAAATCAATTTAATGCATTCAATTCAAGTCAATACAATTCAATTTTGAGTGTATCAAATGCATTAATTAAATACAATTTAATTCGTTAATTAATACAATTAAATTAATAATTAATTAAATATAATAAAATCAATTATGTTATTAATTAATTAATAACTGCTGTTTAATTAATCAATCGATTTAAAGAATTCAATTAATTCATTTTAATCATGTTATTCATTAATTAATATAATTTATTTAATTAATTAGACAATTATATATTAATAGAATTATACAATTAAAATTTTAATTAAATTCATGATAATATAAACATTTTCATTCGGGACGCGCCTCCAGGCGCCCTTTATTTGAAGAGGGATTAGCCCCATTAAAATGTCCGTTCGTTCGATCGTCCGTCCGTGTGTCACAAACCATTTTTCAGGTTTTATGAAAACATTAAAAAAGTTGAACATTCTATATTTTTGATGAATTTAAGACTTATTTATACCGGACAAATTCTGACCAGAGCACATATGAGCATCGCAACTCATGAAAAGGAGCTCAGGTTGGGCCAAATAGCTACAATTAACGGTTAACAATTTGATTTCAGGGTGTTTTGAGCTAACATTTCAAATTTGAACCACTTAAACATGTGCGCAAACACAGGTTTGGGAGCAGAATTGTCGTCAAAAATTGGAGGCGAAACATGTAAGCATCACAATGGACGAAACATTCCCCTCGGGCACTTGTGCTATAATTAGCACACGGACCCCACCTCAGGGCCGTGCGTGAGGCAGGGGCGGTGGCCACCGGGCGGGGGCGGGGCAGGGGCCGGGGGCAGGGGCGGGGACGTGGGCAGTGGCGGGGGCGGGGGTGGGGGCGGGGGCCACCGGGCGGGGACAGTGGCAAGCCACGCCACCTGCCGCTGGCCAAAAGCCCGTTCAGCAGGACGGGATATAGTCTGGGCTGGGCCGAAACATGCATTACCTTGAACAAATTCCGTAAAATCAACCAGACACCTGATTGGCCTCATTTTTCTTGCATCAAATTCTTAAAAAAAGTCAATCCACATACATGCAGTTCATTACATTACAGAAACGTTCAATACTGCTAAAAAATAAACAACCCTCCAACAACTCTCTTTTTCATCACCTTGTAGTTAACAATGCTAAATCATTAATCGATTCATTGGAATTCAATTAATTTAAAGCCTCCAGGCGCCCTTCGAATTTAATCCAATTCGAATTGATACACTTTAAAGCAATTACATGCATTCAAATCACGTTAATTAAATTAAATGGAAAGGAATAAATCGAATTAAAATAACACAACATTAAATACAATTCAATTCAATTAATTAAAATACATTGAACTAAGGATCCGAATCATTTCATTCGGGACGCGCCTCCAGGCGCCCTTAATCTCTAAGTGATAAGTATATACCAAGACAGAGTGGTCATGCGAAAGAAAGAGTGGCCATGCGTACGAAAGAGTAGTCATGTACAATCAGTGTGTGCGCTGTTTCATATTTTAGCTAAGGGTAGCAGCTTCTAGACAGCTCCCTTTCGCTTTCCTTGAGCCAAACCTGAAGTTAGCTAATGCGCCTGAAAGCTGTTACGACAGGCATTCAGATGCAGCTGAAAGCTTTGGGCTTTCCCCAGTGGCTGGCTGATGGAGCTGGCAGGAAGCTGCCATGAGCAGCAAAAAAATGCATTAGTTAGAGTGTGGTACTAATCCTCTGCATTCATCATGTGTGCATGTATGAAGAGATCGGATCAAGCATATGTTGAAAAGAATGCTTGGATTTTTGATTGTTTTGATAACGTTTTCATTTCCGTTGGTAATTATTTTTACTGCTTAAGACGGCGAGCGGCCAAATTGTTGGCTGGAGCCATGCAACCAAGTTAAAATATGTGCACGTAACTGAGAAAAGGGCAAGGTGGGCTGAACTTCAATCCACCTTTACTTTCTCACTGGATTGCTGCTGTGTAGGGGGTCTTGACTCAGGGATTGTTTTCAAATCTGGAAGTGGGATTTTTCTAGCTGTATGGTTTTAGGTCTCGTCCAGGGATAGCGTCCTTGTAGCTTTTTAGCTCTTAGCTTTTCATAGCTTTATAGGGCCAACACTTTTTTTAAGCGGCAACTTGGGCAAAAACGGGGTCAAAAGTAGCAATCGCGGGGGGGGGGGGGGGGGGGGGGGGGGGGAATCTCTGTCCTGACTACTGGGGGACAGTACTTTCATAACAAAGGATATCTACGATCGAGTCCTAGAAAGCGGCGCGGTAAATTGTCCAAATGTGTTGGCTATCAGAGCGACAGGTGGCACCAGAATCAAGTGCAGCGGACCAGGGTTTGAACGTGACGGACAAACAGACAAAGAATGGGGTGACTCAGGGGGCTCCCACCCTTATGCGGTGATCTATGTATGTGTGTGTGTGTGTGCCTGTCTGTTTGTATGTGTGTGTATTTTGTTACAGTCCAGGCGGGAGGAGAAAATAAAAAAGACAGGTCACACCATGCCTAAAAAACCTGGGGAGGGCTGACCCCTCCCCCCCACACACACACACCCTTAAATATAAGTAAACCCATCTTAAAAAACTTAGACATGGATTCTGGGGGGTTACAGTATGGTGCACATAATGGCATCCTCAGAATTCCCACATAGGGATTGTGTGATAGTCAAAAATCAGTTCTGCACCCCTTCTGGGTTTCCCAAGGACCATAGTCACCCTTCAACTTTGCAGGGGGCGACCCGAAATTGGAGTTCTCATTATTTAAAGCATCATCAGGCATACCGAAACGAAGAGAAAGCAAACGCGTATAATGTGGTAGAATTGCGGCATTTTGGTGTTGTTGCACGGTGGAGGGTCGGGGCGGTTCACCCACCCATACTCACCCATATTACCTACCCATTCACCCGCCCATGTTATCAACCCATACCCAGCCATTCACACACTCATACTCTGGGCTGGGCTGGGCTGGCGTTTGGGGTGGATGGGGGTGGGGGTGGGGGGTAAATACTTATTGCACGAGGTCCAAAGTGGTGCCAATAGGCTACCCATATTACCCACCCATTCACCCACCCATATTATCAACACATACCCAGCCATTCACCCACTGTTACTCTGGGCTGGGGTTTGGGGGGGGGGGGGGGGGGGGGGGGGGGGGGGGGGGTAAATACTTATTGCACGCGGTCCAAAGTGGTGCCAATAGACTACCCTTACCAAGGCCTACTCATGGGTGGTCTCAGAATGTCAGTTGGAGGTCTGAGCAAAAAGTTAGCAAAAAACAAAATGAGGGCTGCCTCCCCCCTCCCCCCCCTAAATGAGGTACTCAGAATGACCTGAAAAGTTACTTTAGATGTCGCCATGATACATGCAATTACAGCCCTGTTCTTAGAAAAAATCGATCGGCATGACTGAAAATGTTGAGGCCTGGGCTCCTCCTGGTCCAGGGGTAGGCAAAATAGGATAAAGGGACTTGACCAACCGTGACAGGAGGCCTAAAACGAAAAAGAACTGAACCCCAAACAATCGATTTACCGACGGGGGCACTGAGTTCGTGCTACAGTGAAAAATTAATTATACAATTAAAATATAATCCTCCCAAATGGGATGATAATTTAATTGTGCGATTCTTATCGCACTTTTTAACAAATGTTATGAGATTTTTCTACCCTTCAAAGGCGACCAGACCCATGCTCAACTAACGCAGACTTGATTTTCTTTTTCTCAAAAAACATTTTTCCACACTGATACTTCCAAGATCAATGTTTGATTTATCCTATGTACATGTTCATGAATGGAGGGGGAAAAGGCAATTCAGTGCAGCACAGCGCAGTTCGGTGAAGTTCAAAATGGCACCTCACTTCACATCTGCCTCCACATCTACCTACTCCACACCTACACGTAGTCCAAATCTATCCAACTCCAGTAACCTCAACAAATGATAATCAGGACAATGACAGGGTAAATTGTTATTATTATTCAGACCTCGTAGGCACCACTCTTGGACCGTCTTACCAAAATGTGGTGTTCAATCTAGCCATAATTCGGTGAATCCAAAACACTCAATATTCCTATTTGAACTACCTGAGAGGTAGTTATCACTAAAGATGAAGGCAAAATCAACCAAAAGTATCCCGCGCAACAGTCTAATATGACTGCACACCCATTCACCATCTTCACACGATTGGAGTTGTACGTCACTGATGGTCATGCAAGGGGCAGTAGACCCAAAGCCTGCACATCATGTTCTTTAGGGAAAAGGTCCGAAAAGGGAAGCTTGCATGGGAATCATGTGTGTATGTGAAATGAATGCGGGTCAACAAGGTGAAGCTTGCATGGGAATCATGTGTGTATGTGAGATGAGTGCATAATGTAGTGTGAGATCCAAACAAAAACCCCAACCGACATGTAATAACTTAGCGCTCACGCACACAACAAGTGGGTGTTTCATTTGTTATTAAAATACATGTGGTACATAAACTCATAAGTGACCAAATAGTACAAACACACATCTGCAAGAAAACAGTAAAAGAAACAGATTTTTGTTTTTGCAGTGCTGGGGTGTCGTGGATGTAGAGTGCTGCAGCAACACACACTAAATTACTAAGACATGAGTCAGGCAGTTAGGCTAGTATTCATGACAGTGAATTGCTGAGTGCGGTACACTGTAGTCTGCTCGGCTGCTTCAGCAAGCATGCATATAGAATGAGGTTACCTTCGCAGCTAGATGGAACACAAAGTTGCGCAGCAGTGGTATTGATACGCCTATGCCAGGCTGGGGCACGCAGTGTTGCGTACAGCTAATCGCGAGCAGAACGCCGAGAGCTCCTGCAAGAGTTCCGGATCTCACTCAATTATGTAGGTTAACGATAAGGATACAGTTCGCGCGTGGCTGCTTTTATTGTCCCGAGCAGGAGCCTTTCAGAATTCTGGCGATTTGAGCTGTCCGAATTCCGGCGGTTGCTGTAGCGCCGTTTGCCCAATCGTAGTGTTCGCATCGTAATTAGCGCTGCTGCTGCTGCTGTTGTTGGCTGGATTTCCAGCAGGGAGACAGATGTTGCGTATTGGACCACCATGCAAACTGCTTTGCACGTATTTTGCTGCAAAAATTGAATATCCATTGATAGCAACTGTTCATCGAGGTCAGAGAAGATACAAAGGTAAAGGAGAAGAACGATAGAATCGAGCACGGGTCGCTTAGGGTGGATTCCCATTGGACTGGATGGGTAAAGTCGGTTGTAGTACTGGATGGGTCGGTATTTGTCGGTTGGGCCCTTTGGATGGGTCGTTGAGCTCTTTGGATGGTTCGTGCATCCGTACACGGCCACCCATCCAAAACGCACTCCCATTGCAAGCGACTGGATGGGTGCAGCAATACACGCATGTACCACCGGGAACCTTCGCAGGTACTTTCAATCAATAGTCGCAAAAAAAGACGGATCGATCGTTGACAGTTCAATTTCTTGCGCTGATCCATCCTACATCCATCTATTCCTCTTCTCAAGACCGCACTCCGCGACCTGAAGTCATACCTCGCGGCGTCCATTTCTTTCTTTCAATCTTTCCACGCGATGAGCATGTCAGCCATGGAGCTATTCCGGCTCCTTTTCTTCATAATTATTCCTGCTGTAAACCGTTCTCGATCGGGCGCCATAGCTTGCGCAAGCGCTGCTTGTTCTACGGTAGCCTCTCTTCCGGGGAATGAGCATGAACGTCTAGCCCCTACCGTGGCTATGATGCTCAAGAGTATTTACCCGCACTATTTTAGAGATTCCCATTCACTATACTACGTGAAGCCACGCACTGAGGACCTCTGGCTGAACTACATGGTGGGGCTATGGAAGTAGAATGAAGAAGGGGCGTCGAATGGAGAAGAAATTGTTAGAATGTCCCAGATTCTGTCTTGCTCGAAGATGATCTGTGATCCATAAGTTCGGAAACTCCTGGCTAATGAAACTAGCAGGTCGGTTGAAGAAAGCAATACGCGTCAGTTGCGCGACCGTCGCCGGATCAATGCCGGACTGTGCCGGAAGGAGCCGGATATTTTGCGACCCATCCAGAGCCATCCAACCCACACCTCGGTCGAAGGCCTGGATGGATTTTGGCTTTTGGATGGGTCGTCTGGGTTGAGTATTTCGTCAGTACATCCGTACAAATACGAACCATCCAAAACCCCTATGGGAAGGTAAACACTGGATGGGTCGTCGGTTATCCGTACTTAACGACCCATCCAGACCCATCCTGCCCCAATGGGAATCCACCCTTAGACTCTAGGGTACTGAATTGACCAGCTTATTTGACCGGCTTTCTTGGGAATATTTGAGGATTTGAGGATTTGAAAAAACAGCCCGATATCGCGTAAGGGCTACCCACCCGGGCTTCCCACCCGGAGCCTACACCCACACCACACCACACCACACCTTCCCAGTGGACCAAATAGTTCAACTGTGGGTGCCAGCGTGGCATGAGTGCTTCCAGTGGGCAAAGTTCAACTTCAACAGTTCAACTTTTCGCCGATGTGGCACGCCAGGTGGGCAGCCACGTCAGGGTTTGTCCGTCGCCCTCCCCCCTCAACAGTACAACTGTTGAGCAATCCCGAACACCCCCCCCCCCCCCCCCCTGTTCGGGATTGCTCAACAGTTCAACTATTTTGGGGGGAGGGCGATGGACAATTTCGAGGGAGGGCGTTGGACAAAATCACAAAAGTGATACAACAGCGAGCATCTTCGCAGATTCTCCCCGAGATCTGTCAACACGCCCCGAGTTGCGAATAATTGGGAGCCAATTTCAAGTTGAATGGGCGAAGACATGAAAGAAAGGCGGGAATTAATCAATTCGAATGATGATAGCGAGAGCCACAGATTCGACCGAAATCTCAATCTGTCCACCCGATCCATTCGACCGAACGGAGCAAATGCAGAAGCGGCAGCGGTAGGAGGAGCAAGAGAATAGATGGAAGTGAAGAGCGCAGCGAAATAATACACTAGCGGTGGTAAGCGGTGGATGCGGTGATTTGAGGAAACTTCGAGCAAGCTGCATGCACTTGCAGCGAGGGGGGCAGGCGACCAGAACGCGCTGGAGGGGCAGCCGTGATGACAAGGCACTTCTTGAGGTTTTAGGGCCCAGCTCAGCACTCGAACTTGAACTGTAGGGTTGAGTGGTCTACTATACACAGTTGAACTGTTGGTCCACTGGAAACACGCCCTAAGTATCACATAGGTCTGTCCCCCTAAGGGGGCCGACCAACGAAATTGCCGCAGATGGTACTGCGTGGCAAGGCACGTGGCCCTAGCTGGAAAGGGCACTGGTCAGAGCAAGGCAGGGGCTATGCACAGGCTTCTCTGAGTCACTCTAGAGACGGCATAAAAGCCGAACTATAACATATTCCAGTCAGCTAGTTTAGGTGTCAAGGCTCCAACCCTTCCATAGAGGTTGGAAGCAAGGGATTCATCTTGGGAATCTACGAGGAAGTCCAAAAGCTGAAGAACAGCAGACACCTCCTTGCTCCAACATCCAGCACCGATCACACACTTGCCTCCGCTTTACATTACCATCGTTACCGGACACAAACCAGCGTGCAAGGCTAATTAACCTCACTTCCAGCCCCCTTGCAACGCCTGCCACTTGCTTGCAACAAGGCACTTGCAACAAGCAGGGGGTAAGGGGGCAGCTTGAAACCCGCTTGCATGCCACTTCCCGCATCAGCTGCAACAAGCAGATTGTTGCAAGCGGGGAATGGAAGGTAGTGCTTGTTGCAAGCCCGCTGCAAGATAGTCAAACTCACCGAAAAGGGTACCAAAGTCCCCTCAAGGTCCCAGTGTGTTTCTCAATTATAACTACTGTGCACCAGCTCAAGTAAAGTGAACAGATGCCTTCTTGGCATGCTTGGTGCGTGTCAGCATGAATTGCGGTGCTCTCACACGTTTTATGACTTGGTGACTACTTATGTACTTCCTTAGAACTATCGGTCCAGACAGTGTTTCTGTCTGTACTGTGTCAGCTTCCCGTAGACTGTGTCATCCTTCATGACACGGTGACAGCTTCCTGTTGGCTGCGTCACCGGTCCCCCTGACACGCGCTATACTGCCTGCGCCCGGCTTAAGATTCCTGGCTTAGGTTCTAGACTCAGGGTCTGGCTACCGCCTCTTCCACCGATGGTGCACTTTGGCGTCCGCCTGTCCTTGTAACGTCATTCTTGTCTCCGTGTATAGATTGGCGCGTCTGTTCCGCTGCAACATCTCTGTCCACTCTTCGGAGTGTATTCTAGCTGATAGGTTACTAGGTTTTTCATTTCTACCACTGCTATTCAATGCAACTTCCGCGAGGGCATGCTGCCGGCTTTGAGAAACTCACTGAACAAAATGGTCTTTCTTGGTCGCGCGGCATTCGCAGCACCATCATTAGCAATGGCTGCGACCTTATCCTTCCTCCGGAGTTTAGGGTTCCTACTGATTGGCTTGATGATTGTGCGCTAGCGGCCTCTGCTGCCGGAGAGGAGTCTCTTTCCGCCATCGTGGAAGCCCCCCCCCCCCCCCCCGGTCATACCTCCATCTTTCCGACTCCTTCTCCTTCTGTCCAACGCCTCTCTCCTAAGGTTGAGGACGTTCTAATGAATCTTTGCTGTGTCCAGACACAGTCCATCAAGTATTCTTCGGGTCCTGTGCCGCCAACTGCCCAGTTCTGGGGTGGCTGCCAAACTGACGATTACCTGACTGAAGATGAGGAGAACTTCAACCGTTCTGACTTTGATGATTTGAAGAGTGCTACGAGTGGCGACTACGGTGTAGTGACTCCGACTGCTGCTACTCGAGTCTTTGAGACTTCTACTGTTTCGCCAGTTTAGGAGCCTGCTCTTCCGTCGGCGCCTCTGCCTGCACCTACGCCAGCGCCTCTGCATGCACCTCTGCTTGCGCCACTTCCACCGGTCAACCCGGAGGTGGCCAAGCCGTCTTTGCTGCAAAGCCATCTTTCCGCACTCTAGGTAAGTAATGTGCACCAGCTAAAGTACCCGAATGAAAAAAATCTCCAGATTTTTTGAAGAGGGATTAGCCCCATTAAAATGTCCGTTCGTTCGTTCGTCCGTGTGTCACAAACCAAATTTTCAGGTTTTATGAAAACCACAAAAAAAGTTGAACATTCTGTATTTTTGATGAATTATAAGACTTATTTATACCGGAGAAATTCCGACCAGAGCACATATGAGCATCGCAATTCACGAAAAGGAGCTCAGGTTGGGCCAAATAGCTACAATTAACGGTTAACAATTTGATTGAAGGGTGTTTTGAGGTAACATTTCAAATTTGAACCACTTAAACATGTGCGTGTACATAGGTTTGGGAGCAGAATTGTCGTCAAAAATTCGAGGCGAAACATGTAAGCATCACAATGGACGAAACATTCCCCTAGGGCACTGGTGCTATAATTAGCCCACGGACCCCACCTTAGATAGGGCCGTGCGTGGGGCAGGGCCGGGGGCTACCGAGTGGGGGCGGGGGCGGGGGCAGGGTCGGGGGCGGGGGCCACCGGGCGGGGGGCGGGGGCAGGGGCAAGCCACGCCACCTGCCGATGGCCAAAAAACCGTTCAGGAGGACGGGACATACCGATTACGTCTGGGCTGGGCCGAAACATTCAATACCTCGTACAAATTCCGTAAAATCAACCAGACACCTAATTGGCCTCAATTTTCTTGCATCAAATTATAAAATAAAAATCAATTTACATTCATGCATTTCATTACATTACAGATTTTGGAGCAACCTAGCCGACTATCTTTCTACTTGTAGAAGAGCAAGACAGGAAGCCCTGGACTGCTTAGTGGCACCGTAATTTATCATCCCTTTTTTTCTTCTTCTTGTGACTTCTCATTTGTTAGCTTCTTACCTCCGCCACTGTAAGTGGTTGAGATCTGGGTCCGGCTCTAAGGGGTTTAATACCTACGCCACCAAAACGGTGGTTGGGAGTTTGGTTTGTTTGTCCTCGACACACCCCTGATGTAATGGGGTTTTTGCTTTGTGGGTGCTTTTTCTTTTTGTTTAAAGCACAGAGTCTCATACACCCTCGCGGTGTCAAGTAGACTTTAACATGTAATGTAATGTAATGTAATGTAGAAACGTTCTATACAGCTCAAAAATCAACAACCCTTCAAAAACTATATTTTCGTCACTTTATAGTTAACAATGCTAAATCATCAATCGATTCATTGGAATTCAATTAATTTGAAGCCCCCAGGCGCCCTTCAAATTTAATCCTATTCGAATTGATACTATTTAAAGCAATTACATGCATTCAAATCACGTTAATTAAATTAAATGGAAAGGAATAAATCGAATTAAAATAACACAACATTAAATATAATTCAATTAAAAATACATTGAATTAAGGATTTGAAACATTTCATTCGAGACGCGCCTCCAGGCGCCCTTAATTTATGAAGAGATGCCTTCTTGGCTTTCAATTCCAGGAGTCGGGACAAATACACCCACTCGGGAAGATTTTTTACTGGATGAAAAAAGACGAGGTCGTTGGCGGCATTTGACACCAGCTCAGCC
This sequence comes from Chlamydomonas sp. ICE-L, assembly GCA_013435795.1. Lineage (NCBI taxonomy): Eukaryota > Viridiplantae > Chlorophyta > Chlorophyceae > Chlamydomonadales > Chlamydomonadaceae > Chlamydomonas > Chlamydomonas sp. ICE-L. Next base: position 10,321,692 of record JACBWV010000626.1, read on the forward strand.
ATCGCTGGTATGCCTTTAACTCTTTGAAAGATCAGCACCTGCAGAACAAGTGGAAGCGATCAAAAGGAAATGTTTAGGGCTGTGTGACTGTCTGTATGTATGTTACATTCCACGAGTCGTTTGATGCCTTAGACACCAGCTCAGGCACCTCTGATGGGCGTCTTTATTTGTGCACGAGGAGTAGCTGCAGCAGCGAGTGACAGCGTTACCCGAAATAACAAGAAGACCAAGTCGAAGTGTTGTTTGTTTTATTTTAGGGATTGTAGCACACATTTTTTGTTTTTTGGTTCCAACAAATATTGATTCCAAAAAATAAAAATAATGTTCTCTAAACCTCGTTTTCTATTGCAGATGCAGATTCCTTGCCAAATTCCAGTATTATGTTGTACTACTTTCATGTTGTTTGGACAATATATATGGTACTAAGTATAACATGACCTATACATCTTATTTACTTCGGTCACATTCTCATGAGAGCACACATGAGCATCACAATTCAAGAACAAAAAACAGTTATGGGTTTTCTGGGCCTTTACGTAGTGATTCAAAGGTAAGAACTGGATTTTAGGGTGCCTTTAGCTAATATTGCAAATGTGAAGTATACAAACATGAGATTGATTACAAGTGGCACTTGCCCTGGCAGTGGAAACACCCCCGCCCTCGAAAGATTGGACAAGAGATAACGCCCACTGTCTTCCGGCAGTAGGGCTTAACGTTACGTTCAGCCACGTAACGTTACTGCGTTCACCTACGATAAATCCAACGACAGTTAGACCCGTGAATGGCTATGTCCATCAGCATTGAAAAACTATTTACAACATTGCATACGAGTGTACAACATTTAATGCAGTGTAATTATTGCAACAAAGTTCTCGACGAGGGTTACACAATACGAAACCACAACGAGTTAATACAAGTACAACTCAAGTCAGGTACACCAGAGGTTATTTCGGGCAAAGACATAGGAACCCTTTATCAAAAGGGACATGTAGCCATGGCTAGCCATGGGTTCAAATCAGCTTAGTGTGCCCCCTGGTTTTTTGTTGGTGCAGCTTGGGGGGACTTGGAATTGGAAGACAGTGAGCAGCCCAGAGTTGGCTGAAAAATGATGAAACAAATCAATTCATTTCAATTTAATAAGGGCTAGTGATAGGAGGGGTTAATGGAAATAATTGGCTGAAGATCAACGCATCAAGCTGACACCTTCTTGTCATTAATTTTTTACAATGAATGTCAACTGATTCTCCAAACCTTTTCCATGCACCCCAACTCCAACCCCAACCCCAAACCTTCGTACACACCATGTATCCTTGGACGCTCATTTGACCCCTGTATGAATGTATATGACAGTCCATGGGTATCTAAACAGGCTAAAGGGACTTGCCCAACCTGAAACAATCAAGATCACCTCTAGATTGTTCCAGATTGGGCAAGTAGCCCCAGTAGCCTATTTGGCTACCCCTGGACTGCAACATACATATGTGGAAAGGATCAAGAGTGGCAGTGTCTATTGCATGGCTTGCTTGTTTCATGGCTTGCTTGCTTCTTTTGTGAGTCGGCAACTGTCAGTGTCGTTTATTCCAGGCCGGGCAAGTTTATGAGCCATGTCATAGTTGGCAAGCCCCTGCACCCACGTCACAGTTGCCCCCCCCCCCCTTTACCCATATCATAGATGGATACCCCCTGGACCGTACAGTACACAAGTCCTATGCAGCGTCAAAAGCGACGCAGAAATTTGGCGGAGAGTGTTGGCAACAGAACGACAAGTGGCAACAGACTGTAGCTACCAAAGCCGAGTTAGTTGTGAGACATTTGGCTGACGTTTGACATGTGACTGACTTCATTTTCTTCGTCAGTCGATCGGTCGGTTGGTTGGTTGGTCGGTCAGTCAGTTGGTTGGTCGGTTGGTCGCACAAACGGACAACGGGGTGAATTTGGGGGCTCCCTCCCCCCAGAAGGAGGGCTCTGCCAATAAACTGACAGTTCACGCAGTGTTTGTCTCGGTAAGGCCCTCCTGGAAATCTAGAGTCGATCTATATTGGTTGAGGTTGGGCAAGTCCCTTTAGCCAAAGTGGCTTCCCCTGGCTTGCAACGTAAATACATACACAACTGTCAAATGGCCAGGCCTCATGAGCCATGGGCTGCCTCTGGAGCGCACTCGTATCATTGCATTCAGTAATCATGATTGTGGTGTAGTAGTCTATATCCTTCCCATGTTTCCTCCGCCTGCAGACTGTGAGCAGCCTTTGAAAGAAAGGAACGAGAGTCCTTACGCAGTAGAAGGGTTCTCCTAGCAGCCTTCAGGGTGCTACAAGCAGCTTTGGGGGTCGCCAAAATCAATTCCTTGAAGCAATCCCATAAGGCTCTAACGCGGCACCCCCAAAACGCTAAGGCATGTTATTTAGCTATTGTGCTACACGTGGGACCTTAAAGAAACCCCTGAACAGGACTGCAAACACTTGATAACACAAAAGGTGACACCTGTTGTACAAGCTAAACTTTCTTATTTAACTTTCATAGCGATATTTTTGCCAAAACGGGGTCAAAACTAGCGATTGCTATATATAGCGGTATTAAGGGCCCTGAAGCTGATGTCTGTCGTTCAAGCCAGGGTAATTCAAAGCGCGCGCTTTTGCGCTTTTGAGCGCTGACTTTTTGACCCCCTCTGCGCTTTAAGCGCATTTTTTGCAACCCCTTGAGGGCGCTGCAAGCAAAATTTGCGCTTTTTGCACTACAAAGCGCAGTTTGTTTGTTTTCAAGTGCGCTAAAGCGCTGGCCAATTTGGCCATTTGAAGTACCCTGGTCTGTCGCTCAAGCTTAGCTGCGGATCCTATCAGCGATTCCCCCCTCCCTGCTAAATATAGTGATCGCTACTTTGGGCCCAAATTATAGCTATACAATTGTGCAAATATAAAAAGTTTGTTTTGCCCTAAATGGCTCTAAAAGGCTTTAACAAAATGCACAAACGCTGTCCCTGGAGAAGGCCTCACACCATAGAGCTAGAAAGAAACCCACTTTCAGATTTGAAAAAAAACAAAACGGATCCTTTATGATAGATGATAGATAAGGAAGATCCCAAGCCACATTAAACCATCATAACTTGTTTTTTCACAGCTCAGTATTTTATACCTTTGCCTCACAGGGGACAGGGTCATATCTTACATTTTCCTATATGATTGCATTCTGAACTCAAGTGTGTGTTATGGTAGCGTTTATATTATGCATGATTACTTTGCTCGCAGACGTTGAGCAGCCTGAAGGCTGGTAGATCATGTTATCAAACCAAGTCATTTCTTACCCTGTCCTTGTCGATTGCGATATCAGTGACATTGGACGAGTACATGCGTACCCACGCCCCTGCCAACTGATCCTCGAACTTTCCGCCTCTGAACCTGGGTTCGACTTGAGGTATTATCTCCTTCACTAGATGCGTAGAGAAGCCATAGAAGGCTCCACTGTTGTAATAACGCCGGACTGGGTCTCCGAACATCACGTTGGGCGTGTTGCTGAAAGCCACTTGCATGGATTCCATCCACCCAAAGAAACTTGGGAAGTTAACAAATGTATCGTCGTCAATCTTCACCAGATACTGATAGCTATGGGTGGGCAGGATCCACTCTACGATGTACTTCAGCATGAAGTACGTTTTACCTATGCAAGTTAACATGAAAAATGAACTGGATTAGTGATCTGACCTCCAACAGATAGTGGTACCCTTCATTCATATTCACCATGATATGGCATGACATATGGTACAAGTATTCAGAGCACCAGTGCACTGCTGACAACCCTAAACGTACATGCCTCCACCTACAGTCATGTTCATGACGATACAGCGCAAGAGTGTTCAGAGGACCAGTGCACTGTTGACAACCCTAAACTGATGTGCCCTCACCTCCATTCATGTTCTCATTGGTATCAAGCATGATCAGATCTCCTATGAGGGCCTGCTCCATGCAAACCTGTGAATTGCAAGGCGCATGGTGTAAGTAAAGGTTTGGAATGACTTAGGCACCGTACCTTTAACATCTATAACGAGGCACTGTACCTTCGACAACTATAAGGAGGCACTGTACCTTTAACATCTACAACGAGGCACTGTACCTTTGACGTCTATAACAAGGCACTATACCTTTGACATCTACAAGTGGGTACAGGCAATCATTGACCATGAAGGTTTGGGTTGCTTTTACATGGGTCAAACCTTGTTGGTTTGACCTACCAAAGTACTGTACTGCATAAACTGTACTGTACTGTACTGTACTGTACTGTACCAAGTGCCAACTGTACTGCACTGTAGCAAGTGGGTACTGCAGATAGCTTGGACCATATAGTTCCAACAGAAAGATAATAAGTCAGCCCATTTAACCCAAAATGTTATTTTTAAGACACTCCTCAGCTTGTAGTCACCATCAATTCTGTTTGGGATACCGGCTCACCTAGTTCACATTTGCATGAACAGGTTGCAAGCAGGATAAGGCGTATGTATGTATGTATGTATGTATGTATGTATGTATGTATGTATGTATGTATGTATGTATGTATGTATGTATGCATGTATGCATGTATGTATGCATGTATGTATGTATGTATGTATGTATGTATGTATGTATGTATGCATGCATGTATGTATGTATGTATGTATGTATGTATGTATGTATGTATGTATGTATGTATGTATGTATGTATTAGTACATTGCCCGTGTGGCCGGAGGCCACATGCCACCCCACCCACCCAGGTCCTGGGTCCTGTTCTGGCCTGGGTTACATAACGTGCAACGCCCTTGAACGTGCACCCTCCCCCCCCCCCTTACTCACATGCACACAGTCAAGATATTTCCCCCTTGGCAAAATATCGAACACAAGCCCCCTTCCTTTCCCTACTATAAATATACCCCCCCACCCCTAGCCCCCAGGACCAACATGATCCCTGCTTCCCCCTACATCTTCCTGCCCCCCATCCCCACCCCCTTGACACACACTCTGTTTATCCCCCTTGCACCCCACCTAACCGACAGTCATCTCCACACCACCCAAATATACCCCCCTACCCCCCAGCCATCTCCATACCACCCAAACGCCCCCCCTTCCTCCCTCCCACCCCATCTACACTCTTTCTCCCCCCTCCCCTCACCCCAGTCATTTCCACCCATGGTGGGCCACCCTCGATCCCCCCCCCCACCCTCTTTTTCCCGAACCACCGGCACGCATGCGTTATCCCCTTCTCCCTACATCATCCCTTCCAGCTGTGGGCCTAGATCATGCAGAAGTACGAAGTGGATAAAGAGCAGGCTGCGGATCCAATCTGCCAATAGCTTGCGAAAGCCGCCCCCGCTGAGAATACCGGGCATGCGCAATCACAAAGCGACATACCTGCATATTTTTCTTTGCGCGGAACATATTTGGGTCTGCAGCTGTTGTTTTGACCAGGAAATATCAGCCAGTCTTACATCGCAACATGCTAAGCAACCGATGTATCAATGCTTGCAACAATGAAAAGATATTGGATGCAAGGTGCAAGGGCCATATCGCGTAGGGTAGGTAATGCCAGTGAGTGGAGGTGTGAAGAAATTCAAAAATATCTCACAACAATTGCCTGCCGACCAGACAATGCGATGGCATGACGTTGATGCAGAGGATGATATGTTGCGAATTGCGCGCGGCAACCGGCCTCGCAGCATGAGGTTTACGTCTAGTCTGATTATTAACCTGGCGTTGATTTTCACGACTGGTTGCATGAGCTTCCCGCCTGGCCTGGTTGTAAGTCGCGCGCTGCTGTGGGTTAGCAGCATCTGTTCAACGCCGACACTGGTTTGCATGGCTCCATTCCTCGTCGGTCTGAACTCTTAAGAGCTCGCCTTGCGCGCTGAGTGGCTGAATTTTTGTTTCCGGCATGTTACGGAAAGTATACCACGACAGCAAGATAATTGTGGTACGGGAACGTGAAAGGTAAGGCTGTGTGTGAGGGGTCTCGGAGAGGCGAAGGGCAAAGGAGAAGCGAAGCGAAGGGCGCAGAAGGTGAGATTCGAAATTTGCACGAAGTCCTCCAGTCATACAGTACAGTACAGCATGTCCGATGTCCGTCGAGTACTACAATTGTCCGTGCCCCTCGCCCCCCTTTGACACGAGGAACGAAAAAATCGCGTGAAATCCATGTATGTCTACACATATATAGATGTATGTATGTATGTATGTATGTATGTATGTATGCATGTATGTATGTATGTATGTATGTACTAGTACATGGCCCGTGTGGCCGGAGGCCACCCTCCCCCCCACCCCCACCACATACACACAAGGACAATTTAAGCTCTTAGTTTACAAAACGTCGCAGTAGCCACCCTCCACCCATCCCACCCAGGGTTTTGGTCTAGGTAATGGGTTCATCCTTGTATGTACTCCCCTATGCCACCTGCACCCCTCATCTTCCCCTTGGCATACACACAGTCAAGATATTTCCCCCGACGCATGGCCCCCCTTCCCCATCAACACTCTTTCTCTTTCTCCCCCCTCCCCTCACCCCAGTCATTTCCACCCATGGTGGGCCACTCTCGATCCTCACCCTCACCCTCTCTTTCCCGAACCACCGGCACGCAAGCGTTTTCCCCTTCTCCCTACCTCATCCCTTCCACTCCAGATGTGGGTCTAGATCATGCAGATATACGAAGTGGATAAAGAGCAGGCTGCGGATCCAACCTGCCAATAGCTTGCGAAAGCCAACCCCGCTGGCGTACTCAATCATAAAGCGACATGCCTGCATCTTCTTCTTTGCGCGGAACATAGTTGGGTCTGCAGCTGTTGTTTTAAACAGGAAATAACAGCCAGTCTTATATCGCAACATGCGAAGCAACCGATGTGTCAATGCTTGCAACAATGAAAAGATATTGGATGCGGGGTGCAAGGGCCATATGGCGTAGGGTAGATAATGCCAGTTGAGGTCTGAAGAAATTCAAAAATATCTCACAATAATTGCCTGCCGACCAAGCGACCAGACAATGCGATGGCATGACGTTGATGCAGAGGATGCTATATTACGAATTGCGCGCGGCAGCCAGCCTCGCAGCATGAGGTTCACGTCTTGTCTGATTATTAACCTGGTGTTTATTTTCAGGACTTGTTGCATGAGCTTCCCGCCTGGCCTGGTTGTAAGTCGCGCGCTGCTGTGGGTTAGCAGCATCTGCTCAACGCCGACGCTGGATTGCATGGCTCGATCATAGATACAATGAAAAGAGATTGCGTAGATGGAATGAGCGGTCCAAGTGCGAGAAATGGGAAGGAATTGGCTGCTCGCA
>JACBWV010000626.1:10333983-10606955 GCA_013435795.1 Chlamydomonas sp. ICE-L
ACTATGATGGCTAGTGCAGACGAAGCACCATCAAGTTACGCTACCGTCGATCAGAGCAGCATGCAATCATGAGGCACTCCGCAACGTGCGGGCGGGTATGTGGCTCTGAAAGGTACCGATCAGCGAAATTGACCAGAGAGAATCTGAAGCGGGCGAGGTGGTCGAGGAAGCTCAGCTGCGATGGAGACAAAGTGAGAGGAGAGACAGCAAAAGCAAGTAGGACGCAGGAATGCTCAAGGGAGACGAGGTCCGGCCCAGAAGTCTGACCTAAGTCGTTTTCCGGCTAATTGTCGCATCTTGGCTCGAATTCTCAAACGAGCCGATGCTTTAGTGAATCACGATTGTTTTACAGTGGAAGGCGAGAGAATCGCAGTAAGGATACGTTAGCCTTCGAAAAAGAACCATGCAACGCATCAGGGCGCACTGGCGTAGCAGGGCAGGTGTCAAATCTCGACCTTGCGGATTTCCCCCACTAGCTGAGGACTTCGGGCAGGACAGGACTTGACCGACTAGAGACTCTAGCATCAGTCGCGCAGAATTCGAAAAGCATTTCGACGGGGACGGAATGAAGAGCCAGGGTAGCGTGCAGAAGAAGAGAGTGCATGGCAGTGTCAATTCGAAATGTCAGCCAAAGTAGCTAGTATTTCAGCTAAGAGGCAGAATTCAGTTTTGGGGCTGAAAACTGCGATGCATCAAAGAACGATTCCGTTGATTGTTCGATAAGGCTGTAATGCACTAGTAATTGAGAGGTGCAAAAGGATAGGGCCCCATGTGAGCTAAACAAGCATCTCGAGGTGAACGAATGAGAAAACCCACCTAGTAGCTATAAATAGCCTCGCCACTGGGCTGCTCGTTGACAACCAGGAAGCGCATGAGGCGCTGGCGATTTGCGAAACTAGGGCTGGAGATGCCACTCAGAGGGAAGCAGGGCGATCCGGATTGAAGCAGATTCCGGATTTCCAATGGACTTCTGCGCGATTGACGGAATGCAGGGCCACGCGAGATGCTTAGATCTGGACAAGCAATAAGGAAAGGCAGAAGGGGGAGTAGGACTGCTGGAGACGACTGGACTGGACTGGACTGAAAGCGAGACCGGGAATTTCCGTATTGGACCTGCGACTGCGATAATTACTGGAAGGCAGCGCTATCATATGATCGAGTCACTCCCTTGACAGCTAGGACACCCGGGGGCAGAGTTCTCTGAGCCGCAGGCGATCGAGATATATCGAGGTGACACCTGGGACGCCGATGGTTTCGGGGGTGGTTTCGGAATGTCAAAAATGATGGGGGGTGCTGCATATGTGGAGATTGGCTTGGACTCGTTGGGACTCGTGGTAGTAGTCGCGTAGCTGTGGTCGCTTTTTTAGTTTACCGACCTGCCCGCCCGCTCTTCTCCCCCCCCCCCTTCCACCCACCCACGCTGTCTTTTCTCGACCCCCGCTTCCCTCCGTATTTTTTCGACCGCAACTCCGGTTGTGTAAAAAACCTTGCCAGACTACGTTTAAACTGGGGGCAATCAAACCTGGATTTCATTACTAGGCCCCCAGAAACTCAGAAGGGAGGCAAAGAATAGGGAGGGGGGGGTTTCGAGGGGAGAAGGAGGTTGACACATCAATATAAAAACTTGGCATGCTCCTGCATGCTAGAAAAAAAATTGACTGCTAGATAAAACAGAAAATCTGCTAACGACTGTAAAAACCATTCACTATTGCCAATGGGTAGGGGGGCTAAACTAAAGGGTACCTGAGGTATCTTTGAATCCGTGCATGGTGCAGAATGGCCTCATGAAGCCTTCGAGTTGTTACTTTTTGTCGAACATGTCAATAACTCAAGATAACACAACTACGCTAGATTCGCACAAGTATTTACGTTTAATCAGAGGAGGTAGCGCACTCGGGCGGGGTGCTAGGACAAACAATCGGAATACAACTAAAAAGCAGCCAAGTTAAACATACCTGGGATTGCAAGGGGTATTTAGCATCAATATAGGAACAAGCCATGCTAAACAAACTGAAAATAATGTAACAATTCAAATTATAGCCTTACCACATTCCTACGAGGAGAGCACAACCCCCAAGGCAGTTTTTCAAGTCGTATGGCCCGGTCAAGGAATTAACCCTCTTGTTTAGTTGATTGTGGCTCAAATAATGGGACTGGACCTAGCAACCACCAGGCTCTAAACCTATGAATGGCTGAATATGCTTGCTCATGGCAACAACTCTTCATAAGTATGTATGGATTCACTTGTTTTTATGCTCACCCCTAAAAGTGCAACCCTCACAAAGCCGTAGCAGTTCCCTACAAACCCCACACTTCAAAGGTAAAGCCCTACCACCCTTGAACGTACCTTAGATGGGGCTTAGGAGGATCGGGAGAGGGAGGTGGCTAGGATAATATAATGGTCCTCACAACATCCTTGTAGATAGAAGTCCTGCCATGAAGATAACTTGCTCCCGTGGAGGTAGACGCTGGGCTGGACCTGCGCTAGGGGCAACAAGAGACGTCAATGGAAAATCGGAGGCAGGACAACGTCGCATGCATGGAATCCAGATGGCAGCAGGTCGACAATCACCGGGGATCACATGGTTGGGTGCTCTCGCAGGCGAAAATCAGACGATCAGGGGAGGCGCGGTAAATCAAAAAGAATCTGCTAATAAATCACTCACCGGGATTTGTTGTGCGCTGGGTAGAGACCGCGAGCAGAAGATCGGCAAGATGAAGGCAGGGGAGTCGAGGGACTAGACAAGAGGCTGGAAGAAGACTCAGACGTGGAGCAGGGGGGGGTGCGGAAGCACGAGGACCTGTGGATCGAACCGGGAGGATAGGGGTTGGTGGGTTAAATGTAGGGAATATTCGGACTATCAGGGGAGGCGCGTCAATCGATCTGAAGCATCATGTCAAGCGCTCACCAGGATAGGGAGCGCGTGCAGGCGATCGTGTGAGGATCGGCAGGTGAAGTAAGACTCGGAGGCTTAGTGAATTGATTGATACGGGGGCTCATCTAATATAGCTAAAACTGGAACCTAGGATTAGAAACCTAACAAACGAAGGTAAAGATGCGCCGTCGAAGTCGACAGCTAGGACACCTGGGGGGCAGCGAGGAAGCGCTCAGAGGTCGGTCAGACGAGACAGGTTTGGGTCTGAGTTAGGGTGGATTCCCATTGGACTGGATGGGTAAAGTCGGTTGTAGTACTGGATGGGTCGGTATTTGTCGGTTGGGCCCTTTGGATGGGTCGTTGAGCTCTTTGGATGGTTCGTGCATCCATACACGGCCACCCATCCAAAACGCACTCCCATTGCAAGCGACTGGATGGGTGCAGCAATACACGCATGTACCACCACCGGGAACCTTCGCAGGTTCTATCAATCAATAGTCGCAAGAAAAGACGGATCGATCGTTGACAGTTCAATTTCTTGCGCTGATCCATCCTAGATCCATATATTCCTCTTCTCAAGACCGCACTCCGCGACCTGAAGTCATACCTCGCGGCGTCCATTTCTTTCTTTCAATGTTTCCACGCGATGAGCATGTCAGCCTTGGAGCTATTCCGGCTTAGGTCTAGACCATGGAGCTATTCCGGCTTAGGTCTAGACCAGACGAGGAAGCGGGAAATTGAGTTTGCGGAACAGTGTCCACAGCTGCAGTCTTGTATTGAGCGAGTTCGGCGTCCAATTCGGCATCGGTGGCATAATCCCACAAGCCTTCCGTCGCCATGTTGCAGAGCGATGAAAGACGAAAAAGAAAAGTAGAATGAAGAAGGGGCGTCGAATGGAGAAGAAATTGTTAGAATGTCCCAGATTCTGTCTTGCTCGAAGATGATCTGTGATCCAAAAGTTCGGAAACTCCTGGCTAATGAAACTAGCAGGTCGGTTGAAGAAAGCAATACGCGTCAGTTGCGCGACCGTCGCCGGATCAATGCCGGACTGTGCTGGAAGGAGCCGGATATTTTGCGACCCATCCAGAGCCATCCAACCCACACCTCGGTTGAGGGCCTGGATGGATTTTGGCTTTTGGATGGGTCGTCTGGATGGGTATTTCGTCAGTACATCCGTACAAATACGAACCATCCAAAACCCCTATGGGAAGGTAAACACTGGATGGGTCGTCGGTTATCCGTACTTAACGACCCATCCAGACCCATCCTGCCCCAATGGGAATCCACCCTTACGGGTTAGTTGGGCGTTTCTGTCGTACATCCAAACCTTGTTTCGTTCACACGGGACAAAGTTGACGCGGTTTGGTCAAATTCGGTAACCCAAATGCTAACCTAACCCAAAACCCAAACGTCCCCCCCCCCCCCCCCCCCCCCCCCCAAACTTGGGCGATGGTTATGGTTATGTCGCACACGTGTTGTTCGTTGTTTCTGTTGCGATAAATTTCGCCGCATTTCCTTCCTTTCAGTCCTCTTAAAACGTCTTGATAGGGTCGCAACAGAGCCCACAGTGGAACAAGGAGGAAGTATCAGCCTGCTTACAGCTGCATTTGCGCCTGTAGCCGCCCCAGGTAAGGATGCGTCGAATTCGGCGAATGCGAGCATGCTCAAAAGGAGCAACAATTGATAATCGATGCGTCTTCCCATGATCACTCCGACTTCAAACTTTTCCCACTGGCAAGAAGCTCAGAAATGCCGTCTGAACGAAATTCGCGTGTTTGGGCGGGTTTGGGTTAACCTCGGGTAACCTCGTCTAACCCCCTCTGACGTGGCAGGTTCACCTCAAACCAAACCCAAACCTGTCTCGTCTGTATGACCTCTCAGCCATGATCGAGTCACTGACTTGACAGCTAGGACACCGGGGGGGCAGAGTTGGTTGAGAGGTTGGTTGAAAGGGGGGCTACGGTCTATAAACAAGATGGGGGTATCCCTCTAGGCGGAATTTGGTGACGTGGCCTGTCGGACTCCGTGACCCCGGTCGAGTAACTGCCGTCGCTTTTTCCGCCCCTCCTGCCGGTACCCGCGAGCCTAGTATTCTGACCGCCTTTCCCCCTGCAGTGCTGCCTACTTCTGACCGCTACCCTCTCTCTTCTGACTAGTTTTGACCGCTTCATTCCGTGTTTGTAAAAACACTGCCAGACCTCTTTATAAGGGTGGATTCCCATTGGGGCAGGATGGGTCTGGATGGGTCGTTAAGTACGGATAACCGACGACCCATCCACTGTTTACCTTCCCATAGGGGTTTTGGATGGTTCGTATTTGTACGGATGTACTGACGAAATACCCATCCAGACGACCCATCCAAAAGCCAAAATCCATCCAGGCCCTCGACCGAGGTGTGGGTTGGATGGCTCTGGATGGGTCGCAAAATATCCGGCTCCTTCCGGCACAGTCCGGCATTGATCCGGCGACGGTCGCTCAACTGACGCGTATTGCTTTCTTCAACCGGCCTGCTAGTTTCATTAGCCAGGAGTTTCCGAACATTTGGATCACAGATCATCTTCGAGCAAGACAGAATCTGGGACATTCTAACAATTTCTTCTCCATTCTACGCCCCTTCTTCATTCTACTTTTCTTTTTCGTCTTTCATCGCTCTGCAACATGGCGACGGAAGGCTTGTGGGATTATGCCACCGATGCCGAATTGGACGCCAAACTCGCTCAATACAAGACTGCAGCTGTGGACACTGTTCCGCAAACTCAATTTCCCGCTTCCTCTGGATCTAGGATGGATCAGCGCAAGAAATTGAACTGTCAACGATCGATCCGTCTTTTCTTGCGACTATTGATTGAAAGTACCTGCGAAGGTTCCCGGTGGTACATGCGTGTATTGCTGCACCCATCCAGTCGCTTGCAATGGGAGTGCGTTTTGGATGGATGGCCGTGTATGGATGCACGAACCATCCAAAGAGCTCAACGACCCATCCAAAGGGCCCAACCGACAAATACCGACCCATCCAGTACTACAACCGACTTTACCCATCCAGTCCAATGGGAATCCACCCTAACTGGGGGCAATGATTTGATAGGTGTCGACAGCCTCGATCAGGGGTCTCGATCGGCCTCGATGTTCCCTCGATGTCGCCTCAATCGGCCTCGAGGTTGCCTCGATCAGGGGTCTCGATCGGCCTCGATATTGTAAACGGGCTCGAGGGTAGCAACGAGGCAATTACTGCACACCTGGTCGGGTCAAATCACGACTACGACTACCCTTTCGACGATGTCACGACAGCTAGGCTACGAGGGCTAGCCTAGCTGTCGTGACAGACGAGCTCGAACGAACATCCATGAAGCGTCGTATAGACGTTTAGTACAAGTCAAATGGAATTGTATTCGTGCATGAGTTTATGACCGAACATGTTGATACATCCAACCCTGTGGAGTACCTAGCTAAACGAATACCGGTGTATAAGGGGTCCCCTTAGGGTGGATTCCCATTGGGGCAGGATGGGTCTGGATGGGTCGTTAAGTACGGATAACCGACGACCCATCCAGTGTTTACCTTCCCATAGGGGTTTTGGATGGTTCGTATTTGTACGGATGTACTGACGAAATACCCATCCAGACGACCCATCCAAAAGCCAAAATCCATCCAGGCCCTCGACCGAGGTGTGGGTTGGATGGCTCTGGATGGGTCGCAAAATATCCGGCTCCTTCCAGCACAGTCCGGCATTGATCCGGCGACGGTCGCACTATGAATTAAACTCGATTCTACTATACCCTATTTTGACTAGTATTTATTTATTACGACCCCATGGTTGTTTGTGTTGCAAACGGTCGTATTTTTTTTATACGATAGGGGTAGTAAATTTTAATACGATAGGGGTAGTAAACCATCAGATGGTGTCGTAAACCGTCAAATTTGTACTAACCCAATATACTAGCCCTAGTATAATACCCTAGTAGATTCGTTACCTAGTAGATTCCGGTGTAAGAATTCTACAAGAATCCGTGTAGAATTAGGGGGGAATAATTCTACTAGAATCCGGGTAGAATTATACTACAATTCGGGTAGAATTCTGGGATAAGAATTCAGGAGAATTCTCGGGGAATAAATTGGGCAAATTTGGGGATTCTGGTGAATTTGGGGGGAAATTCAGGGGGATTCCGGGGGAATAAATCGGGCAAATTTGGGGGGATTCCGGTGAATTTGGGGGGAAATTCAGGGGGATTCTGGGGGAATACATTGGGCAAATTTGGGGGGATTCTGGTGAATTTGAATTTTGGGGGGAATTTTGGGGAATTCTTCGATTCAGGGTATAATTCTGGGGCAGGAATCTTACTATAATCCGGGTACAATTCATGGGGTCGGGTAGAATCCGGCTAGAATTTTGGGTTTTGGGAAATCGTACCTCCCCGGATGGCCTGGTAGGAGCAGTGCTTGCACTGTAGATATATTTAAATAATATATAATAATATACATAAATAATAGAGAATATATATATATATATATATATATATATATATATATACACACACATAGGTAGGCTCGTGGGAGAACATGGCATGGAACATCTATGTTACAGAATAGGATGGCAATGGATGAACCTTAAATTGAAGAGGATTGTAATAATCGATTACTTAAAACTAGTGATGACATAGACCCCCAACACCCCATGAAACTAGTGATGACATAGGCCCCCAACACCCCATGACTGTAGTGATGACATAGACCCCCAATACCCCATGTCACTAGTGATGACATAAACCCCCAGCACCCAATGACACTAGTGATGACATATACCCCCAACACTTTCATGCCACTAGTGATGACATAAACCCCCAACACCCCATGACTGTAGTGATGACATAGACACCCAATACCCCATGTCACTAGTGATAACATAGACCCCCAACACCCCATGTCACTAGTGATGACATAAACCCCTAATACCCCATGACACTAGTGATGACATAAACCCCCAACACCCCATGTCACTATTGATGACATAAACCCCTAACACCCAATGTCACTAGTGATGTCACAAACCCCAACACCCCATGACACTAGTGATGACATAGACCCCCAACACCCCATGACACTAGTGATGACATAAACCCCCAACACCCCATGACACTAGTGATGACATAGACCCCCAACACCCCATGACACTAGTGAGGACATAGACCCCCAACACCCCATGACACTAGTGATAACATAAACCCCCAGCACCCCATGATTCTAGTGATGACATAGACCCCCAACACCCCATGACACTAGTGTTAACATAGACCCCCATCACCCCATGAAAATAGTGACGACATAAACCCCCAGCACCCCATGACACTAGTGATGACACCCAACACTCCATGTGCAGCATGCCAGCACTCCATCTGCAGCAGCACAAAAAGGAACACAAATTAGTGTCGATGATAGACAAATGCAAGGGCAGTGACAGTGGCAGACAGAGACAGAGGCAGTGATAGGGGTAGAGAAATAGACAGCAGTAGTGACAGTGACATAGACAGAGACAGAGGAAGTAACACAGATACAGAGCAAGTGACAGAAGCTAGACAATAACATAGACCTAAACCTTGGTGGAGTACGTAAGAGGCAAAGGTAGAGACATATGTAATGACAGATCAGTGGCAGGGTCAGAGACAGAGATGTGAACATATACAGAAAAATAGACAAAGGCAAGGGCAGTGACAGAGACAAGGGAAGCGGCAGACAGAGACAGAGGCGGTAACAAAGGCAGAGACATAGACAGAGGTTAGGGCAATGACATGGCAGACAGAGACAGAAGCACTGATAGAGGTACAGAAATAGACAGCGGTAGTGACAGTGACATGGACACAGGCAGAGGAAGTAACACAGATACAGAGCAAGTGATAGAGGCTGAAATAGACAGATAGGCAAAGACAAATAAATATTAAGAGACAAAGGCAGAGACAAAGGCAAAGACATAGACAAAGGTACTGACAGAGTCAGATGCAGGGTCAGAGACAGAGGCGTGAACATATACAGAAAAATAGACAAAGGCAAGGGCAGTGACAGAGACAAGGGAAGCGGCAGACAGAGACACAGGCGGTAGCAGAGGTAGAGACATAGACAGAGTTTAGGCCAATGACATGGCAGACAGAGACAGAAGCACTGATAGAGGTACAGAAATAGACAGCGATAGTGACAGTGACATAGACACAGAAAGAGACAGTACCACAAAAACAAAGCAAGTGACAGAGGCAGACAGAGACAGATACATAGACCTTGACAAAGAAAAATAAATAGGCAAAGGCAGAGACAAAGGCAGTGACAGAGGTAGTAACAGAATCAGTGGCAGGGTCAGAGACGGACGCGTGAACATATACAGAAAAATAGACAAAGGCAAGGGCAGTGACAGAGACAAGGGAAGCGGCAGACAGAGACACAGGCGGTAGCAGAGGCAGAGACATAGACAGAGTTTAGGGCAATGACATGGCAGACAGAGACAGAAGCAATGATAGAGGTTCAGAAATAGACAGCGGTAGTGACAGTGACGTAGACACAGACAGAGGAAGTAACACAGATACAGAGCGAGTGAAAAAAGCTAGCATAGACAGATAGGCATAGACAAATAAATATTAAGAGACAAAGGCAGAGACAAAGGCAGTGACAGAGGTACTGACAGAATCAGTGGCAGGGTCAGAGACAGAGGCGTGAACATATACAGAAAAATAGACAAAGGCAAGGGCAGTGACAGAGCTCTGGTGGTTGTGAGTTGGATCGAGTCGTTTGCATGATTGTTTACGCATCAGAAAACGATCGCAAGGAAATCAGGCAAGAAAAGATCACCAGCGAGATTCAGCCTTGCGACGTTCAAACCTTCGATATTCAAATCTGCGCACTAGCTACCTGCGACATTCGAACCCTCCCTTTCCATCAGCAACCCTCAATCGCAAAACTCAATCGCCTCGGCTGGAAGCATGGCATTCGCCCAAGTAAAGCTGTGAACTGATCGACGCATTGAATATGGTCAAGCCGGTAGTATGGTTTAAAGACAGCGGCTTTGTGTGTGAGTAAAACAATAGTGGCAATTGAGAAGCGAACGCTATTAAGAAGGAAGGGAGGTACGCGTGTAGGTTCGACCATACTAGGAGTGAAACTGCTGTGGCTGCGGCAGCACGGCCAAACTAGTTATATGGTTGAAAGACAGCGACTTTGTGCGGGAGTAGAGCAGTAGTGGCAATAGAGAAGAGAACGCTAGAAACAAGAAAGAGAGGAGCGCGTTTGGTTCGACCAAGCTAGGCAGTACGGCAGTACACGAGCGCACCTTCGAAAATCTCAGTTGCCAGCTAGGACGCAGGAGGGTTGGGGGGGGGGGCACGGTAATCCTATCATCCGATGAAGCCCTAAGTTCCTCCCGTGTCTCTCTCCTCCGTCTCTCCGTCTCTGTCAGTCTCTCCGTGCCTCCGTCGAGGCGTCTGAACAATACCGGGCACCTCCACTCCAAAACATTTGGGTCATAGTTGGAGTGCGCATGACAAGAGTTATCAGCATCGCAACGGTCAATATCCTTCGCAAAAGTTGTTAAATGTTTTGTAGCTTTATTTGGCTACTAGTAGCTCCTTTCTCAACTTTTGAACCCCCCTGTCGGTGATTGATAAAGCGTTCTTCTGTGTCGCTTGCTTGCTGTTCCTCTTGGGACGGCTAATGCTCAGAATAATTATTAACTAACCACATGCACAGTCTTGGCTCAAATCATTGAGGCATAGGGAAGTTATAACCCAAGATTGTGTCCTAGAACCTGCCACGGTAATCCTGTCATCCAACAGTGTCAAAATATTTCCAAAATATTTCTCTTCTCTTTGGTAGGTCGTTAGATATTATTTATTCTGAGCTAAATCCAAGAGAGCTAGA
Organism: Chlamydomonas sp. ICE-L; assembly: GCA_013435795.1. Taxonomy (NCBI): domain Eukaryota; kingdom Viridiplantae; phylum Chlorophyta; class Chlorophyceae; order Chlamydomonadales; family Chlamydomonadaceae; genus Chlamydomonas; species Chlamydomonas sp. ICE-L. The sequence goes on from JACBWV010000626.1 coordinate 10,344,753, forward strand.
GTGTAGAACAGGTTAGGACTTTGGAGAAAGATTACGACCGCGTCAGTCACAGGGATTACCCTGTGTTCCACCCAGAGCAAGTAACAAGGCATGCCTTGACTTATAACTCAACTAACCCTGCCTCCATGGTTCGTACCAAGACTTGGTGAGTCGTTAGATATAATTTAATATGACTTACATCCAACAAGAAAAGAGTATAGAACAAGTTTGGAGAAAGGTTACGACTGCGTCGGTAGACAAATTTACCCTGTGTTACACCCAGAGCAAGTAACAAGGCACGATCTTGACTTATAACTTAACTGAACCTGCCTCCGTGGTTCGTCCCAAGACTTGGTAAGTCGTTAGGTTTTATTTAATCTGAGCTACATCCAAGAGGGAAAGAGTAGAGATAAAGTCTGGTGAAAGGTTACGACTGCGTTGGTCTACGGGATTACCCGTTGTTACTCCCAGAGCAACTAACAAGGCATGTTCTTGGCCTATAATTCCAGGCCGCCTCCATGGTTCGTCCCAAGACTTTGGAAGACGTTTGTTATTATTTAATCTGACTTACAGCAAACAGGAAAAGAGTGGAGAACAAGTTCGGAGAAAGGTTACGACTGCGATGATCGACGGGATTATCCTGTGTTCCACCCATAGCAAGTAACAAGGCATGTTCTTGGCTTATTACTTAACCCTGCCTCCATGGTTCGTACCAAGACTTTGGAAGTCGTTTGATATAATTTAAAATGATGTACATCCAACAAGAAACGAGTATAGAACAAGTTTGGAGAAAGGTTACCACTGTGTATGTCGACAAGATTACCCTGTGTTACACCCAGAGCAAGTAACAAGGCACGATCTTGACTTATAAATCCACCCTGACTGTATGGTTCGACCCAGGACTTGGTAATTCGTTAGGCTTTATTTAATCTGAGCTATATCAAAGAGGAAAATAGTAGAGATAAAGTTTGGAGAAAGGTTACGACTGCGTCGGTCGACAAGATTACCCCATGTTACACCCAGAGCAAGTAACAAGGCACAATCTTGACTTATAACTTAACTTACCCTGCCTCCGTGGTTCGTCCCAAGACTTGGTAGGTCGTTAGGTTTTATTTAATCTGAGCTACAGGCAAGAGGGTAAGAGTAGAGATAAAGTCTGGTGAAAGGTTACGACTGCGTTGGTCTACAGGATTACCCGTTGTTACACCGAGCAAGTAACAAGGCAAGTTCTTGGCTTATAACTCCACCCTGCCTCCGTCCATGGTTCGTCCCAAGACTTTGGAAGTCGTTTGTTATTATTTAATCTGACTTACAGCAAACAGGAAAAGAGTGGAGAACAAGTTTGGATAAAGGTTACGACTGCGATGGTCGACGGGATTATCCTGTGTTCCACCCATAGCAAGTAACAAGGCATGTTCTTGGCTTATTACTTAACCCTGCCTCCATGGTTGGGCCAAAGACTTGGTAAATTGGTAGGTATTATTTAATCTGAGTCACAGCCAAGAGTCAAAGAGTATATAACAAGTTTGGAGAAAGGTTACGACTGCTTCGGTCAATGGGATTACCTTGTGTTTCACCCGGATATGTATCAGTTCAAATAAAAGAAGAGGTATGAATCGTACTCGGATCAGTAACATAGATAGAAGTCCAGTTCGGGGGGAATAAAACTTCTCCAAGAATCCGGGTATAATTCAGAGGTAAAAATTATACTACAATCCAGGTATATTTCTCGGGTAGGTATCGTACAATGGGATAAGGGGGGTAGTATAATGGTGTACAGGCGAATTCCAAATGAAGGGTATCGTACTTTATTCCTGGGGTATAGTAAATCGATCGCAAAACGTCTGGATGGACTTTCCTAAAAAAGTACGAGGGGGGTAGTATTTTTTCAATATACGATGGGTGCAACAAAAGTACTAGCTAGTAGAATCGAGTTTAATTCATAGTGTCGCGCAACTGACGCGTATTGCTTTCTTCAACCGACCTGCTAGTTTCATTAGCCAGGAGTTTCCGAACTTTTGGATCACAGATCATCTTCGAGCAAGACAGAATCTGGGACATTCTAACAATTTCTTCTCCATTCGACGCCCCTTCTTCATTCTACTTTTCTTTTTCGTCTTTCATCGCTCTGCAACATGGCGACGGAAGGCTTGTGGGATTATGCCACCGATGCCGAATTGGACGCCGAACTCGCTCAATACAAGACTGCAGCTGTGGACACTGTTCCGCAAACTCAATTTCCCGCTTCCTCGTCTGGTCTAGAATCTCTAAAATAGTGCGGGTAAATACTCTTGAGCATCATAGCCACGGTAGTGGCTAGACGTTCATGCTCATTCCCCGGATGAGAGGCTACCGTAGAACAAGCAGCGCCTGCGCAAGCTATGGCGCCCGATCGAGAACGGTTCACAGCAGGAATAATTATGAAGAGCCGGAATAGCTCCATGGCTGACATGCTCATCGCGTGGAAAGATTGAAAGAAAGAAATGGACGCCGCGAGGTATGACTTCAGGTCGCGGAGTGCGGTCTTGAGAAGAGGAATAGATGGATCTAGGATGGATCAGCGCAAGAAATTGAACTGTCAACGATCGATCAGTCGTTTCTTGCGACTATTGATTGAAAGTACCTGCGAATTTTCCCGGTGGTACATGTGTGTATTGCTGCACCCATCCAGTCGCTTGCAATGGGAGTGTGTTTTGGATGGGTGGCCGTGTACGGATGCACGAACCATCCAAAGAGCTCAACGACCCATCCAAAGGGCCCAACCGACAAATACCGACCCATCCAGTACTACAACCGACTTTACCCATCCAGTCCAATGGGAATCCACCCTTAGGGGGACAGACCTATGCGATACTTACGCGATTTCATGCTGTTTGTCAAATCTTCACATCTTCACATCTACAAATTTCCCAAGAATGCCGGTCAAAATCGCCGGTTAATCTGACTGGCCTGAAATCTTTCCGACTCGTGTTCGATTCCCGTCAGGGGCGGATTACCTCTGAGGGCACTTTTTCGCGTACGTATCTCAGGGTTGCGGACTGTGGACGCGGCGTTTTCATTTGTCGTTTCCCTCCTGTCCTGTGGACTCAGTGTAGGGACCTGGAGCATGTCTACGATTTCCCCTTGAAGAAATCGCTTCTTCGTGACTCTCGTAGCTCATTACATCAGCGCATTGTGCTTGACAAGGATATCTGCTCTTCCGCACTAGTTCCTGCAGGTTGCGAAGTAGCAACTGTAGCCTCGGGAGTTGCTGCACCTGCCTCCATGGAACTTCGGGAAGTCAGTGAGCTAATAAGTTCATTAGCCTTGCAGGGCACCAAGTTGAATAATAATGCCATGCCATGCTACATTTATTCTTGACCCTCCCAAAATATATTAAATTGAACGGATAAGTAAGCAACTGCTTGTGCATCCATCACCAAGGAGGCTACCACTGCTGCTTGACGAACATTAGACCACCCCCGGGGACCGACCTCCAGGGGACCCGCCGGGGCCCCCTACTATTTTTCTCACCATGAATGGTGGCTCTAGGTGAACAATGCAATGGGGAGTCCCAATGCCAAATGGAACAGACAGGCATCCAGCAACACGAACGCACAGATTGGGGGGCACCCTAATCCGCAGGATTCGGAGGTAGAGTTTTTAATTGTGGCAGTTGGCCTATTACCGTGAGGCCAACAAATTATTACTGTACTAAAATACCAGTTACATTACCAAATGAAAGCGGAACAACGGGTCAATCAAGCTAAAATCCTTTCGTATGTTCAAGCATCATTCAAGGAACACACAAATATGGCAGGGTACTTGAGGAGGAACCCCAGCTCTTCTGCCTCTGACACAACCAATCGTACAGCCTGCGTCCTGCAAAAGAACATACCAATACCCTTTCTTGTCGCCAACGGACCCTCTCCACGTTGCTTCCTGCGACGCAGTGGACTCTTCAACGTTGTGTCTGCGACAGAAGACGCAGCGTCCTCAACTACGCTGGTCCCAGTGGTACGGTGCCATGCCATTTTTCTTGGTGCTTGTTTCTACTGCCGAAGATGGCGAGTAGCCAAATTGCTGGCTGTGACCAATTTCAAGTTCAAGGATCACATTATGAACTGGTGACACTTCACCATGTATCCAAGTTCAAGTTCAAGTATCACATTATGAACTGGTGACACTGCACCATGTTACCAAGTTCAAGATCAAGTTTCTCATTATGAACTGGTGACACTGCACCATGTTACCAAGTTCAAGATCAAGTTTCTCATTATGAACTGGTGACACTGCACCATGTTACCAAGTTCAAGATCAAGTTTCTCATTATGAACTGGTGACACTGCACCATGTTACCAAGTTCAAGATCAAGTTTCTCATTATGAACTGGTGACACTGCACCATGTAACCAAGTTCAAGTTCAAGTATCACATTATGAACTGGTGACACTTCACCATGTAACCAAGTTCAAGTTCAAGTTTCTCTTTATGAACTGGTGACACTGCACCATGTATGGTAACCAAGTTCAAGTTCAAGTTTCTCATTATGAACTGGTGACACTGCACCATGTAACCAAGTTCAAGTTCATCACATTATGAACTGACGACACGTGGCATACTGGCATTCCTGTATCAAGGTGTACTGGTGCGTTGCTGTTGTAGTCTTGGCGGTGTAGCTATCCTACACAACTATGTACCGCATATAAACTACTATTTGGGTGCAGTACAGGCAGAGGTATATCATCCCACTGCCGCTCCCCTTGACTATCGTAGTGTTTGCTAATAGCTTCCTCCTATGGAACCAGTCTTCGCTACTCGTCTCTACCAGTTGCTAATGGCCGACAGGCCAACGGCACGAAAGTATATCGCTCCTTGCCTTGCAATCTTGCCCCGGAATTTGTGACCAACTCCGGTTTTCGTGTTGCAGGCTTGTTTGCAGTCACATTTTCTAGATTTTCCTGTCAATTTATTTGACTACCGTAGACGGCGAGCAGCCAAATTGCTTGCTGGAGCCATTCAACCAAGTTCAAGGTCTTGAACTGGCAACTCAAAGTTAAAGTTGGAGTCAACACAGACCTGGTATAGACAATGTTAGCAAGAAACTGTTACATCTGCCCAGTCAGGCACCCAGCCAGCAGCGAGAGGTTTAGAGCTGCACCCTAATATTCCAGCGGTTCTGAAGTGGTTGCCCCTAGTGCAAGCAAACGAGCTGCCCCCCACAATCTCACACCTTGTAATAAGGCGTACTATTTATTTATCAGCGGTTCTGGACAGCAGATTGTGCCAGCTTCAAGGTGCTTTAGGTTGTGTTAGGCTTAGCTGAATAGCCAGTCAGGGGAGCTGCCTAGAAGCTGTAGCTCGCAGCTGAAAAGGAAAGCGATGACTAGCTGCAGAAGTGCAGATTTTTATATTACTGTACTATCTGTGTAATACTGTGTAATATACTAATATCACACAGCGACTGTGTATCATACTGTGTAAGCTTACTTAGCAACCGCAACGACTGCGTCAACTTGACCTGTAAAATGAATACTTACAGTTGAAACTAATCACCTTAACTTAAATGAGCCGATGAGGTCAGAGTGACCAAGTCCTAGAAATCCAGTACACCCAAGAAATCTGATTTACCCCACAAGATACGCGCACACCCGACAGCCTTTCGGCTGTCACTGTTTTATTTGTGCGACGTGTCCCTATTCCGTCGCTGCATGGCGACGCATGGGTCCGGCTAAACAAGTCAGAAATACCCCCCCCCCCCCCCCACCCCTGACCCCCCCAGGCTCCGCACTTGGGGAGTTGCTAAATTTGCGACGCGTCACACGAAAAAAACACTGTCGGCTGTCAACACAGGAGAGTTCTGTGCATCACGTATTGGGGGCAACTGTTGAAGTTATCATGTCATCATATGATATCATAAAAATTGCATAGTATGATATTGTGTGCAAATGGTCCATTTAGCCATGTCAGACTGCCGGATATGATCATACAATATCATATTGCCGTTCCCTACACATATGTCCCTTTGTGCGCCGCAGTTGGGAAACCATGCCACATATCTACGAGAGATCTCGCAACACCTGGCTCCATTGATCTAGAGGAATGAACGCCCCAGGCTCCAAGCCCTGCTTGGCCATCTCAACCCACAATAGCAACTTCTTGAGAGGGACTCTCTTGCCTGCATGGCTTGCCAGGCAGTCCACGGCTGGTGGGATATCCTGCAGGTCGAAGGCGTTGAGGTGCCGCACCACTCGCACGATCTCATCCATTTGCAGCGCAGGCACGTTGAGTGAGACGTTGAACACCTCGGCTGCGAGGCAAAGACGTGAAGAACTGATGGTTAGCACAGCCTACAGGTTTCATAGATGCTTCTAGAGGCCTAAGCAGCTTGAAGAATAATTGTTACTATATTGGTTCTATACGCAGGCGATTCGGCGTCTAAATGTATGCAGATTACTATGCTCCCCCAGGTGCGATAGCCACGGAAACCAGGGAATGTGACAGGGTTCGAACTCATACCAAATATGGACATGTCCAGGTCTCTACACCTACGCCTCTAGAGGCCTATGCAGGGGTGGTATGGATGGTGAGTGGACAAGACTGTTTGCAGGCAGACAAAAGAGCAGCAAGGATTATCAATAGGGAACGGCAGATTGATATCATATGATATCATGTGATGACGGCGGTCTAGCTAGGCCTAAGCTACCACGCATATATGATATCATACAATACAATTTGTATGATATCATTCTCGCCTTTGGTCAACATCATATGATATGCCTGTCCCTAGTTATCAAGCGCGGATAATGATAACGCCTGATGGGGCGTGGTGTTAAGGAAGCCCGTCGTACGCGGGTGGGGAGCGGTCTCCTACCTCAACTGGACAAGCTACCATCGCGGTTGACAACGACCTGCAACGCCAAGAGCGACCGAAGGGGGAGCCGAACATCAAGCGCGCACACTAGCTAGCCACAGAGAATATACAGGTGTGCTGGTTCAGACCACTAACTTACAGCATCGCATCTTACTCTCCATTTTGGAAAGCTACATTGGTGTTCTCAGACCACGAACTAGCAGCATCGCATCCTACTCTCCATTTTGGAAAGCTACATTGGTGTTCTCAGACCACGAACTAGCAGCATCGCATCCTACTCTCCATTTTGGAAAGCTACATTGGTGTTCTCAGACCACGAACTAGCAGCATCGCATCCTACTCTCCATTTTGTAAAAGCTACATTGGTGTTCTCAGACCACGAACTAGCAGCATCGCATCCTACTCTCCATTTTGGAAAGCTACATTGGTGTTCTCAGACCACGAACTAGCAGCATCGCATCCTACTCTCCATTTTGGAAAACTACATTGGTGTTCTCAGACCACGAACTAGCAGCATCGCATCCTACTCTCCATTTTGGAAAGCTACATTGGTGTTCTCAGACCACGAACTAGCAGCATAGCATCTTGATCTCCTTTTCGGAAAGTTACATCGGTGTTCCATATGAATTTGTTGTTCATCTGTTAACAGCCATAGCGTCAAGCTTTGCTAGGCCCTATTGATATGCCAATACAATGCCCTCACATTCACATGACATACACGTAGGGAATGGCATATCATATGATGTTGCCCAAGGGGAGTAGTGAGGAGGTCATATGATATCGTACAAATTGCATCACATGATATTGTATGTAAATGGTAACTCAAGCCTTGTCAGACTGTCGGCATCATGTGATATCATATTGCCGTTCCCTACATACAAGTAATTGAAAAATACGAGCTGGTTAAAAACCATTTGGAAGCTCCAAGATAAATTTTAACTAGGCCCTATTGATATGCCGACACAATGGATGCCCTCACATTCACATGACACACACCTCATTGAAAAATACGAGCTGGTTAAAAGCCTTTCGGAAGCTCCAAGATAAACTATAAATTAGGCCCAATTCATATGCCGACACAACGGATGCCCTCACATTCACAGGCCATACACCAATACGAGCTGTCCGAGTGGATTGACTGTAACCGTTGGGCAAATAAACAGTACACTGATTTGGTATAATCTAATGTGGTATTCAAATCACACCAATATACTCGACTTGGTTTGAGTAAGTAAGAGCATGAAATGCATGAAAAATGTAATGGTCATATAAAAATAGTAAGAGCTTCAAAAAAATTGTAAAACGTTTTTTCGAAGTACAGAAGTAAGACTTACTTAGTCCCATACTGTCGAGCACATCGCCTTGGCTAGTAGTGCCTAGGATAAGGAGCTTCCGTCCAGGAGGTGGGTTCTTCTTGATCAGCACCAACAAGGACTGCAAAATGTGGTACAGAAGCATAGGCGTTCATATGTGTGAGATAACTGTGTGATGTCTATGATAAGCATCTACAAGAAAGAGTGGCCATGCGTATGAAAGAGTAGTCACGTACGATCAATGTGTGCACTGTTTTTTATTTTAGCTACAGGTAGCAGCTTCAAGACAGCTCCCTTTCGCTGTCCTTAGCCAAACCTGAAGTTAGCTAGTGCGCCTGAAAGCTGTTACAACAGGCATTCAGATGCAGCTGAAAGCTTTGGGCTTTCCCCAGTGGCTGGCTAATGGAGCTGGCAGGAAGCTGCCATGAGCAGCAAAAAAATGGAAAAGTGAGAGTGTGGTAATAATCCTCTGCATTCATCATATGTGCATGTATGAAGAGATTGGATCAATCATGCTTTGACAAGAATGCTTGGATTTTTGATTGTTTTGATAACGCTTACATTTCCCTGGTAATTAATTAATTATAAATAAGACGGCGAGCAGCCAAATTGATGGCTGGAGCCATGCAACCAAGTTCAAATATGTGCACGTAATGAGAAAAGGGCAAGGTGGGCTAAACTTCAATCCAACCTTAACTTTCTCACTGGACATCTAGATTGCTGCTGTGTTTGGGGTCCTGACTCAGGGATTGTTTTCAAATCTGGAAGTTTTTTTTCTAGATTAATGGTTATAGGCCTCGTCTAGGGACATCGTCCCTGTCGCTTTTTAGCTCTTGGCTTTTTATAGCTTTTAAGAGTCAACACATTTTTAAGCAGCAACTTGGGCCAAAACGGGGTCAACAGTAGACCTGGGTGGGTGGGTGGGGGTGTGTGTGTGTGGGGGGGGGGGAATCGCTGTCCTGACTCCTGGGGTGAAAATACTTTCAGAACAAAGGACATTTACGAACAAGTCCTAGAAAGCGACGCGGTAAATTGGTCGAGAGTGTTGGCTATCGGAGCGACAGGTGGCACCAGTATCAAGTGCAGCAGATGGAAGCCAGGATTTCCGACAGGGCCAGGGTTGGAACGTGACAGACAAACAGACAAAGAATGGGGTGACTCTGGGGGCTCCCACCCTTATGCAGTGATCTATGTGTGTGTGTGTCTGTCTGTATGTGTATATTGTTACAGTCCAGGGGTAGGCAAAATAGGATAAAGGGACTTGGCCAACCGGGACAGGAGGGCTAAAACGAAAAAGAACTGAACCCCACACAATCAATTTACCGACGGGGGCACTGAGTTCGTGCTACAGAGAAAAATTAATTATACAATTAAAATGTTATCCTCCCAAATGGGATGATAATTTAATTGTGCGATTCTTATTACACTTTTTAACAAATGTTATAAGATTTTTCTTTCCTTCAAAGGAATCAGGATTCACGACCAGACCCATGCTCAACTAACGCTGGCTCGATTTTCTTTTTCTCAAAAAACAATTTTCTATCCTCAAAATAGAAAGGACATTCAACATGAAATGCATTTCATCTTCTACCACTCTTCTACCACCAACCACCATATCAGAGTACCTGTAAGTTCTACTAAAACGAGGGGCACACCTTTCAGATTCAACATTCAAATTGTCAGCTCGAAGATGTTGTGTTGCTTAACATTTAATATCATCCTTATCATTTAATAATTTAGTGTAAGTGGAACTAAAATTGCTATCATCTGACATCATCTTATTCACACAAGTAATCAAAGGATCAAGGAAGGGGACAGCATGTCAACCCAACCGTCAAAGGAGCAAAAAAGGGGACTGCATGTAAATTATATAAAAAAATACCGTCTCCTGGGTTATCACCAAGTTTCCTGGGGTTCACTGTACTTTGAGAGAGTGCCAGCCAATGTCTGTTATTATCGAGGTACCTTTTTCAAAATAACCTTAGTCAATCTTGCTCAGTGAAGTCTGGCCATCTTGAAGAATATCAGATAGATGTTGTTACACCTGATCTCTGAATGCATCTTTGTTATCCATGATACCAACATTCTTTGCTGATATCTCTGGTTGCCATTCTAACATTTTCTATCAAGGCTCTTTTCACAAAATCATCGTCCTTAAAGTCAACGATTTCCCCCCCAAAGCCAATACATTCTCTCAACCATTGAGCCCATGTGGGTGATCTGTTAAGTTCATTGAGGACCAAGTCGGTAGAGGGTTTATCTCTAACGCCAAGAGCCCTTTTCATATACGTATTCTGAATAGTTTCACATTTTCCTTAGAGACCACGAGAAGTATTAATATTACCCAGATGGTCTGGAGGCCACACTTCACACCCCTAGTTAAGGATAGGTTTAATAAGTGTGCCATAAAGATAACTTCAAATATTGGCATTTGCGAGATCCATCTCCTTGCACCATTTCCAGAGTGCACGAGTGGCCCTGTCGGCGGCAACGCGTTGCCTTCCACCGGAATTGACTATTGCTCAAGAAGGGATTTTTGGCGGAGCCCCCTCTTCAAGGGGGCGGGAGCCCCCAGGGTTACCCATTTGTCCATCTGTCCGACCGAAAAACTTGAAGCCCGACGCGTCAGCCAACGGTCGCGTAACTAACTCGCTTCGGTCAGCTCCATCGTTGCCACCTTTCGTTCCGTTGCCGTCACACTCCGCCAATATTCCGCGTCGCTTGCGACGCTGCATTGGACTTGTTATGAAAGGAAAGACTAGACCCCTGCCGACTAGACCCCCGACTATGAGATAGAGGTTTTGTAAGGCAAAAACACACAGACTAGACAAACATCAGTTATGAAGGGGTGCTTGTACATGAACGTTTGTGACGCCCTTCATTAACATCCCTTGACGCATTAGAAAATCACCTGCAGGATAGTGTTTGAAGGCTGTGAACTCTCAACTGTTAACCCTAAAAGGTTCCTGCCAACCATAAACCCGCCTGCAGGATAGAGTTGGGAGGCTATGAACCCTCAACTGCTAACCCTTAGGGTTCCTGCTAACCCTAAACTCACCTGCAGGATGGTGTTTGAGAATCGCGGCCCGATGGCCACGTACTCCAACAAGCGCTCGATGTCGTCCAAAATGATAAGAGACAAGGGGGACTTGTAGGCATCCTCAAAGATCTTGTTGATCTGGCTTGACTTGGACTACAGAGCACGGGCAGGTAAGGAGGAATGGCAAGGTGGAAAGGTAAGGTGACAGGTAAGATGGAATGGCAATGTGGGCAGGTGAGGTGGCAGGCAAGAAAGAATGGCAAGGTGGGCAGGTGAGGTGGCAGGTAAGCAGGAATGTTTGTCATTTTTTAGAGACAGGGGAGACTTGTACGCATCCTCCCAGATTTTGTTGATCTGGCTCAACTTTGCCTACAGGGTACAAATAACTTCAAGTTCCAGACTTTCTCCTGCTTTACAACATGTTTCCCACCATGACGATGTTGGTTACATCGAGTGTATCTGTCCATTGTTACAGTCCAGGGTTCGCGAAATGAGGAGTGTGTGTGATTTATTTGCGCGTTCAGGCAAAACGAGGAATGTGTGTCATTTACTTGCGCGTCCTGGCAAAACGAGGAATGTGTGTCATTTATTTGCTTTTCCAAGGGGAAAGTCTCAAAATAATATTGCGAGTTAATGTAATAATTAGGGCTGTCAAATATCATACTGGTTCCCAGAATTTCATACCATATCCATATTGCTAATCATAATTGCTAATAATAATAGCTAATAATAAAAGCAAATAATATCCAAACATCGTAAAAATCAACAAGGGTGTGGAAAGATCGCCGATCCGCACTCAGCGATGTCAAGTGATCCCACATAGTGGTTGTACAAGAGCTGACCTTCAGACACTGTTTGGCGGAGTCCCCCCTTTAGACGGGCGTGACCCCCCAGATTCACCCTGTTGTCCGTCTGTCTGTCCCACCGACGACCGAGACGAAGCCTGACACGTCAGCCAACCGTATCGTAACAAACTGGCTTCGGTCCGCTCCATTCCATTGCCACTAGATGTTCCAATAGCCAACACTCTCTGCCAATTTTCCGCGTCGCTTGCGACGCTGCCTAAGACTTGTCTTCTTCGACGAAGCGTTGCCTGTCACTGCATGGCGACGCATGAACCCCCCGACCCCCCCGTGCTCCGTGCTCCGCCATGCAAAAGCTACGCAGCAATCCTGAAATCAGGCTTCAGTAGCCCAAGTAGCTACTCAACCTGGCCTACAGAAATCTGAAATAAACTCTGCCTCCAGAGGCTTGGTTTGCTATATTTTTGCATGACTACAGGTATCTTGAAGGGGAAAGAAGGACCTCCTCTCTCACCGAAAATACCCAATCCAGCTTGATGACAGTTGTAGCAGAGAATGACACCTGCCTGGTATAGCAACTATTTAAATACCCACACAAAGACACACACAGACCACACACTAAAAGCACGCACCATCTGCCCACCCCCTTTACCCCTTTAGCCTGCTGCTGACCCTGCCGTACCTGCCCACACCCCACCCACCCAGCCATTAAAAGCACGCACACCCATCTGCACCACCCACCCCAAACTCCTCTACCCATGTAGCCTGCTGCAGGCGCTGCTGTACCTGCCCCCCTCCCCCCTCCCCCCCCTACACCCACCCACTAAAAGCACCCACTAAAAGAACGCCCCCCCCACACACCCACACACCCACACACACACCAACTCCTCTACCCCTGTAGCCTGCTGCAGGCGCTGCTGTACCTGCCCCCTACACCCCCTACACCCACCCACTAAAAGCACGCACACCCATCCCCCCCCCCACCACACACACACACCAACTCCTCTACCCCTGTAGCCTGCTGCTAACGCCGCTGTACCTGCTCAGAGTATCCAATCAAGTTCTCCGGACTGATCATCTTCACATAAAAGAATCCGCTCTCGATTGCCGCAGTAGCAGCCATAGCCGACTTGCCGCTGCCTGGCAGTCCCTCTAACAAGCACGTCAGCAACGGAGTCTTCTCACTCTTCTCCACTTGCATGACCAACGTCTTCATTGTCGTCACCAGGTGGTCGAACGCCTCGCCACAAGAGATGATGCCATGTGGGCGGTACGACTCAAGCGTGTCCAGCGACGCACCGAAGGCAGGCCTCACCTCCTCCAGAGCGTTCACAAAGTCCTCCATTGTAACCTTGATCTCACTTTCGTCTAAGGCCTTGTGCAGGTCGTTGAAGTCAACATTCCGGTTCAGGGCGTGCGATGTAGCTGCCTTCACCAGACCCTCGATCTCAGCACCACTGAAGTTCTGGCTGGTCTCTGCTAACACCTCCAAGTTTACGTCGCGGTCCAGGAAGGAGTTGGTGTTCATCTTGTTAGTGTGGATCTTTAGGATCTGGAGCCTACCGGCCTCATCAGGAAGACCGATCTCAATCTGGACCTCCAGACGACCCGGACGCAACAGTGCCTCGTCAAGCATGTCCTTTCTGTTGGTCATGCCGATGAGCAGGATGTTGTTTAGGGAGTCCACACCATCGATCTTGGTGAGCAACTGGTTGACGAGGGTGTCATGGACGCCTGATCCACCGGCAGGGGGAAGCTGGTCAGCACTTGGGTTTAGGTGAAGGTGGTTTAGGTGAAGGTGATTTAGGTGAAGGTGGTTAAGTTTTATGCGGTTATTAGGTTAAGGTGGTTTAGGTCTACGTGGTTTAGGTGATTTAGGAAAAGAAGTGCAGACTAGCTAAGTGAGGACTAGCTCCCCCCTATCTGATCCATCCTTCGTTACATTACATTGTTATCGACAGGCCATTGTTGGCCCAATACAAGCCCGCTCCACAACATCCGGGAGGGGTCCTACCTGATCCATCCTTCACAGACTCTCTCTGCTTGCAAATGGCATCGATCTTATCAACGATGATGATGTGTAGGTCTAGTAGTAGGCTAAGTGCTGAACAGCTCCCCCCTACCTGATCCATCCTTCACCGACCCTCTCTGCTTGCAAATGGCATCGATCTCATCAAAGATGATGATGTGCAGTTCAGACTCGTCGCCCTTGGCCTTGTACTCCTCATCCGCCTCTGCAAACAGTTTTCGCACCCTCTCCTCAGCCTCACCCACAAACTTGGACAGCACCTCTGGTCCATTCACAACCTTCACGAGAAAGTGCATGGTGTGTGGTGAGACTTGAGAACGGTCCGCTCACAACCTCCAGGTGACAGTACAAGGTGTGTGGTGAGATTGGTGCATACTGGTGCGTGATGGTAGTTGTGCTTGGTAGTGGTGAGGGTTTTGCATGGGTGCACGGTGTGAGTTGCGCTTGGTGGGATCAGGGGAGATCTGCACAATTGTGATGGGAGTCATATGTGAGAGAAGATTTGATGTTTTGCTCAGTCGCACGTTGGGATGTATCGGTGGTTGGCACCAGTGCAAGCAAACGGGCTGGCCCCCTCAACCTCACGCCTCGTAATAAGGCGTACTATTTATTTATGTATGATGGGATGTGTGCTCCTCAGGACAGGAAATTGAGCATGCGCATATTACTAGGGACCGGCATATCATATGATGTTGACCAAAGGCGAGTACGCTATCATATAATATCATACAATTGCATCATATGATATTGTGTATGAATAGTAACTTTAGCCAAGTCAGACTGCCGTCATCAAATGATATCATGACAAATGTTACCTACGTATGACTGGAGCTAAGCCTGAATGTTGGAAAAGCTTATAAGCCCTCCCCCCCCCCCCCCCCCCCCCCCCCCCCCCCCCTCTTCCCCCCTTGACTCCACACACACAAACGCACAAATAGCTAAATGGAAGCCCACCTTGGGTTCCCTGCCATTCAAGATTTTTCCTATTTGCCTCGCAATGAGTGTCTTTCCAGTGCCAGGAGGACCGAACAACAAGATACCCTTCACGTGCTGAATGCCAAGGCGCTGAACTATGCTGGGAGGAAAGACGCGTGACGCAAAGGCCCTCCTGAAGATAGCATCAAACTGCTTGTCCATGCCACCAATGCCCAGCTCCTCGAAGTTGACCTTCTTCTGTTTGAAGAGCTGCGTGGTAGAATAGCCTTTCTGTCCTATGATCTTGATGGGATTCTGGCCTCCGTTGGTGAAGATGAAGGTAGTGTTTTCCCGCAGGAAACCACTGCTGCGCTCAACACTCTCTCCGCCCACGTCCACCAGCAGGTTGTTGACGATAATCTTGAAGTTGCTGCCTTCCATTTCAAAAGCAAGTGCCTGGTGCATGCCTAGAACCTGTGGGTGGGTGATGGTTGTGGTGGTGATGGTGATGAAGGCGGTGTGATGAGGGTGGAAGACAAGAAGATATATCAGGAAGGGGAAGAGGGAGTTTAAATTGTTGGGAAGGTGAAGAGAACAATATGAAAAATCAGCTTTCAGCTCATTTGTTCAAGGCTGGAATGGACGCGTAGTAAACGCATGCAAGGATAACAACACACAATACTCAAAAACCGTGTCACACCTGTTCCTTGAAGCATCTCAGCAGCCTGGCAATCAAGTTATCAGCATTTAGCTCTGCAGGTCTGCCCTTGTCAGTGATTGTTGCGATCTCTGCATACACCATGCCAAGGTCATCCAGGGGATTCACTTTGGGAGGAAAGAAAGGAGTAACCTCCAACAAGTCCCTTGCTGCAACCCTTAACACCTGATGATATCATTCATTGAGAGGCAACAATGGTGCAATTAGTATGGAGTCGACAAGAAAGTGAGTAGCACGAATTGCAGTTTCAACAGTTGCTGCGAGGCTCATCGGGCGGCCAGTGTACACCCACCTTCCTCTGAACGCTGTTTAGCGCAACGGTTCCTTCGGGGATCTGATCATGGACCCCGATGTTGAAGACACTGCATTGCATTCGGATTATGTTATGTCGTCAGGCGAGAAGTAATGTGAATGCACTGGAGCCTGCTGATACTTCTGAAGATGAAGATGGTCTAAGCCGTATGCGTTGCGACTTACTATGAACCAGCGGAAACAAACGTAGCTTTAGAATGCAGGATCTCGTCACCAGGACCGAAGTAGAGATAATTTGTTGTTGCTGTGACTTTATCGGGGCAACTCCCGACGACACGTTGCACAGACATGGTGGAAAAGCACGACGAAGGCCAAACTACGTCTTCTTGATCACTTCGAATGCCAGGATGAATGAGAAGGGTCCAGTGATGTACACTAGGTAGCGTCGGGATGTGGCGTGGCTACCTAGGCAATCCGGTTGTCACCGGGACAACCGGTAAAGAGAGTTGACACGTAGCCATGCACCTGCAGTGTGCCTGCCAGGCACGGACCCATCTTTTTGGGGATTGGTTACAAGCATCACAAACCATGAAAACATTTATTGAAGGCACTATTATAAATCCGATGCGGGGTGGGGGGGTGGGGGTGGGGGGTGGGGGGGAGGGGGGGTGGGGGGGTGGGGGGGCGGGTTCAAACCAAAATACCCCCATCGTCCAATTGCGTAGAGCATAAAGAATCTGGAATTATTTCTGAATTGGGCCTATCGCTGAGATAGTCCACAATGGAAAAAAACAATGGGCCTCCAAAAATTGATGGGAGGGTCAGTGGGTGGGTATTGACGACAAAAACTGCAGTTTCCAAAAAAGTAGATACTTTTCAACAGCTTTTCAAGAACTTGTGGCCTAGCGTACATAATGACATGGGAGTGGAACTGGGGTGTTCCTCTACTAAATAACAGTCCATATATGCTTTTGGGGGGAGATCCACCACATAATCTGCCTAGGAGAGTAAGGGGGAGGGGGGGGGGGGGGGGGGGGGGGGGGGGGGGGGGGGGGTCTAGGGTCTCTCTTTCTCTCTCTCTCTCTCTCTCTCTCTCTTTCTCTCTCTCTCTCTCTCTCTCTCTCCCCCCCCTGCCGTAACCAAAGCATTTTTTGAGGTTGGGCGGTCTATTTTGCCTATTTGGCTACCCCAGGACTGTAGCGTACATTCATTAGTGATGATTGAAGACCCCTCAGTTTTGAGGTTTTACACACTATGCTTCATGTCATGAGACCAACACTAACGACCAACACCAATAGGCCTTGACAATTGATGAGAAATGCACCTACTTAGCCACCACCATAATAAGTGGTGGCTGAGATAATGGTTGTGAAGTGGGTTCCGGAGCCGGGGGTGGGTGAGTGTTTGGTGTTTGTAGACGGGTGTCTTCACACTTTTTAGGCAAGAGGTGGATGGGGTCTTCCACTTTTTTGCCCCCCCCCCCTCCCCCCCCCCCCCCCCCCCCTTCCCCCCCTCCCTCGATCGGCTACATGATCACAGGCAGGACATCGTTGACCCAAGACAACTAGAAGGATTCCTTAAAAGGAGCCAGTAGCCCAGTACTGCTTGACGAGTAGATTTCGAGTGAATTTGGGTCCCGGGCTGGGTCTCGATTTTTTTCCTACGACCAAATGCGGTACAGCTTCCGTGAAAGTGTGACTTGGCTTGGTGACGAGGCTGGTGACGAGGCAAAACGTTCATGGAGCTAATTTCTGTTTTATACCTTCCGCATATCAGTTTCAGGTCATTTGCACGAAATCTCGTTCTCGAAGATATCGAATCTCCACTATTTTGCACCTTTCCTGTACCCGCGACTGTTTATCCCAACTGAACGCTTATTATAACGAACGTGCCAGCGACTGTTTATCCGAAACAATTTCAACGGGATTCCTAATCCCTCCTAGTCGCTCACGTTTTCAAGTGCTTCTGGTATTCCAATGACTCGTAAGATTGCCATCGCCTTGGATGATAGCCACCACAGCAGGCTGGCAGTGGATTGGGTCATGCGAAACGTGTTCCATAGGCATCATGACCAACTGCACCTTCTTTACGTTCTTCCTACCCCAGCTGCTGTAGGGGACTCAGGTATGACTGGAATGGCTGTCCCAGGTCTCCGATCTGATGAGTTGCGCTCGAATATTGCATGGCGAGGTTGCGGTTCCCGGAACTAGCAATTCCAGTCGACCAATCTGGTCTCGACCATGTAAAGGAACAGGACGTGCGAGAGCATTCGAGAGCGATAGAGTGGCGAGAAATCGCACTGGCCATCTTCCAAAACACCGACACGTACACGCGGCAGATCTTCTCGATTGTTCTCATGTGATGAGCATTTTTTAATTCGAATGACTCCTTTGTCGTCTCGCAATAAGAGCCCTCTTTCTTGATGTTGTTGCCTACGCCGCATCAGCTTATCATGTCGTCATACAAATAACGAATGACAACACCAGTTTAGCGAGACGTGGACTTCGGAAGTCACCCCCTGATTCTTTGACGACACGTTCGGACTCTTGATAAGATACGTAGGGGAGTGGTTTGGGGATTGGTGGTTTTAATCCATCCAAATGCACTCCCCTCACTTGAGAACTTTCCCCAAAGCTGTGGCAGAGATGGTTGAGTCAAGGCTGTGAATAGTACTGGAGTACACGGTATACAAGGACCATCGCTCAGGCAGTGTGGCCTTCTCGCAATAAGAGCCCTCTTTCTTGATGTTGTTGCCTACGCCGCATCAGCTTATCTTGTCGTCATACAAATAACAAATGACAACACCAGTTTAGCGAGACGTGGACTTCGGAAGTCACCCCCTGATTCTTTGACGACACGTTCGGACTCTTGATAAGATACGTAGGGGAGTGGTTTGGGGATTGGTGGTTTTAATCCATCCAAATGCACTCCCCTCACCTGAGAACTTTCCCCAAAGCTGTGGCAGAGATGGTTGAGTCAAGGCTGTGAATAGTACTGGAGTACACGGTATACAAGGACCATCGCTCAGGCAGTGTGGCCTTTAACCATAATATTCAAGTATGTGAACCACCCTGTCGTGCGTGGCTGCCCCATGCAATAGCTGTTAGGTATCACGAGAATAATATGCATACTCGCCTTCTGGCAATCTAAGGAGTGTATAATTTATAAGTTAGAACCCTTGAAGATCGAAAATGCCGTGCTCATCATCACCATCACCATCTTCACCACCACCATCAACATCATCATCAACATCCTCACCACCATCATCACCATCATCACCATCAGCAGCAGCAGCAGCAGCAGCAGCAGCAGCAGCAGCAGCAGCATCATCATCAGCATCATCAGCATCATCAGCATCATCAGCATCATCATCAGCATCATCAGCATCATCAGCATCATCATCAGCAGCAGCAGCAGCAGCAGCAGCAGCAGCATCATCAGCATCACCATCATCACCATCAGCAGCAGCAGCATCAGCAGCATCACCATCACCATCACCATCACCATCACCATCACCATCACCATCACCATCACCATCACCATCACCATCACCATCACCATCATCACCACCACCACTACCACTACCACTACCACTACAACCATCACCATCACCACCACCACCACCACCATCTCCATCTGTGCAGCTTCCAGGGAAGAGTTGATAGCACTGGCCGAGTCTGGTCAGGCTGCGCACTCCGATCAGGCCATGGACACTCTCAAGAAAACAGTGCAACTTGTTTCTGAAGGCTACAAGGTAAAGCATGGCTTTTCTTTTCGGCTTTCTAATCAGCTTCTCAGTTGGTTCCTGATCCAGACACTGTCTTGCACCCAAATATTCCAGCAGTTCTGTGAAACTGATTGTATCAGTTTCAAGGTAAAGCAGGGCTTTTCTATTCGCCTTAACTTACCAGCTTCTTTGTAGGTCCCTGAGCCAGACTCTTTGTTATTCCAGAATATTCCAGCAGTTCTGGACAACTGATTTTTTCAGCTTCATGGTGCACTAGGTTGCGTTATGTTTTGCTGAATATCCAGCCAGGGGGAGCTGCCTAGAAGTTGTTGCTCGTAGCTGAAAAGAAAAGCGTTGAGGTAAGGATCAGCCTAGCACCTGTTCTCCAGGGTGGGAGAGTGAGAAGGACGGGGGGGGGGGGGGGGGGGGGGGGGGGGGGATATTTGCGCTTGGTGCCGTTCATAGTGGTGTTGGTTGTTTTGGTGTTGGTGCTGCTGCTGATAGTGCTGATATTGATGTAGATGGTGGTGGGCAATGTGTGTGTCATAGTGTTGCTGGTTGTTTTGGTGGTGGTGGTGGTGGGCGGTGTGTGTGTCATAGTGGTGTTGGTTGTTGGTGTTGGTGTTGGTGTTGGTGCTGATGATGGCGGTGGTGGTTTTGGGCGGTGTGTGTTATAGTGGTGTTGGCTGTTTTGTTGTTGTTGGTGGTGGTGCTGATGGTGGTGGCGGTGGTGGTGGGCGGTGTGTGTGTTATAGAGGTGTTGGTTGTTGTTGTTGTTGGTGGTGGTGGTGCTGATGGTGGTGGCGGTGGCGGTGGGCGGTGTGTGTGTCATAGTGGTGTTGGTTGTTTTGTAGTTGTTGGTGGTGGTGGTGCTGATGTTGGTGGCGGTGGTGGTGGGCGGTGTGTGTGTTATAGTGGTGTTGGTTGTTTTGGTTGGTGTTGTTGTTGGTGCTGGTGCTGGTGCTGATAGTGGTGGCGGTGGTGGTGGGCGGTGTGTGAGTCATAGTGGTGCTGGCTGTTTTGGTGGTGGTGATGGTGGTGGTGGTGCTGATGGTAGTGGTGGTGGTGCTGATGGTGGTGGTGGTGGTGGTGGGCGGTGTGTATGTCATAGTGATGTTGGTTGCTTTGGTGGTGGTAGTGGTGCTGGTGGTGCTGATCTTGGTGTAGATGGTAATTGGCGGTGTGCGTGTCAGTGGTGAAGGTTGTTTTGGTGGTAGTGGTGCTGATGGTGGTGGTGGGAGGTGGCTTAGGAGTCGCTCAATTTGCGACGCGACGCACACAAAAAATTGAATGTGCAGATCCAGGTTTTAAATCATGTGCATCAGTACTATTGTAGTGCTGCACTGTGCTTTATTTGAATGATCTGCAATATCATTAATAGCATGCTATGCATCAGATTCCATTTTTATTATTTTCCGCCATGTCACATGCCAGGTTTCGTACAGTAGAATTAAATGATCACTGTAGCACAAACTCAGGGCCCCAGTCAGTAAAACGATTGTTTGGGGCTCAGTTCATCAATGCTTTTTCTTTTTAAGCCCTTCCTATCACAGTTGGGCAAGTCCCTTTAGCCTATTTGGCCTACCCCTGGACTGTAACATACATACATACACGCTAGGTTTCATGTAATACACTCATGGCCAAGCGTAATGAGGAAGTTAGCCCCCACTTAAGTAAACCCTAACCCCACATCGACCCTGAACCCTGTATCATAAACACCCTACACCCCAAACCTTAAACTCAAACCTTAAACCACTAAACCCCAAATCCTAATCCCCCTTTAATCCCTCTGAGCTTAAGAAGGGGCTAACTTAAGTGTGGGCTAACTTCACCAGGACTGGTCCATCTCATGTGCAATGTGGACTTTCATTGAATGCATTCCCGTTTGAGCACTGTTTCTTGTTAGGGCTGCTCGCGGCAGCTTCTAGCCAGCTCCAATAGCCAGTCAATGCGTCAAACTCAAAGCTTGAAGCTGCATTGGAATGCCTGTCATGTCAGCTTTCTGACGCACTAGTTTGCTCCAGGTTTGGCCAATGGACATGGAAATGGAGCTGCCCAGAAGCTGCTACACGGAGCCCCCCAAAGAAAGAGTGGCCCTCATCACCATATGTAAACAGTATAAAATATCAGAGCCAGCGAAAAAGAACAACATGTTGTGTGTGTTTGTGTACGTAAGCAGTATGGAACCAGTGAACCACTTGTCTTTGTTAGGCACTGTTCACCGTGTGTTGCTCTGCCTATTCAAGTGTTCGTAAACAGTAGAAGACTATCAGCGCCAGCTTGACAGAAATTCATGTGTTTGTTTGTGTATGTAAGCAGTATGTAAGCACTCATCTTTGTTAGGCACTGCTCACCGTGTATTACTCTGCCTATTCAAGTGTTTGTAAGCAATAGAAGACTATCAACGCCAGCTTGACAGAAATACATGTGTGTACAGGTCTCAAAGGAAAGCGTCCACACTGACCTCTTAGCTGCCATGGGAGGTGCGTCAGGTGAGATATTCAATTAAACAATACACAATTAATAATAATTCATTCAATTAACTCCGTTTTTTAAATTTGTTATTTCTAACTATATGTCCTAACTAACTACAAACCGTTTTTTGAACATCTTTTCAACCTGTGTCCTTTGTATCGGCATGGGACAGTATCAGGGTCAGTTCTTAGTCTAAGGACGCACAATCCTTAAAACTCTGTAGCAAACGTTTGCACACTGTATGGTTATTAAAATGCTCTCAAACAATAGCACAATAAATGCTTTGTGACATTTTACATGCACCAAATGCCTGCTAAATGTCTGCTAAATGTATCAAGCTGCATCTGTAAGTGATACTTAGGCTATTGTATAAGATGTGATTTTATGTATGTTTACATATATATAAATAGACCGACTAGATAGATTGATATATATATATATGTATCAAATATGCATATGGTATATCTATCACATGTGCAGGTACATCAGATAGACATCTGAAAATTCCATTACTGTGTTAGAAGCGGCCTGCGATCTGACATGGTGCCCTATGTCCCTTTTCAAAAACCCAGCTTTGCCCAAGTAGATCTATCTATCTAGATAGATATTGGGTCTTTGCCTCTCCCTATTAAATTGTGTTCTTCTAGACGTTTTAGATATACTGTAACAGTACACCGCTGAATCATCCCCTTACATATTTTGGCAGTATGAATCATCCCCTTACATATTTTGGCAATATGAATCATCCCCCTACATATTTTGGCAATATGAATCATCCCCTTGACATATTTTGGCAATATGAATCATCCCCTTACATATTTTGGCAATAGTGAATCATCCCCTTACATATTTTGGCAATATGAATCATCCCCTAAATAGTTTGGCAATATGAATAATCCCCTTAAACTATTTGGCAATATGAATCATCCCCTAACATATTTTGCAATCTGCATCTCCCTTGACATATTTTGGCAATATGAATCATCCCCTTACATATTTTGGCAATATGAATCATCCCCTTACATATTTTGGCAATATGAATCATCCCCTTACATATTTTGGCAATATGAATCATCCCCCTACATATTTTGGCAATATGAATCATCCCCTTGACATATTTTGGCAATATGAATCATCCCCTTACATATTTTGGCAATATGAATCATCCCCTTACATATTTTGGCAATATGAATCATCCCCTTACATATTTTGGCAATATGAATCATCCCCCTACATATTTTGGCAATATGAATCATCCCCTTGACATATTTTGGCAATATGAATCATCCCCTTACATATTTTGGCAATATGAATCATGTCACTACATATTTTGCATATGACTCATCCCCTTGACATATGTTGGCCAATTATGAATCATCCCCTACATATTTTGGCAATATGAATAAATCCCCCTACATATTTTGGCAATATTGAACATACCCTTGACATATTTGGCCAATATGAATCATCCTTACATATGTTGCAATATGAATATCCCCTTACATATTTTGGCAATTATGAATCATCCACTTAAATATTTTGGCAATATGAATCATACCCTAATATTTTGGAAATGACTCATCCCCCCCACATATTGGGCAATATGAATCATCCCCTGACAGATTTTGGGCAATATGAATCACTCCCCTTACATATTTTGGCAAATGATCTCACCTTACCATATTTGGCAAGATGAAATCATTTCCCTTACAATATTTTGGGCAATTGAAATCATCCCCCTACATATTTTGGCAATATGAATCATCCCCTTAACATATTTTGGCAATATGAATCATCCCTTACATATTTTGGCAATATGGAATCATCCCCTTACATCGTTGGCAATATGAATTCATCCCCTTACTATTTTGGCAAATGAATCATCCCACTACATATTTTGGCAATATGAATCATCCATTGACTATTTTGGCAATATGAATCATCACCTTACATATGTTGGCAATATGAATCATCCCCTACATATGTGGCATGATGAAATATCCCCTTCAGATTTTGGCAAGTGAATATCCCCTATCTATTTTGGCAATATGAATCATCCCCCTACATATTTTGGCAATATGAATCATCCCCTTGACATATTTTGGCAATATGAATCATCCCCTTACATATTTTGGCAATATGAATCATCCCCTTACATATTTTGGCAATATGAATCATCCCCTTACATATTTTGGCAATATGAATCATTCCCTTACATATTTTGGCAATATGAATCATCCCCTACATAGTTTGGCAATAGGATCATCCCTTGAAATATTTTGGCCAATACGAATCATCCCTGACATATTTTGGGCAATAAGAGTCATTCCCCTACATATTTGGCAATATGAATCATTACCTTCCATATTTTGGCCAATATGAATTCATTCCCTTTACATATTTTGGCAATATGAATCATCCACCTACATTTTTGGCACTATGACTCATCCCTTGCATATTTTCGGCAATATGAATCATCCCCTACATATTTTGGCAAAACAATAATGAAAAAAACATCCCCTGACATATTTGGCAATATGAATCACCCCTTACATATTTTGCAATATGAATCATCCCCCTACATATGTGGCCAATATGAATATCCCTGACATATTTTGGCAATATGAATCATCCCCTTACCAGTTTTGGGCCAAAAATAGCATCATCACCTTACATTTGGCAAATGAATAATCCCCTTGACACATATTTGGCAATAGAATATCCCTACATATTTTGGGCAATATGAATCATCCCCATACATATTTGGCAATATGAATTCATCCCCTGACATATTTGGACAATATGAATCATCCTGTACATATTTTGGCAATATTGAATCATCCCCTTACATATTTTGGCAATATGAATCATTCCCCTTACATTATTTTGGCAATATGAATCATCCCCCTACATATTTTGGCAATATGAATCATCCCCTTACATATTTTGGCAATATGAATCATCCCCCTTACATATTTTGGCAATATGAATCATCCCCTTACATATTTTGGCAATATGAATCATCCCCTTACATATTTTGGCAATATGAATCATCCCCTACATTATTTGGCAATATGAAATCATCCCCTTACATATTTTGGCAATATGAATCATCCCCTTACATATTTTGGCAATATTGAATCATCCCCTTACATATTTTGGCAATATGAATTCATCCCCTTACATATTTTGGCAATATGAATCATCCCCTTAATATTTTGGCAATATGAATCATCCCCCTTACATATTTTGGCAATATGAATCATCCCCTTACATATTTTGGCAATATGAATCATCCCCTTACATATTTTGGCAATATGAATCATCCCCTTACATTATTTGGCAATATGAATCATCCCCTTACATATTTTGGCAATATGAATCATCCCCTTACATATTTTGGCAATATGAATCATCCCCTTAATATTGGCAATAGGAATTCATCCGTTAATATTTGGCAATATGGAATCATCCCCTGACACTTTTGTCAATATGAATCCTCCACCTAATTATTTGGCAATATGAATGTCCCTGGACATAGTTTGGCAATATTGAATCTCCCCTTACATATATTGGAAATATGAATTATTCCCCTGACATGATTTGGCAATATGAATCATCCCCTACATATTTGGCAATCTGAATCATCCTGTACATATTTGGCAATATGAATCCTCCCCTTAAATATTTTGGCACTATGAATCATCCCATCTTGAACATATTTTGGCAATATGAATCATCCCCTGACACATTTTGGCAATAGGAATCATCCCCTCTTATCCCCTTGTCATATTTTGCGTTTTGAATCGTACCCCTTACATATTTTGGCAATATGAATCATCCCCTTGACATATTTTGGCAATATGAATCATTCCCTTGACATATTTTGGCAATATGAATCATACCCTTGACATATTTGTGATATGAATCGTTGCAACTTGGTAGACCCAAGCATGGATACCAAATGCAAAGACACATTCAAGTGCGGACCTGTTTCTTTACCACCAACTCCAGGAATGGGGGAGTCTCTCTCATCTTTTGTTTTTATGCTGGAGAATATTGAGTGTGCTTACATAGTAATATGAATGTATGAGGAAACGCACTCAAGTGTTGACTTATTTATTTGTCGCCAACATAAACTTATTTATTTATTTATGTATTGTTTACTTTTTTATTTTTTTATCAACTCTTTACCATGTTGACTTATTTATTTATTTGTCGCCAACCTCAGGAGTGGGGGAGTCTCTCACATCGTTTGTCGAGAAGGAGAAGATTGACATGTTGATTGTCGGCTGCCGAGGCATGGGGGCAATCAAGAGGTGAGCATATATGTTGATTGTCGGCTGCCGAGGCATGGGGGCGATCAAGAGGTGAGCATGTATGTTGATTGACGGCTGCCGAAACATGGGGGCGATCAAGAGGTGAGCATGTATGTTGATTGTCGGCTGCCGAGGCATGGGGGCGATCAAGAGGTGAGCATGTATGTTGATTGTCGGCTGCCGAGGCATGGGGGCGATCAAGAGGTGAGCATGTATGTTGATTGTCGGCTGCCGAGGCATGGGGGCGATCAAGAGGTGAGCATGTATGTTGATTGTCGGCTGCCGAGGCATGGGGGCGAACAAGAGGTGAGCATGTATGTTGATTGTCGGCTGCCGAGGCATGGGGGCAATCAAGAGGTGAGCATGTATGTTGATTGTCAGCTGCCGAGGCATGGGGGCGATCAAGAGGTGAGCATGTATGTTTATTGACATTAACATCGATTGGCATGTGCATTTGGCATGCACAGTTACATTGATTGGCATGTACAAGTACATTTATTGGCATGTATATTTATATTGATTGGAATGGACATTAACATTGATTGGCATGTATATTTACATTGATTGGAATGGACATTTGGCATTTACATATACATTGATTGGCATGTACATTTGCATTGATTAGCATATACATTTGGCATGTACAATTACACCGTTTGGCATGGACGTTTGGCATGTACAATTACATTGATTGGCATGTACATTTACAAATGCCTTATTAAAGGACAGAGTGAGCCTGAGGAGTGAGCATGTACGAATATAAAACTAGGCTGGTACAAAATTAAATCTAGGCCTAAATCCAAACAGATAAAGAACCGTGTCCTATCCAAATTCAACCCAAACTGAAACCGATCATACCTGTGCTTAAACAAAATCTAGCCACACTTGATCCGCATCCGAATGGAAAGCTCGGAACCATATCCTATCCAAACGCAACCCAAACTGCAACCGATCATATCTTTGCTCAAACAAAATCCAGCCACACTAAATCCGCGTCCGAATGGAAGCCACAGAACCGTGTCCTATCCAAACGCAACCCGAACTGAAACCAATCATATCTTTGCTCAAACAAAATCCAGCCACATTTGATCCGCATCCGAATGGAAGCCACAGAACCGTGTCCTATCCAAATGCAACCCAAACTGAAACCAATCTTAGCTTTGTTCAAACAAAATCCAGCCACATTTGATCCGCATCTGAATGGAAACCACATCATATCCAAATCTGAATCCAAACCAAACTATCTCATCCAACCCAACCTAAACTATCATCCTAAACAACCCAACCCAAACTATATCATATCATATCATACGTATCCAAAACCGAAAGAAACAAATCCCATCCGCAACAAAATCGTCACCAAGCTAAAATTCAGAACAAAAGCCAATTCACCCCCCGAAACATGTCCCATCATAATCTGAAAACTGTCTGGATCCTATCCACATCCAACCCAAACCGAAACCAAACAATCTCAAACTCCATCACAAACTTCAGCCAACACTTACCCCATACCTCTCAGGTCCCTCGTGTCCTTCATACTCTTACCTGCATTCCTAGACACACACACACTAACACCCTCTCGGGGGCCTGCATGAAGCAAGATTCTATTCTCCAAACTCCATCACAAACTTCAGCCAACCCTTGCCCCATACCACTCAGGTCACTCAGGTCTTTAATCAGCTTGGGATCAGTGTCAAACTACTGCCTCCATTACTGCCAAGCTTAAAATCAGGACAAAAGCCAATTAACAAAACAAAAAGCACATCCCATCATAATCTGAACCAAGTCTGAATCACATCCATATGCATACCAAACCAAAACCAAATTATTAAATGATCTCAAAATTTCATCACAAACTACAGTCACCCTTTACCCCATACCACTTAGGTCCCACATGTCTTTCATCGACCTGGGATCAGTGTCGAGCTACTGCATGAAGCAAGATTCTATTCTCCAAACTCTCACTAAACCACCCACTCACACACAGATAAACATACACACACAGATACACACACACTAGTACCCTTTCGGGGGGCTGCATGAAGCAATATTATATTCTCCAAACTCTCACTATAACCTGCAGCCAACCCTTACCCCACACCACTCAGGTCCCTCATGTCCTTCTTACTCTTATCTGCATTCCTAGCCACACACAGATACACACACAGTCAACCCTTGCCCCATACCACTCAGGTCCCTCATGTCTTTCATTGGCCTGGGATCAGTATCGGACTACTGCCTCCATAACTGCTTGGCTCCTACCATGGTGATCAGATACGCAGCAGGGAAGGTACAGCCAGTGCTGTGTGCTGAGGCAAACCCACCACCACCCACTCCTGTAAGTTTTTATTATTATAACAATTTTATTTTATCCTGGCAATTTGTTTTTACTGCCAAAGATTTACGGTGAGCAGCCAAATTGCTGGCTGAAACCATGTAATCGAGTTCAAATTCAAGTTTAAATTCAAGTAGGGATTTACACAATACGGGGGGGGGGGGGGGGGGGGGGGGGGGGGGGGGGGGGGGGGGGGGGGGGGGTGGGGGGGGGGGGGGGGGGGGGGGGGGGGGGGGGGGTTCAATGTGCCAGTGCTGTGTGCTGAGGCAAACCCACCACCACCCACTCCTGTAAGTTTGTTTTGTATCATAATAATTTCATTTTCCCCTGGTAATTTGTTTTTCCTGCCGAAGACTTACGGCGAGCAGTTAATTGCTGGCTGAAACCATGTAACCAAGTTCAAATTAAAGTAGGGTTTATCTGTCTAGTTTATATTGTTTATATCAGTTTATATTATTTATATCAGTTTATATTGGTTGTATCAGTTTATATTGTTTTCTATTCTCAAAATCAGTTTATATTGTTTTCTATTGTTTATATCAGTTTATATTCTTTAGATCAGTTTATATTGTTTGAATCATGTCATGCCAGGTTACTTTGTGTGTCAGATGCCACCTTTTATGTGTGACGCGTCGCGAATTGAGCAACTCGTTGCGACCCCAGCGCAACGAATTGCCCCCCGAACCCCAGCGGCTACGCGCAGAGCTCAGGGGGGTCAGCCGGCCATTTCTAACTAGTTTGCAGCAACAGGATGGCGACGGAATGGCAACGCGTCATCGGGAAAAATACAGTGTCTAATGCTTACATTATGCCAACATTTTTTGGGCTCGTGCAGTCATGTCTCATGGATCGTGGATCATGTAAACACGCTTTGTCAAACAACATTTAAATGTCTTACAGCGCTGCATGTCTTTGACACACCTTCTCGTGCAGTCATGGATCATGTAAGCACGCTTTGTTAGACAACATTTTTTTTTACAACGCTACATGTCTTTGGCGCACCTTCTCGTGTAGACATGTATCATGTATCATTTCAACACGCTTTGTTAAACAACTTTTTTTTTTTACAACGCTACATGTATTTGACACACCTTCTCATGCCTCATGTATCATGTATCATATCAACACGCTTTGTTCAACAGCATTAAAATGTTTTACAATGCTACGTGTCTTCAACACACCTTCTCATGTCTCATGGATCATAGATCATGTCAACACACTTTGTTAAACAACATTCAAATGTTTTACAATGCTACATGTCTTCGGCACACCTTCTCATGCCTCATGTATCATGTATCATATCAACACGCTTTGTTAAACAACATTCAAATGGTTCACAACGCTATGTGCCTTGCTTCATGCAGGTCCCCAAGAAAGTGCTAGTGTCCACCGATGGAAGCCACTCGAGCGACATGGCCCTTAAATGGGCGCTAGACAACTTGCTGCTGCCTCAGGACCACCTTCACATTGTGTGTGCACCTTGTATCGCTCCTCTACCAGTAAGTGCAAGGCTTCACGGGATTGCTGTGGTGGTGGTAGCTTAGAGATTGTTGCTTTGTTTTGTTTTTAGCCAGACAACTTGCTGCTGCCTCAGGACCAGCTTCTCATTGTGTGTGCGGGTTTCCGTTGGTCGGGGGTGGTTTAGAGAGTGTCGCTTTGATTTGTTTTTAGCTGGACAACTTGCTGCTGCCTCAGGACCACCTTCACATTGTGTGTGCACCTTGCATCGCTCCTCTCCCAGTAAGTTCATGGCATCACAGGATTGCTGTGGTGGAGGGTGGGTTAGAGATTGTCGCTTTGTTTTGTTTTTAGCCAGACAACTTGCTCCTGCCTCAAGACCAGCTTCACATTGTGTGTGCACCTTGTATCGCTCCCCTCCCAGTAAGTGCATGGCATCACGGGATTGCTGTGGTGGGGGGTGCTTTAGAGATTGTCGCTTTGTTTTCTAGCTGGACAGCTTGCTGCTGCCTCAGGACCTCCTTTATATTGTGCGTTCTATTGCTCCTCTCCCAGTTAGCTCATGGCACCATGGGTTGCTGTTCTTGGGGTTTTTGTTAACCCGAAAACGGAGAGTGTTGTTGTGGTTAGAGTTGCTTGTAAAGTGTTGCTGTCGGTGGAGTTGCTTGTGCGTGTTGCTGTTCGTGGGGGACTGCTTAAAGAGTGTTGTTGTGGGTAGAGTTGCTTATAAAGTGTTGCTGTGGTTGGTGTTGCTTAGAGAGTGTTGATGTGGGTGGGGTTGCTTAGAGAGTGTTGATGTGGGTGGGGTTGCTTAGAGAGTGTTGATGTGGGTGGGGTTGCTTAGAGAGTGTTGATGTGGGTGGGGTTGCTTAGAGAGTGTTGCTGTAGGTGGAGTTGCTTGTGCGTGCTGCTGTTTGTGGGAGGCTGCTTATAGAGTGTTGTTGTGGGTAGAGTTGCTTGTAAAGTGTTGCTGTCGGTGGAGTTGCTTGTGCGTGTTGCTGTTCGTAGGGGGCTGCTTATTGAGTGTTGTTGTGGGTGGAGTTGCTTATAAAGTGCTGCAGTGGTTGGTGTTGCTGTGGATAGGGTCGCAGTGGTGGGGTTTGTATAGAGAATGTTGCTGTGGGTGGAGTTGCTAAGAGAGTGCTGCAACAGGAGAATTGCTAAGAGGGTGGGTTTCCGTGCACACACTATCACACGCACTGTCACACACTAGCATCCAAACTAGCGCACATACTAACACAAAAACTAGCACACATACTAATGCACACACTAAGACAAACACTATTACACGCACTGAAACACACTAGCACACCACGTTATGTGTAGGCGATGGATGAGCTGGCCACAGTGGTGGGGGCAGGTGAATTGCTCAGAGGGTGGCTTCCCTACCACAACCTAGCACACATACTAGCGCACACACTAACACAAACACTATCACACACACTAACACAAACACTATCACACGCACTAACACAAACACTGTCACACACACTGACACACACACTAGCACACATACTAGCGCACACACTAGCGCACACATTAACTCAAACACCGACACACACTCTGACGCCACATGACATGTAGGAGATGGATGAGCCTGCCACAGTGGTGGGGGCAGGTGAATTACTGAGAGGGTCGTTTTCCTTGCACACACTAGCACACGCACTCTGATACACTAGCACACACACACTGACACACACTCTCATACATTAGCACACACTCTGATGCTCTGACATACACTCTGACACCACATTCAATTTATTATTGTTAACACAAATGACATCAAAAGCTCTAATTTCAAAAGGCGGTTGAACTGGTTATCTTCCAGGTGATGGATGAGCCTGTCGCAGTGGTGGGGGCAGGTGAATTTCTGAGGGGGTCGTTTTCCTTACACACACTAGCACACACACTGACTCACACTCTGACACCACGTTACGTGTAGCTATTGTTAACCAAATGCCATCAAAAGTTCGAATTGTATAAGGCGGTTGCGCTGGTTATCTTCCAGGTGATGGATGAGCCTGCCGCAGTGGTGGGGGCTGGTGAATTGCTGAGAGGGTCAATTTCCTTACACACACTAGCACACACACTCTGATACACTAGCACACACACACTGACACACACTCTCGTACATTAGCACACACACACACACACACACACTGACACACACTCTGACGCACAGACACACTGACGCACAGACACACTGACGCACAGACACACTGACGCACAGACACACTGACGCACAGACACACTGACGCACAGACACACTGACGCACACTCTGGCACCACGTTCTCCCAGGTGTTGGATGAGCCTGCCGCAGTGTGTGGCGCAATGACTGAGGAGTATGTGGAGGAAAGTGTGGCTGCAACGGAAGCAGCCCAGAAGGTTGTAGAGGCGTATGCACAGGCGGCCATGGCTCATGGTGTGATGAAGACGAAGCTCAGCTATTCAGTATTGGCACCTGATGGAGACGGTGGGTCATCTTACTCCTACTTGCTGGTGTGCATATGTTCTGTTTACTTTCTGGTGTTCACATGTTCCAGTGCTCATCACTAAAGCCATGGCACATGGTGTGATGAAGACCAAGCTCGGCTATTCAGTATTGGCACCTGATGGAGACGGTGGGTCCTTGTACTCCTATACCCTTGCTGGTGTACTTGTGTTCTGTATACTTGCTGGTGTCCAAATGTTCCAGTGCTCATCACTAAGGCCATGGCACGTGCTGTGATGAAGACCAAGGTGAGCTATTCAGTATTGGCACCAGATGGAGGCGGTGGGTCCTTTTACGGCTATTCTGTACACTTGCTGGTGCATGCTTTGCAGTATTGAGCTATTGTCTCTAGATGCCAACGATGGGCCATGTACTCATGCTGTGTATACTTGCTGGTGTATATATGTTACAGTGCTCATCATTAAGGAGTAAGGACATGGTGTGATGAAGACCAAGGTGACCTATTCAGTATTAGCACCAGTTGGATACGGTGGGTCCTTTTACGGCTATTCTGTACACTTGCTGGTGCATGCTTTGCAGTATTGAGCTATTGTCTGTAGGTGCTGACGGTGGGCCATGTGCTCATGCTGTGTATACTTTCTGGTGTACTTATCCCGTTTCGACGAATGGTTCAATGGTTGAGCTTGTTGACCCGATGAAGGTGCTGGGTTGGAATCCCTACGGGTGCGATTCAGTGTTTTCGGTGGCTGTTAACCGCCATGCCATGGTAGCTTTGTCCAGGTAAAGTAGCAGCCCGTTCTCTACCGCCGTAAGACGTGGCTCCCTTAATACCACGCCGCACCAGGCGTTCTCATTACGCTGGTGTACATATGTTCCAGTGCTCATCATTAAGGCTTTGGCACATGGTGTAATGAAGACTGATCTCAGCTATACAGTACTGGCATCTGATGGAGACCTTGGATAATTTTTGGCGGAGCCCCCCCCTCTGGGGGGCGGGAGCCCCCAGGGTTACCCCGGTGTCCGTTTGTCGTGTTGTTTGTTTGTCGTGTTGTCGGCATAACCCTGGCCCTAACTCTGTCGTAAACCCTGACTTCGGTCCGCTCCACTCGATTCTGGTGCCACATGTTGCTCTGATAGCCAACACTGAACACTCTTCGCCCATTTTCCGCATCGCTTGCGACGCGCCTGGGACTTGTCTGTATACTTTCTGATGCACTGTACGAGGTGCGGTATGTGTGTTCCGGTGGCCATCACTACATTACTCGTAATCTTTTGTGTCAGACGAATAAAGTACACTTTTAAACAAAATTGCGCTCCCATACGTAGACAATCACTACCAGTAATGTATTGCGTCAGTCTAATAAGCCACGCATTCAAGCACAATCGCACTCTCACACATAGACACATATAAGAAGATATGTTTCCCGTTTCGACAATTGGCTCAATGGTAGAGCTCGTTGAAATCAGAAGGTGCTAGGTTCGAATCCCTACTGGGCACTGTAGTGTTCGCGGTCGCTGCCAACCGCCTTGGTAGCACTTTCTAGCTAAAGTAGCAGCCCGTTCTCTACCGCCGTAAGACAGGGCTCCCTTAATACCACGCCCCACCAGGCGTTATCATAACACACAGCCATCATACTACCAGCATGCAAACAACATGGATTGGCCAACCTTGGTGGCAGTCCCCAGCTTCGGCGTACAGGACGGCGCCCTTAACACCACGCCCCACCAGGCGTTATCATTACTTCTTTATAAGAAGACCAGGGTCGTTCTAAGGACAGGAAGCAGTGTCTAGCTCCATTGTGCTCCAAGTAGCTCCAAGTAGCTCCATTGTGCTCCAAGTAGCTCCATTGTGCTCCAAGTAGCCTTTGGGGTGCTACAAGGGTACCACAATTTGTCATGTTGGGAAGCGCTTTTGACGCAACTGCCTCCTTTTAGGTTGCGCTTTTGACTGAACTGAAAACAGAAATCTGCGCGCTGCGCCCAGAGGGGTTTTAAACAATTTCGTATATCGCGCACTCTGGCTCCAAAACCTTGCACGCTAGAGCGCAATAGCGCGCGTCATGTAGTGCCCTGGTTGATACCAGCAGCTTTTTCGCCCCAGTAAGAAACCCGTGAAGATTCAACGTGGCACCTGCAAAACAGTGAGGTACCTAATATAAACAGATTCAACGTGGCATTAGATTAGATTCAGATTTAGATTAGATTCAACGTGGCACCTGCAAAACAGTGAGGTGCCTATTATAAACAGATTCAACGTGGCATTAGATTAGATTAATTTTTTTTTTTAGGTTTATGGTTTTAGGCCTCCTCCAGGGGTCAAAACGGGGTCAAAACTAGTGATCGCTATACATAGTGGAAATAAAAAGCCCTGCTTTATACATGCTGCAGGTTCAAGTGACATCGCCTCCTCAATCTCTAAGTACGCTATTGAGAGCAATGCCGACGTCATGGTGGTCGGCTGCCGTGGGCTTGGGGCTGTGTCTAGGAGTGTGATGAGTGTTCTGGGTCTTGGCTCTGTGAGCGACTACTTGGTCCACAACGGACCCTGTCCTCTGGTGGTCGTCAAATCCAACCCATCTGCCACTGCCAGGTAAGTTTGAGTTGGATGGGATAGAATGGAATGGGATTTATTGTGTTTTTCTTCCTGGGCCTTGGCTCTGTGAGCGACTACTTGGTCCACAACGGATCCCTGTCCTCTGGTGGTCATCAAATCCAACCCATCTGCCACTGCCAGGTAAGTTTGGGTTGGTCAGGATGGGATGGAATGGGATTTATTGTGTATTTCTTCCTGGGCCTAGGCTATGTGAGCGACTACTTGGTCCACATTGGAACCTGTCCTCTGGTGGTCGTCAAATCCAACCCATCTGCCACTGCAAGGTAAGTTGGAGTTGGATGGGATAGAATGGAATGGGATTTATTGAGTGTGTTTCTTCCTGGGCCTAGGCTCTGTGAGCAACTACTTGGTCCACAATGGAACCTGTCCTCTAATGGTCGTCAAATCCAACCCATCTGCCACTGCCAGGTAAGTTTGGGTTGGTCAGGATGGGATGGAATGGGATTTATTGTGTGTTTTCCTCCTGGGCCTAGGCTATGTGAGCGACTACTGGGTCCACCATGTGCCCTGTCCTCTGGTGGTCGTCAAATCCAACCCATCTGCCACTGCCAGATAAGTTTGACTTGGATGGGATAGGATGGAATGGGATTTATTGTGTTTTTCTTCCTGGGCCTTGGCTCTGTGAGTGACTACTTGGTCCACAATGAACCCTGTCCTCTGGTGGTCGTCAAATCCAACCCATCTGCCACTGCCAGGTAAGTTTGGGTTGGTCAGGGTGGGATGGAATGGGATTTATTGTGTTTTTCTTCCTGGGCATAGGCTCTGTGAGCAACTACTTGGTCCACCATGTGCCCTGTCCTCTGGTGGTCGTCAAATCCAACACACCTGCTTCTGTAAGGTAAGACTGACTTTGGGCTGGGCGGGATAGGGTTTAGGGTTTACACTTCCTATCACTAACTCTCGTATGTATGTATGTATGTATGTATGTAAGTATGTATGTATGTACTAGTACATTGCCCGTATGGCCGAGGCCACCCGCCACACCACCCAGGTCCTGGGTCCTGTTCTGGCCTGGGTTACATAACGTGCATCGCCCTTGAACGTACACCCTCCCCCCCCCCCCCCCCCCCCCCCCCCCTTACTCACATGCACACAGTCAAGATATGTCCCCCTTTGCAAAATATCTAACACATGCCCACTTCCTTTCCTTACTAAAAATATCCCCCCCCCCCCTCCCCAGCCCCCAGGACCTGGGTAACATATCGGGTTACGTCCTTGTATGTACCCCCCCCTACCCAGATGTATCACACATACCATTCCAACTCAACCCAAGCCAGACCCACAGCCTCCACACATTTCTGAATCCCTCCTTGCCCTTCACCCCACCCCATGTACACACTTTCTCTTTCTTCCCCCTCCCCTCGCCCCAAGCATCCCCACCCATGGTGGGTCAACCTGCAGCTGTTGCTTTGACCAGGAAGTTCCAGCCAGTCTGCTATCGCAACATGCTAAGCAACTGATGTATCAATGCTTGAAACAATGAAAAGAGATTGGATGAGGGGTACATGGGCCATATCGTGATTCTATGGTAGAAATCTTCAACTTCCGTCCGATCAACACCTGCTGAATCAAAAATCGCAGCGCCGTGCTTAACGATCATCGATACAATGAAAAGAGATTGCATAGATAGGATGAGCGGTCCAAGTGAGAAATGGGAAGGAAATGGCTGCTCGCATCCACTGGCTGCCAACCGTGACACAATTGATGCACAGGCATGGTGAAAGTGCGTATGTGTGAAGTGAATGGTGGCAACGCTCGCAGGCGGAAGAGCGCTGAGGACCGAATGAGCGCCTGACGAGAACAATGAGAACTCAGAATGTATTTTGAGAATTCGAATGCCCCTGGCTCTTCATGCGAGAGTCTGGGTGAGGAACAGGGGAGGGAGGTATGGACGCCTAGGCACAAAGATTGCTGGTGAGAAAGAATTGCGCATGATTGGGGAAAGAGATTTGAAGTTCCGGGGTTGCGAGAAAGTTGCGAGTATCTATTTCCATTCCCAGCTCGTCCAGGCTGACCTACAGCATTTGCCAAACGCCGTCTCTGATTTGCATCGCTCCTATGCTCTTCGGCATGTAGAGCTCGCCTTTCGCTGTGAAGAGCTCGCTGGCTGGCTGTATTCGTCGCCCGTCTGCCTACATCTTGTTGATTGTGCGCATTCATGGCATCGAGGAGCAAAAGATTATAGACAATTAGTCTGAGCGCCATTACTGGTTTTAACGCTCAGATCGAATGCGGAATAGATTATCGCTTCGCATTCATCTGCTCTGTCATTTTTTGAAATCTGGGTAGGGATTTGGATGGGTATTCGGCTTAGTAAAAAAGGCGGAGAAGGCGATGGCGCGCAGGTGTAATCTTGATGCATGCTGAAAACTCAACTGGGAATTCGAATTTTGCGCACTCAGAGTCGGCTCAGTCAAGAAACGCTATTACTAACCCGCGAATTCAGACGATATCCAGGGTGGGTACTTGGGTGATTCGCTATTGGTAACTCGCAAATTAAGTTCGAAAGCCAGCTAGAGCCAGGTCGGGCCATCGCGGAAATCCATGTATGTCTACATATATA
The DNA here is from genome assembly GCA_013435795.1 of Chlamydomonas sp. ICE-L. Lineage (NCBI taxonomy): Eukaryota > Viridiplantae > Chlorophyta > Chlorophyceae > Chlamydomonadales > Chlamydomonadaceae > Chlamydomonas > Chlamydomonas sp. ICE-L. The sequence continues at coordinate 10,382,598 of JACBWV010000626.1, forward strand.
TAGATGTATGTATGTATGTATGTATGTATGTATGTATGTATGTACGTACGTATGTATGTATGTATATTACAGTCCAGGGTTAGGCCAAATAGGCTTGAAGGACTTGCCCAGGAAGTGACAGAAAGGGCTTAAATAAAAGGTCTTGATGAATTGAACCAGGAACTGAAGCCCATTTGTTTCCACCAATGGGCGCCCTAAGTTCGTGCTACAGAGATAGTTGAATTATGTGATTCTTGTCGCATTTTTTAATACAATTTCCTTGTGACTTGATTGTGTGTGCAGAGAATTCTCGACAATTTCTTGACAATTCTCAACAACTAGACGAAGTAGGAAACGTTTGTCCAGTTCATCCCCTGAATTGCTATGATAAATTTTCCTTGTGACATGATCGTGTGTGCAGGACTCTCACCGACCACCGACCACCGAACAGCACAGCATCACCGACTGCCTTCATTGCCAAATTTTCCTTGTGACATGATTGTGCGTGCAGGACTCTCACAAACCCTCTTGGCAATGGGCGCCCTAAGTTCGTGCTACAGAGATAGTTTAATTATGTGATTCTTGCCGCATTTTTTAGTACAATTTCCTTGTGTCATGATTTTTTTAATACAATTTCCTTGTGACATAATTGTGTGTGCAGGACTCTCACCGACCCTCTTGGCAATGAAGGCAGTCTGCTCATACGTGTGGATGAGGACGAGGGCGAGGAGACCATGAAGGAGTAGTGTTGCTCAAGAAGACCGCGATCAGCCAATGGCAATGAATACAGTCTTCTGATATGTGTGGATGAGGACGAGGGAGAGGAGACCATGAAGGAGTAGTGTTCCTCAAGAAGACCGCGATCAGCCAATGGCAACGAGTACGGTCTTCTGATATGTGTGGATGAGGACGAGGGCGAGGAGACCATGAAGGAGTAGTGTTGCTCAAGAAGACGGCGATCAGCCAATGGCAATGAAGGCAGTCTTCTGATATGTGTGGATGAGGACGAGGGAGAGGAGACCATGAAGGAGTAGTGTTGCTCAAGAAGACGGCGATCAGCCAATGGCAATGAAGGCAGTCTTCTGATATATGTGGATGAGGACGAGGGAGAGGAGACCATGAAGGAGTAGTGTTGCTCAAGAAGACCGCGATCAGCCAATGGCAATGAAGGCAGTCTTCTGATATGTGTGGATGAGGACGAGGGAGAGGAGACCATGAAGGAGTAGTGTTCCTCAAGAAGACCGCCATCAGCCAATGGCAATGAATACAGTCTTCTGATATGTGTGGATGAGGACGAGGGCGAGGAGACCATGAAGGAGTAGTGTTGCTCAAGAAGACCGCGATCAGCCAATGGCAATGAATACAGTCTTCTGATATGTGTGGATGAGGACGAGGGAGAGGAGACCATGAAGGAGTAGTGTTCCTCAAGAAGACCGCGATCAGCCAATGGCAATGAGTACGGTCTTCTGATATGTGTGGATGAGGACGAGGGCGAGGAGACCATGAAGGAGTAGTGTTGCTCAAGAAGACGGCGATCAGCCAATGGCAATGAAGGCAGTCTTCTGATATGTGTGGATGAGGACGAGGGAGAGGAGACCATGAAGGAGTAGTGTTGCTCAAGAAGACCGCGATCAGCCAATGGCAATGAATACAGTCTTCTGATATGTGTGGATGAGGACGAGGGAGAGGAGACCATGAAGGAGTAGTGTTGCTCAGGAAGACCCAAGAAGGCGGTGAGCAGCCAAATTGCTGGCTGGAGCTGTTTAACCAAGTTTGAGTCCAAGCTGCTCCACCCACCTGTTGTGTGCGATGAACGGTTTATTGACGGTCTATGCTCAGGAGTCAGGTGGAGTGGTCAAGCCACAGCAAAGCGTCTATAATTAATAGTTATGAATTTTCGGCCAGCGTGAAGGCAGTCTACTGATACGTGTGGATGAGGACGAGGGCGAGGAGACCATGCAGGAGTAGTGTTGTACTGCTCACGTGCTGTATGTGATGAACGGTTATGCTCAGAAGAGTGGGCCAGCCTCAGCAAAGTAAATAAGTGAATACAAATTAATAGTACGCCTTGTTGCGAGGCGTGAGGTCCCACAGCAAAGTATCTTAGTAGTAGTGAATTTACAAGCAGCATGAAGGCAATCTGCTGTTTTGTGTGTGTGAGGACGAGGTTCAAGGAAGCTATGTGGTAGTTGCGTTGTTCTACCCACCTGCTGTGTGCGATGAACGGATTATGAACGGTTTATGGTGAGTAGGAGTGGTCCAGCCACAGCAAAGGGTCTCAATACGTACGAACAATAGTTATGAACAATAGTTATGAACAACATGAAGGCAGTCTGCTGGTCCTGGTTTTTTATTAAGTACCTAGGCAGCCCTCGACTCCACTGCTCTATCGGGCAGCTCGCCTATTACTGCCAAGTACCACCACTTGGTTCAGTTTCTATCACTTTTCATTATTTCTTCTCAATGTAACAATTATACACATGAAGGCAGTCGGCTGATATGCGCGGACGAGGGCGAGGAGGCCATGAAGGAGTAGTCACGACTCAGTAGTGTTGTACTGCTAGATCTGGATTCTTGCCTCGTGCGAATTTCACTTATTTGGATTAATCATTGAAGTGAATTTTCACTTTAGCACGAACTCAGGGCCCCCGTCGGTACAACGATTGTTTGGGGGTTCAATTCATCAGTGCTTTTCTTTTAAGCCCCGCCTGTCATGGTTGGGCGAGTCCCTTTAGCCTATTTGGTCTACCCCTGGACTGTAACAACTAACAAAGACTGCTCACATGCTGCTTGTCGTCAACGTTGAATACCCGGGAGGAGGAGTGGCGCACTGCTCATGAAACATGAAGTTGAACAAAAGTGTTTACCGCCCCCCCCCTCTAGCCCGCCTTAAATGGGGGTCATTCGAAAGATCTTTTCTTGCCCTATCTATTTATGCCCTTACATCTTTCATAGAGTTTCCCAAACGTGATTTATCGTTAAGTTCAGATTTGGGTCAAAACAACTTTCGAGACCTCCAACATCCTGTTCAACTTTACTTCGGGTAAAAAAAAGTTGTAATCGGATCCTGAGGATAAACTCTATTTAAAGCGAAGATGAGGTGCGGCAGCTTATTTCCTGCCCCCCACCACCCCCCCACCCCCCCACCACCACCACTGCAGGTACCGTTATGTGCAGGCCCCCACTGCAGCCCCCCCACACACACACACACACTGCAGGTACCGTTATGTGCAGGCCCCCACTGCAGCCCCCCCCCCCCCCCCCCACACACACACACACACACTGCAGGTACCGTTATGTATGTATGCACTCCATGGGTACGGTGACTATAGCTAGCTCCGGCTTACGCTATGGTGTCCTTAACTTCACGTCCTGTGAGTAACTGTATTACACGGATGTAACAATTTCAATTTCAATTTCAATGCACTCCATGGGTAGCCAAGCAGGCTAGGTGCAGTCGAGTAACCGCCGCCAACAGGGGGATATTCTACACACTTTGCATAGCCTCACATGATTTGGTCTATCTGGATTGAATTTAATTGAATAGTTACACATAGTTTACTGCTAGCTCTGGCTTACGCAGTGGTGTCCTTAACCTCATGTCCTGAGAGTGGCGCATTACTCGGATGTAACAATTTCAATTTCAATTTCAATTTCAATTTCAATTTCAATTACACTTGTTAGGCTGGTTCCCTAAAGGCGTCCAGTTTGAATATACTTTTTGAATATGTTTTTATAAACTGCCGAAGGCAAGGAGTAGCCATATGGCTGATTGGAGCCATGTAACCAAGTTCAAGTTTCAATTGATGAAGACAGTGAGCTTCCACATTGCTGGATGGAGCCATGTAACTAGGTTCAAGTTCAGGTTCAACTGACTAGGATCGAGTTCAGGATTTTACCATGCTTAGACGGTAGTGGTAGAGCGGTCGTCTAATATGGTCACTACAGCCGGAGGTCTCCTGTTCGAAGGGGCACTGGCATGTGCTCTAGAAATCCCTGGTTTCCGTGGTTATCGCACGGGGGGTATTGTTGACTGCAATTTGCAGACTGTTAGACGCCATATCTGGCGTATAGAACCTCGTAATAAGTATTATTATTACCCATGTTTGCTCCTGCCGCAGACATTGAGCAGTGTGGGGGCTGATATAACCAAACTATAAGCTTTGTTACATAGCATCACTTACAGGCTGGCAAGTCAGGGCCATTAAATTTAACTTAATACAACACTAGGCTGGACTGACTGCCGAAAAATGTACTGTCCCAAGATTCAAAATATGGCATAGTCCTATTTAGGATCACCGGAGCATTGCTTTTATTGGTATGAAGATGGTACGCAGCCTGAACAGGCTACATCCATGTGCGGTGACCAAATTCGCAAGGAGGCCCACCTGAACAAGCTCCCTGGCTGGACGAAGCCAACCATGGCTGACCATACCCCTGGCATGGGCAGCAAGAAGGGGGCTTCTGTGACCAAGCCCGCTGGTTGAACCAAGCCCCCCAAGGCTGACCGCCCCCCCAGGGCCGCCCCTAGCATAATTTATCTTCCGACATGAGAAATTAAGCAGAAGCTTCTAGGCTGCTTGCCTGGCTGGCTATTCAGCCAAACTGCAAGCACGGTAGCGCAATAAGAAGCTGGCATTATCAGCTTTCCAGCACTAATGGAATATTGGGATGTATCCCAGTGGCTGGCTCAGGGAGCAGCCTAGAAGCTGCTACAGAAAGCCGAAAAGAAAATTGCCCTGAATCATTCGGAGCAGGATAACTAAAGATTTCATGGCGATGAATAATGTTCAAGACTAAGAAAGTTGCGCACTATACTAGCTAACGCACACACCGTACTAAAATGCACACCGTATTTAGACACAATACACACAGTGTACTAACACACATACACCTTACTAACACACACCTTACTAATATACACACCGTATTTAGACACACACATACACACAGTGTACTAACACACACACACCATACTAACAAACACGCACACATCGGGTACCATGGGTACTGCAGGTCCATCATGACCCCTCACCGCGCTATACTCACACGGGTTGCACAACACCTGTCCCCTCACACAAGCTGCGCTTTACTACAACGGGTTCAACATTTCCCCTCATGGACGATCTTGATTTTTTGAGGTTGGGCAAGTCCCTTCTGCCAAATTGGCTATTTCACGTCCTGTGAGTGACTGCATTACACGGATGTAACAATTTCAATTTCAATTTCAATTTCTGCCAAATTGGCTGCCACGGGACTTTAAACATACAAACACAAACGGGTCACGCAAAGCTGCACAATAGACAAGCTCTGCTCCACCCACCCACCATTCCCAGCAGCTAACCTCCACCACCATCCCTAACACCCCCATCCCCACCAACAGTGCCTTCATCACTACCAACAGTGCCATCATCACCACTCACCACCACCACTCACCACCCACCCACCATCCCCAGCAGCTCACCACCATCACCATCCCTAACACCCCCACCCCCACCAACAGTGCCTTCATCACTACCAACAGTGCCATCATCACCACTCACCACCACCACCCACCATTTATAGCCACACAGCCTGGAGTTAATAATATTCAAAACTCGCCAGCCTGCATATCTGCATTTGTAGTCATCCTCATGTAGGTAGCCTCAAGCCTCCTCTGCTGCTTCGCACTGCACTGGGGTTCATATAGGACAGTAGCGGCTGGCACACCTTTTTCAGATAGGACAGTAGCCACGGTCACACCTTTTTCAGATAGGACAGTAGCCACGGTCACACCTTTTCTAAGATAGGACAGTAGCTACGGTCACACCTTTTAAAGATAGGACAGTAGCCAGGGTCACACCTTTTCCAGATAGGACTGCAGCCACAGCCACACCTTTTCAGATAGGACAGTAGCCACGGTCACACCTTTTCCAGATAGGACTGTAGCCACGGTCACACCTTTTTCAGATAGGACTGTAGCCACGGTCACACATTTTTCAGATATGACAGTAGCCACGGTCACACCTTAAGTCGTGATGCAAAGTTAATTGGTCTGAACAGTCTGGGCGGTCTGGTGTGGCAGGCTCTTCAGAGCTTTTTTTATTTTTATTTTATTTGTGTGGTTCACAGGATGTCTCAGCTGGTGTGGTAGGCTCTTCAGAGATTTATTTTATTTTATTTGTGTGGTTCGCAGGATATCTCAGCTGGTGTGGTGGGCTCTTCAGAGATTTTATTTATCATTATTATTTATTTGTGTGGTTCGCAGGATGTCTCAGCTGGTGTGGTAGGCTCTTTAGAGAAATGTTTTATTCAGGTGGCACACAGGATGTCTCAGCTGCAGCCTTGTTGGGCAGTGCCACAGGCTTAACCCTGCGCCTGAACACTGTGCTGTTGTTGGAAGCACTCATTGAGTGTTCGTTATGTGCTGTGAGCAAAGTCCGAGCATTATTACCACCAACAGCACAATGCCGGTCATCTGTCTTGGGTGGTGTGGGGACAGAAAAGTCCTTGGGAGAGGGTGCGGCACCGCCATTTGAGCCATCGTCTGAAATACTGGGCACCAATCGCCCACCGTCACCCATCTTGGTGGGAAGTCCTTCCGTGCCCGACATATTCCCGGACAGGGTCATTCTGGGGGAGAAGGCTGGCTTCCTTCGGGGTAATGGGTCAGAACTCCTCTCAAGCTCCTCAGCTGCCTCCTGTCCATGGGAATGGGGTCCCTCCCCCACAGCCCTCGCCCCCGTCGCTGTCCCTCCACTCAAAAGGGGGCGGGCGCTTGCAGCCAGTGAGAGGGTGGACGTTAAGACAGCGGTTGCTTTCAGTGTGGCAGGAGTCACCGGTAGGCCAGAGAGGGCGCCCTCTTTGAGGGATTTCAGAGGCTTCAGTGAGGCGGGAGTGTCTGGACCACTGATCGAAGTTGCAAGGGGGGCCAGCGATTTGGAGCTTCCACCTCCTGCCATTTGTAGGGCAGTGTTGATACTCCACCTTGGGACTGGCAAGCTCATCTGGTGGTCAAGTCTCCGGGTCTCCTTTGGGGGTGAAGGACAGAAATCTGAGGTCTTGTCGTCTGCCCCACCACCAGCCAAGGCAGCTGCAAGGCCTCTGGTGGCCTTCAGATCTGAGGTCTTGTCGTCTGCCCCAGCACAAGCCAAGGCAGCTGCCAGACCTCTGGCGGCCTTCAGGTGACGGCTGCGATCCCAGGAGAAGGCCTTGGGAAGAATCTCCTGCAACTGCGTGAATTTGAATGAATACATAAATAAAAAAATAAACAAATAAATAAATATATAAATAAATGAATAAACAAATAAATAAGTACCGGTAAACAAATAAATAAATAAATAAAGAAATGTATTCACAAATAAATAAATAGTGCACCTTATTACCAGGCGTGAGGTTGAGGGGACCAGCCCGTATGCTTTCACTGTGGCCAACCACCTAAGTGAATTTGAATTTGAATTGTTTTCAATAGTTCTCCAGCCAACTCTGGGCTGCTCACCGTATGCCAATTCCAATTGCAATTAGGGGAATGCATTATATGTGTATATTGATAGTTGTCCATATTGTCCTAGTTCCAAGATTATCGTGCGATATATCAAAATAAGTTCCTACAACCAGGTGAAAGCAATACACACTTACATTACACAACAAGTATTCGTGCAGTACCCACAGCCCAGTACCTACCTAAAAACTACTATAATCCCCAAAACTACTCTAAATCCCACCTCCTCGCACAGAACATCAGTCAACAGGGGTAGTGGTGAATGTTCGTTTGGTAGAGGATATTCCTGCAACCTCAAATGCATTATGTTGGCGAGTCTACATTATGCTTTCCTTTCACTTATTTTGTATGCTTGTCATGATCACATTCTCCTGGTAATTTTCTCACTGCCAAAGATTGGGAGTGGCAAAATTGTTGGCCGGAGCCTTATGATAGTGTCCAAGTTTAAGCCTTGGGAAGAAGATCCTGCAAATAGGGAAATGCAATAAATTTGTATGTTTAGGGTTTTCAATTTTGTCTTGGTTCCGACATTATTGATGTGTGTGATTTATGATTGTTATTATTATTGTTTATTGTTTATTATTGTTATTATTATTGTTTATTGTTTATTATTGTTATTATTATTGTTTATTGTTATTATTGTTATTATTATTGTTTATTGTTTATTATTGGTAGTAGTATTGTTTATTGTTTATTGTTTATTATTGTTATTATTATTGTGTATTGTTTATTATTGTTATTATTATTGTTTATTGTTTATTATTGTTTTTATTATTGATGTGTGTGATTTATCAAACAATATCATATAATATATTGATATATATATAACAAACCCAGTATATCAGCGTTTAATATCAGCGTTTTATGTTATGTATTAGGTAGGTTTGTGTATAAGGTTGTTTTTTGTGCTGGAGCCATGTAACCAAGTTAAGGTTCAAGCTCAAGTTCATATTGTAGTGGATTCATATTGCGAATTCATATTGTAGTGAATTCATATTGTGAACTCATATTGTGAATTTACATTGTGAATTCATATTGCGAATTCATATTGTAGTGAATTCATATTGTGAATTCATATTGTGAATTCATATTGTAGTGAATTCATATTGTGAATTCATATTGTGAATTCATATTGTAGTGAATTCATATTGTGAATTCGTATAGTAAATTCATATTGTGAATTCATATTGTAGTGAATTCATATTGTGAATTCATATTGTAGTGAATTCATATTGTGAATTCGTATAGTAAATTCATATTGTGAATTCATATTGTAGTGAATTCATATTGTGACTTCATATTGTAGTGACTTCATATTGTGAATTCATATTTTGAATTCATATTGTGAATTCATATTGTAGTGAGTTCATATTGTGAATTCATATTGTAGTGAATTCATATTCTGAATTCATATTGTAGTGAATTCATATTGTGAATTCATATTGTAGTGAATTCATATTGTGAATTCATATTGTGAATTCATATTGTAGTGAATTTATATTGTGAATTCATATTGCAGTGAATTCATATTGTAGTGAATTCATATTGTAGTGGAATTCCAGTAGCCAGGTAGACTAGCAATGTATTCACGCAATTGTATGAACATTGAAATGGTCACGGTTTCAAAAGAAGATATATACCGTGCTCGCAAATAGTGAAAACATTGATATCACAAATGAGCACTGCACACTTACACTACATAACAGTTATTCATGTAGTACCCCCTTGAGTGCGCTTGGGCCCGTCCGCAGGGTCGTCGACCGGCACGGTAACTGGTGTCTAGATGCGATGTTGGCTCGAGCAGCGCATGCTTACGATCCAGTTCCTTTAATCCCACTGGGCACGTCCTTAGAGGTCATTGTGACAATCCTTGGATGTTTAAATTTTCATTTTTTTCTTCCTTGTATTAGCCAGGTAGACTAGCAGGGAGTCTTTCAACTGATGCACCTCACCTCCGGGGGTGAAATTCCTTTCACAACTACAACAAATCTGAAGTATCTGACGAATCAAGTAAAAAGGCACACGCTGATATATTGGTTGGCGTAAAAATCTGTGTCAACCTGAATCAAATGTTAGCATTTACTTGCTCAGTTGAAACAATGACTTCATATGCATTATTCAGCATATTCAGCACTTACAAAGCTATCGTCCGATTTCCTTTCAGCTGTAGCGTTTAGAGCTTCTTTCTTGAACGTCTCCATAAAGTAAATATCTAAAAATAGGATTTTGTCTGCTAGGCTCAAGTTTCCCCATTTACTTGCTTAGTTGAAACAATACCTTCATACACAGCATTCAGCATATCTAAAGCTATAACTTTTATATTATCTTAATTATTAAGTAAGCTTTATAAACAACTAAATCAGCACTTACGAGGCTATCGCCTGATTTCCTTTCAGCTGCAGCAGCAGGTGATTCTTTCTTATAGGTCTCCATGAAGAATGCCTTAGGGTCTCGTACTTTAAGGATAGCCGGCAGTGAAGGAATTGTGCAGCTCTGCAAGCAGGAGGTGAAATATTGCATTTTTAAACTCTGTTATGATTAGGTTTTGATTTGATTTGTTTTTTATTATTTGATTTGCTTTTTTGACCTTTTTGAAGAGCGTCTTGGGGTCTTGCACTTTATTGATAGCCAGCAGTGAAGGAATTGTGCAGCTCTGTAGGCAGGAAGGTGAAATATTGCATTTACAAATCTGTTTTGATTATGTTTTGATTTTATGTGTTTTTTATTATTTGATTTACTTTTTTGACCTTTTTGAAGAGCGTCTTGGGGTCTCGTGTTTTATTGATAGCCGGCAGTGAAGGAATTGTGCTGCTCTGTAGGCAGGAGGTGAAATATTGCATTTTATAATATGTTTTGATTATATTTTGTTTGATTTTTTTTCTTTTTCTTTTTGAAGAGCGTCTTGGGGTCTTTGACTTTATTGATAGCCGGCAGTGAAGGAATTGTGCAGCTCTGTAAGGAGAATAGGTGTAGTATTACATTTTGAAATCTGTTTTTATCAGGATACCGATTTGATTTGATTTGTTTTTTGGCCTTTTTGAAGACTGTCTTGGGGTCTCAAACCTTGTTGATAGTCGGCAGAGAAGGAATAGTGCAGCTCTGTAAGCAGGAGGGTAAATATTGCATTTTAAAATCAGCTTTGATTAGGATGATGATCTGATTAGTTGTTTGACCTTTTTGAGGAGCGTCTTGGGGTCTCGAACTTTATTGATAGCCAGCAGTGAGAGAATGGTGCAGCTCTGTAAGCAGAAGAGGTGGAGTGTTACATTAAACAAGTTCTATGCAGCGTTGCCTGCGACGCTAAAAAATGGCGGAGAGTGATCGCGAGGGAGCGACAGGTGGCAACGGAAGCGAGTTAGTTACAAGACTGTTGGCTGACGTGTCGGGCTTCATCACGGTCAGACGGATGGATGGATGGATGGATGCGGATGGATGCGGATGGATGGATGGATGGATGGATGGATGGATGGATGGATGGATGGATGGATGGATGGATGGATGAAGGATGGATGGATGGATGGATGGATGGATGGATGGATGGATGGATGGATGGATGGATGAATGGATGGATGGATGGATGGATGGATGGATGGATGGATGAATGGATGGATGGATGGATGGATGGATGGATGGATGGATGGATGGATGGATGGACGAACGGACAAATGGGTAAAACTGGGGGCTCCCGCTCCCCAGAAGGGGGGGCTCCGCCAAAAACCTCTTTTGGTAAGAATAATGCTATTTATGTTGCTGTTACAACTTAAGATGGCAAGCAAACTTTTAGGCGGGAGTCATGTACCGGTATGCAAGATTCAGTTTTAACAAGGTGAATACCGGTATAACATATAATGTATCTATATACTATTATAATATATACTGGTATTATATATAGTAGTATAATATATATGTATACTGGTACAGACTGGGATATAAAAAACTGTTAGTCTCCATGAAGTGTGCCTTGGGGTCTCAAATCTTGTTGATAGTCGGCAGTGAGGGAATGGTGCACGATGACAGCTGTGAGCTGCACCATTCCAGCACTGCCGTATATAAAAAAGATTCGAGACCCCAAGGCGCACTTTTCAGATACACAGGTACTTGGCTGCTTTGCTACTTATCTACATAGCTAATTAACTGCATAGATACTTATCTACATACATCGCTATTTAACTGCATAGCTACCTAACTACAGAGCTCTTCTTCCCTTAAAACTGGTAAAGTTTTTCCCCCAACGCGTCCCAAATTTAGTGACTCGGTGCGATTCCAGTACAAAGCCCTGCCCCCCCGAACACTGCAGATCATGCAGCACGGAGCCTGGGGGATTCAGAGGGGGGGGGGGGGGGGGGGGGGGGGGGGGGGGGGGGGGGGGGGGGGGGTTCTGACTAGTTTAGCCAGCCCCATGCGTCTCCATGCAGCGACGGAATGGCGACGCGCCGTCGGAAACAAAACCTAGAGTGAAACTGGTGAGGAGCTGTCGCTCTTGTGGCGGAGTCTCTCTTTGAGACATGGCATCTGTGTTTCGGCATGCACTGGTAAAAGAACCGCGACAATAAGACCCTTGTTTTGGCCTATTGACAACAACAACAACAACAACAACAACAACAACAACAACAACAACAACAACAACAACAACAACAACAACTGGTAAATCAACTGGTAAATCAAACTTTCTCGTTACATTTATTTGTACTGCCAAAGACAGCGAGCAGCCAAATTGCTGGGTGAAGCTATGTAGCCAAGTTCAAGTTCATCTCTAGTTGAAGCTGTATATCTCAGTCTCTTCCCTTTCTGTCTGATCTTTTCCAGTGCTTTTCTCTTCAGCTACAAGCCACAGCTTCTAGGCAGCTCCCCTGACTGGCTATTCAGCGGAACCTGACAAAAACTAGTGCACCTTGAAGCTGACACAACTAGCCGTCCAGAACTGCTGAAATAGCATGGCTCACTCAGGGAGCTACCTAGAAGCTGCTAAGAAAAGCCCTGATCTTTCCGTAAAGGGGAGGTAGACTTCAGGTAGTGGCTAATAAAAGTCGTTCGCACATTAAGAATTATAATCGTAGAATTGAATTACCACAGTAGAACGAACTCAGTCCCCCCGTCGGTAAAACTAAAACTATTGTTTGGGGTTCAGTTTATCAGTGTTTTTTCGTTCAAGCCCCGTCTGATATCATATATATATATATATATATATATATATATATATACATATATATATATGTGGTAATTCATGATATATATATCATGATTGGGCAAGTTCCTTTAGCCTATCTGGCTACCCCTGGACTGTAACAACATACGTACATACACACATTAAGAAGGTATTCAACAGCTTGGACAATGCCCCCCCCCACCCACCCACCCATCCACACCCACACCCACCCACAACTTATTTATCAGTAAGTCATCCCCACACTCCACCCGACCCAACTATTACTCCAACTTCCCCCCCTGCACAGCACCACCTGCTCTCAGTGGAGTTCTCCTGTCCTACACAAGTTACCAATCGAAGACACGAAGACCGGAGCCGTCTACACGCGAGACTGGAGGGGAGTTTCAAAGATGACCCCCGATATTCACATGCGCATTCAGATGCAGGAGTCCTACCCTATACCCTTGGCGCAACCCATCCTGTCGACCGCTTAGCGCATTGCACTGCTCTCTCAATTGGAAAATAACGCCTTCGTACCCACTGCGCCAGTTGACACGAACTCGTCCAGCGTCACCCTTCGCCATCCCCCCCCCCCCCCCCCCCCCCCCCCCCCCCCCCCCCCCCCCCCCCCCCCCCCCCCTATTCCCGCCACATGTGGGTGGTAACTGGTTCCGCGTTTACTGCTCCTCTTTACGGCTCGGTCGCTATCCCACCCATTATCCCCGCACCCGACTCCGCAACCCGTCCCACCCACCCCGACACCACCACCACTCACCGACCTACTTACCCACCCAAAATGCACCATACTTCTATGTGATGCACTTTCGTCATGTGATATCCCCACCTGAGTTATTTCTTGGCTCAGTTTGGCCTTCGCCTTTCCTGTAAGGTGCCTCTTTCCCTCCTGAACAGGCGACGAGGGCTCCAACTCAGGAGCGTCGTCGGTTCCAGACTGCGCCATGCTACCTCGTGGAGCGTGCGGAAAGACAGAAGACCGTACAAATATCTGATTGTTATTCGAACTCGTATACGCTCGGAGCAATGCTCGATGAAACCAGGAAGAGGGATGAGAATATTTATAGCGCCCACCAAATGTAGCTGAATGGGAAATGTCCGAATGCGGTTTGAATTTTGATTCATATCGTCAGCTTCCCGATGCAGCAGCGCATGGAATGGTACATGGAAAATAATCCTCTTCGTACAACGAAGTTGATCGCATGCGGTTCGATATCTGGTGATCGCGCACGGTCCCACCTCTGCTTATCGCATGGTTCGATGCCTCAGCTTTTTGGTGGTGAAGAATCATGAGTGATGGTCAGGATAGGGTGACACAATCTCACCAGAGGCACGTAACTACAATGATCACCAACCATCACATGATAACATGAACTGCAATATCCGTACGTAATGTAATTATAATAATGCGTCACCAGGAGGGTCTTCTTCACACGCACAAGGGTGCTTAACGCCAGATCCAAAGATCAATCGACACCCAAAAGCCTCAACCAGGGCGCAGTCAGATAAATCAGCTACCCTAGTTCACCTTCTTGATTCTGGGATCGTTAAAATGAACACCATGTCTCCATGTGGTCTTTAAATTTATTGACGAAGCCTTACTGAATTCGAGAAGAAAGCATCAGAACCTGATTTAGTGATTTCCCAATCTGAGAGTAAAATCATTTATCTACATTATCTGATGTGCAATCAAAAAATGGAAGGTCGAGCGAATGTTCCTCTGTTTATCCATGAATGTATAAAGATATTGGATACAGTGATTTTTTAAAGGACTGGATCGTTTTTTAGCGTTCAGAAGAAGAAGCAAACAAAGGCTTTGTTTGCGTTTACGTTTTCCCTAGCAAATTTGTTGTTTACTGCCAAAGACAGCGAGCAGCCAAATTGCTGGCTGAAGCTGTGTAACCAAGCTCAAGTTTATTCGTTGATGTTAATAAAGAACAGATACAAGATTGGAAGATAGTTGGTCGAAGAGTCTAATCCGCTTAGTGTGCTCCCAGGTTTCCATGGCTATCGCATAGCACGGTAGGACTTGGAATTGGCAGACGGCGAGCAGTCCAGAAGAAGGAAGGCTGAAGAACCATGTAACAATTCAAATTATAAATGGAAGACATTGGTTGAATAACTACGCAAATATGCAATCAAATTCTACAATCGAGGGATAGTTTTCACAGTTCTGCCTCAGTGTCAAATCAAATGATAATTACAAGCAGGGGCGTGGGAGTCCAGGACTTCGAAGGTCAACCCTCGGGGTTGGGGTTGGTTCGGCTTGGACCAGGGACTTCGGAGGTCATCAACTCATTCGCTTACGATGATTTTGGAGGCTGAAGAGCTTGAAGAAACATATACAATTTATGCTGACACAGTGACACAACATTTTGGTGGTTGGCTCCAGTGCAAGCAAACGGGCTGGCCCCCTTAACCCCACGCCTCATACTATTTATTTTATACACAGTTAGGAAATCATGGTAGGTTTTGTTACTAGTTAAATTAATTCGGCGGTTCCTTCTACTCGGAGCTGTGTTATTCGGGACTACATAACCAACGTGCGACCCCAAATAAGCTGGGGTCAACAAATGAAACAGAAAGGACAAATAGCGATCACACAAATACATCACTTCTCACATTCCCTACATTTCAACATTTGATACCACAATAATCACTGCAATCACTGCAGTCACCACCAGTGATCTACGCTTTGCTCAACTGCTAACTTTCTTCATCAGAGCCAGGGCCTCAAGGACGCCAGCGTCAGCCCCCCCCTCAGCCTTAGCTGCATGTGCGGCCTCTGCAAAGGCACCCCCCTCGAAAGCGGCAAACAGCTGGAACGTGAGGAGGCTTGCAGGTGGCATGACTTGTAATGCTGACATGACGTTGCAGAAGTACTCCACATCTGCCGCCAACTGAGCACCTCCTGAGTGGCTTAGCTCGGGGATCTTCAGGGCCTGTGGTTGTTTGGTTATTTTGGTTAGTTTGGTTGGTTTGATTTGGTTGTTTGGTTATTTTGGTTAGGTTGGTTGGTTTGATTTGGTTGGTTTGGTTGGTTGATCTGGCTGGTTAGTTTGGTTTGGTTGGTTTAGTTGGTTTGGCGTGGTTAGGCACGCTTTGGTTGGTGTGGCTTAGCTCTGAGATCTTCAGGGCCTGGGGTTAGTTCTCTTCGGCAGGGTTTGGCTTAGTTTGGTACAAGTTTGGCTTGGCTGTAGAAAGATGAGGTAGGGTGTTCAAATCCCCCCAACACTACGAAAAAATTGGATACAAATTAAAAAAGCTTCGCTCCTCAGGACCTCACGGTCACCCCCCTCCATGAGTGGCTTTGCTCTTAGATGTTCATGGCCTGGGGTAGGTTCAGTTTGGTTGGTTTGGCACAGTTCAGTTGGTTTGGCTTTGCTCTGAGATCTGCATGGCCTGGGGTAGGTTCAGTTTGGTTGGTTGGGCACAGTTTGGTTGGTTTGGCTTTGCTCCGAGATCTGCATGGCCTAGGGTAGGTTCAGTATGGTTGGTTGGGCACGGTTCGGTTGGTTTGGCTTATCTCTGAGATCTTCAGGGCCTGGTGTTGGTTCTGCTTTGATTTGCTCAGTTTGGTATCATAAGTTTCAAGTTTGTATTGAATTGATTAGGGTTGGCTTGATGCAGTTTGGATAGGTTTTATTCCATACACTCATCCGTCTGTTTGTTCATGACAGTCATTGCATTGTCATTAGCTCTGAGACAATTAGGGTCTGGGGTTGGTTTGGTTCGGTTTGGTACGCTTTGGTTTAGTTTAGTTTGATTTGGTTTGATTTAGTTTAGTTGGGTCATGGATGGGGCAGGAAATAAGCTGCCGTACCTCATCTTTGCTTTAAATAGAGCTTCTTTAAATAGAGCCTCAGGATCAGACTACAAGTTTTTTTGACCCCAAATTAAGTTGAACAGGAAGTTTCAGGTCTCCAAAGTTTTTTTGACTCAAATCTTAACTTCGAGATGAATCACATTAGGGCAACCCCATGAAAGATGTAAGAGCATAAATGGATAGGGCAAGAAAAGATCTTTCAAATGACCCCCAATGAACACCACCCGAGGATGCCAGATAACCGTTTCTGCCACGCCACCCCAAACCCACAAATAAGAACCACACCAAGCCGACTGGCGTAATATAAGGACGGTCAGGTTGTCCATTACAGCCATGGTAAATGTCATTGGCAGGTCAAAGAAGCTTGGACTGGAGCTGTCTGGATTGTTTTGTTTTGGGTCCCATTGTTTTCAAGCCGTTTAATCAAATCAGCCGCTAGTTTCATCATGATCATCATCATCACCACCACCACCAGCATCACTATTATCACCGCCACCACCACCAGCATCGTCATCATCATGATCATCACCAACACCACGACCAGCATCACTATCATCATCACCACCACCAGCATCACTATCATCATGATCATCACCACCACCACCACGACCAGGATCACTATCATCACCACCACCACCACCAGCATCACTATCATCATGATCATCACCACGACCAGGATCACTATCATGATCATCACCACCACCACCATCATCACCACCGGCATCACCATCATCATCATGACACGGTGATTTGTTAGCGCACCTGATCTGAGTACATAGCAGCGGCCCCTGATACCACCTTGTCCAACCACTCAGCTGCCAGCTCTTCAGCATCACTTTCTGCGGGAGCTTCCTCCTCCCCTTCTTCCTCCGTCATCAGGACTTCAAGCTGTTGGTTGGTGGTTGTTGTTGTTGGTGGGTTGTTGTTGATGGTTGTTGTTGTTGGTGGATGTTGGTGGTTGTTGGTGGTTGATGCTGGTGGGTGGTGGGTGGGTGGGTGTTGTTGTTGTTGTTGCTGTTGTTGTTGGTGCGTGGGGGATGGGTGTGGGGTTGTGGCGGAAGGTACAATAGGGGCATAAGAACAAATTACAAGAGGTACAAGAGAGGGTACAAGAGATGGTACTAGAGGGACATGTAACATGTCCACCAAGTGTTTCTGTCAATTAGCCTTTCACAAATATATAGAGTTGATCTTGATCTTACGAGGTCAGGCGAAGCCCTTTAGCCTAAGTGGCTACCCCTAGACTCTAACATATGTTTGAATGGTGGTTGGTGGTGATGGGGGGTGTATGGTGAAGGACCCCTAGGCTCTAACATAAGTTTGAATGGTGGTTGGTGGTGGACCCCTAGACTTGAACATATGTTTGAATGGTGGTTGGTGGTGGTGGGTGGTGGATGGTGGAGGACCCCTAGACTCTGACATACGTTTGAATGGTGGTTGGTGGTGGTGGGTGGTGGTGGACCCCTAGACTCTGACATACGTTTGAATGGGCAGAACAATACATGGTGAGCAGTGAAACGTGAGACTAAACAAACATGAGTGAATCCTGGAGTGCAACCATTGATAAGACCTTCCCTAGTCGTCTGTTGCCCATGGTGTACCGGCTCACGCAGCACACGACAGTCTTATCAACACTGCACTATGGGTCTCGAAGGTAGAAAGTGTAAGTGAAGGTTGAATGTGAGGTAAGCAAGGCAAGACTGTTAGGGTTTACTTCAGTGGGGGCTAACTTCCCCATTACGCTTGACCACGAGTGTACTACACAAAAACTAGCATGTATGTATGTATGTATGTATGTAAGTATGTATGTATGTATGTATGTATGTATGTTACAGTCCAGGGGTTGGCCAAATAGGCTAAAGGGACTTGCCCAACCGTATAGGAAGGGCTTAAAAAGAAAAAGCACTGATGAACTGAGCCCCAAACAATCGTTTAACTGACGGGGGCCCTGAGTTCGTGCTAGAGTGATAATTTAATTCTACATTATTATAAAATCATCATCTCAGCTGGGATGATAATTTAATTGTGCGATTATTATCGCATTTTTTATAAATTGAATTAAGTATTTCCATCCTTCAAAGGAATCAGGATTCATGACCAGCTTCTAACTGGAGTTTTTATCCACCAATCCAGGTTCAATGTTCATTTTCTCAATTTGTTTTTTCTATCCTCAGCGTATAATGGACATTCTAAAATGAATTGCATTTCATCTTTGACTACTCTTCTACCGTCAACCACCATATCGCAGAACCTGCAAATTCTACCAGAACGAGAGGTACTCCTTTCTGATTCAACATTTAAGTTGTGGGCTCGAAGACATAGTCTTCCTAGGCATTTAATATCATCCCTATTGTTTAATCAGTTAGTGTACGTTGAACTATGGTTTCTTTCCTCTGACATCATCCAATTCGCATACGAAATAGTTTTAATACCGATTCCTTGGTTACGACTGTATGACACTTACATACAGGTGGGGCAGGAAGTGGGATATGTCATATAATACCGGTAAGTAGGGAGCGGCAACATGCTATCATATGATATCATGTCAGCAAATGATATCATATGATGCCGGCAGTCTGACTAGGATAAAGTTACCATTTATGCACAATATCAAATGATGCAATTTGTTCAGCAATGTTCTTTATTAGTTCGAGTAGATGAAATACGCAAAGATCCTTCACCAGTACTGAGGGCGAAAATTCGGATGGTGAAGAAACTGTTGATGATGTTACAACTTCTAAAGCTTCACCATGTACACCACGAGACTGTACACACCTGCTGTGGCATGGTCATCAGATACTCGCCCACTGCTGTCACGTACGGTAGGGGATACCTGATGAAGTTACAGGTACTAAAGCTTTACCCTGTACACCACGAGACTGAACACACCTGCTGTGGCATGGTCATCAAATACTCACCCACTGATAAAGATTACATTGTTCCTGGTGCCCTACTGGACTCCAAATGTGCCCGCGGCCTGACGAAGTCAAGGGTGACTCGGCGGTGCCCAAGACTGTTCTTGAGCTTAAGCATGGTAACAAGAATGCTCACCGTCTTTGGCAGTACCATAATCAATCATTTGTTATGTCTGCTACGAGGTGCTCGGGGTTGCGCCAGGTTTGGCTGAATAGCCGGACAGGGGAGCTGCCTAGAAGCTGCTATACTCGTAGTGGAATAGAAAAAACAATGACTTGAACTTGGTTGCATTGCAACAGCCTTTAAGGCTGTTCGCCGTCTTCGGCAGTACCACAACCAATTGAAATATTAAATTTATTATCAAAATATAATTGATCCAAACTTTGCAAACAAACATTGATGCACAATTGTGGACGAGACTGTACACACCTGCTGGGGCATGGTCATCAAATGCTCGCCCGCTGCAGTCACGTACGGTAGGGGATACGCGTTGAAGTTACAACTACTAAAGCTTCACACTGTACACCTCGAGACTGAACACACCTGCTGTGGCATGGTCATCAAATACTCGCCCACTGCAGTCACATACGGTAGGGGATAAGCGTTGAAGGAGGGCAGGCTGCCTGAAGGTCCAACAGCTCCTGCCTTCCTCCACTCAGTCAGATCTGGCAATCCATCAAGATGCAGCTTGACCTGTCACATTGGTTGGATGGAGTGAGTGAGAGGAGCAGTAGGCGGTGGGCATGACATGCGAGGATGCGTCCCCCCACTCCATCACATCTGGCTATCCATCGAGATGCAGCTTGACCTGTCACAATGGTTGGATGGAGTGAGTGAGAGGAGCAGTATGCGGTGGGCAGGACATGCGAGGATGCGTCCCCCACTCCATCAGATCTGGCTATCCATCGAGATGCAGCTTGACCTGTCGCAATGGTTGGATGGAGTGAGTGAGAGGAGCAGTATACGGTGGGCAGGACATGCGAGGATGCGCCCCCCCCACTCCATCAGATCTGGCAATCCATCGAGATGCATCTTGAACTGCCACGTTGCGCATCCATTTCAGTTATCATACTTATCATCCTCATCCATGTAACCAAGCTCAAATTCAAGTTTCAAGAGCGAGGGATGCCATTTACGACCTTCTGAGGGGTTCATAGCAATTCAGCAGATGATTTGAATTTAGCTCTCGTAGTTCGTAGTTCGTAAACTACAAACTTACAAGTATTTATAAGGGCTTGCTGTAATGATAACGCCTGGTTGGGCGTGGTGTTAAGGGCGCTGTCCTGTACGCCGAAGCTGGGGACTGCCACCAAGGTTGGCCAATCCATGTTGCTTGCATGCTGGTAGTATGATGGCTGTGTGTAATGATAACGCCTGGTGGGGCGTGGTATTAAGGGAGCCCCATCTTACGGCGGTAGATAACAGGCTGCCACTTTACCTGGAAAAAGCTACCATGGCGGTTAACAGCGGCTGCGGACACTAATGCGCACTCGTAGGGATTTGAAACCCGCACCTTCTTATTTCAACGAGCTCCACCATTGAGCCATTCGTCGAAACAGGATTCCATCTACCTTACACAACAGTGCATCATTGACCATGGAGTGGGCATCCCTTGTAAAACCATCCACTTGAGACGCCACCCCTGGGAATGACATGACGCAAGTCTCCTGCAGGCTTGCGAAGAGGCGCTGTTGGCACTGTAATGCCTCAACACAGACCCCCCCCCCCCCCCCCCTCAAAATAACCCTGTCCATAGCCCTACCTTACTCAACATCGCTTTATCGACTATGGCGTGCGCGTCCCTTGTAAAGCCATCCACTTGAGACACTGCCCCTGGGAATGCCATGAGGTGAGGCAGGCTACTGCAGGCTCGAAAAGAGGCACTGCAGGCAATGTTAGCACAGTGGTGCCTACACACAGACACTTTCCCCTTTCCTTCACAGTCACCCTGTCCATAGCCCTACCTTACTCAAGATCGCATCATTGACCATGGCGTGGGCGTCCCTTGTAAAGCCATCCACTTGAGACGCTGCCCCTGGAAATGCCATGAAGCGAGTCTCCTGCAGGCTTGCAAAGAGGCGCTGCAGACGCTGTAGGCATTTATCATTTCCAGCCAGGCGTAGAGCTAGGGGATCAGCAGATGCTGTGGAGCCTCCCTGGGCAATGGCTTCTAGTTTGGGGACGGTGATACTGATGGTGGTCCTGTAAGGAGATGTGTTGTTTCAATGTTAGACAGACTGTTGGTTGCTTGTTTGTCTAGTTTCCGTTTTCCCGTTTGTTTCGTTTTTCCACACAGTAGTCTGATCCATGGCGTAGCAGCGGTCTGCGAAAGCAAAACCCACAGTAACCATTCCCCAGAGCAAGCGAACGGGAAGGTTCCTTCATCCTCAAACCCTGTGTCAAGGCGTAACATATTTTTAAATGACAAACCTGAATTGTGCCTCAAGCTTGTTCAAGCCGTCTGACAGCTCAGCAGCCACCAGCAGTAGACGGAGTGTACTGCCGATCTCCTCCTCAGTCAGGCCGCCGCCAGCTGAGCTGTCAGCTGACAGAGCCCTAGCCTGGCGCTGTCGAAGCGCGTTGACGTGTGACTGTATGGGAGGGTGGGGGGGAGGTGTGAGAGGGTGGGTGGGGTGGGGGGATGGGTCCGAGGGAGCGAAAGGGGGTGGGGGGAGGTGTGTGCGTGGGGAAGCGAGAGGGTGAGTGCGTATGTGTGTGTGTGTGTGTGTGTTTGGGGGGCGGGGGGGCGGGGCGGGATAAGCTGTGCTTCTCAGTTCTCCGATGATACATAAATGATACATAATAATGACATGATTAGGGTTGGGAAGCAAACATATATTTTCATTTGTATACGCCGTATATACGTATAAACGTATGCATATAATGATATTAACGTATACAAACATATGCAATGATTTTGCACTTCTGGAGAAAGTACTTTTACATGGGTTTGAAGGTATTGCCGCATTGCTAATTTCATTCCGCGTTGCTAATTTCATTCACATCACATATCAACTCTCAGAAAAAATATCTGGCAAGTTGAGGTTGCCCAACTCTCAGAAAAAGAAATCATGACCAGAAAGCGCGTCCACCAAGGAGCGCGGTGCCAATCTAAGGGAGTCATTAAATGCCAGTTGCTCTTTTATATAACTGTGTAGTTATGTAATAGTTATAACTGTAAGTGTATAATAATACAAGTACATAACTGGATTGCAATATTGTCCATGTTCACATTGCACTAGGCTTGCACCATCAATTCTTCAAGCCCACGTAGGAGCACAGCTTGTGGAATGGAAGGCTAGGTGGCACTCTGATATGTGTGCCATCCTGGCTATCTAAATCAAACTAAAGGCCAAATTTATACAAAATGGTGCATGTGAAAGTTTAATTTTATTGCATATCGTGAGAGAGGAGGCCAATAGCTTTCCAATGAGCTATCCAAATCAAACATTGAATGAAAAACAAGAAAGTGAAGTGCCAGGATGCGTGCTGTACTTCTCTAAGTACATAATATATGTTTATACGACGTAAATAAAAAAAAGGTAAATTCGAGAAAAATGTACGGCGTTTTTCCTGGCGTAAATACGTATAAACGTATAAACTTACATTATACATTTATATGTCGGCCCAACCCTAGACATGATGCTTTATACATGGACTGAATGGGTTGGGTTGGGTGGGGGGTGGGATGGGGTCGGAGGGGGTAAAAGGGGGTGGGGGGAGGTGTGTGTGTTGGGGCGAGAGGGTGTGTGTGGTGTGTGTGTGTGTGTGGGGGGGGGGGGGGGGGGGGGGGGGGGGAGGCGGAATAAGTTGTGCTTCTCAGTACTCTGATGATTGTTAATACTGACATCATGCTACATACATGGTATAATGATACATGCACTGTATGATATCAGTCCTCCAATCATATTACATGACGTGATTTGTAAATTATGGTGATGGATGAGATGAAATCGGTCCTCCGATAAATGGCATGTAAATGATACTATGATGCATGTAAATGATACGATCCACTGATGAAATATAAACTGTGCACAAATGACATGACACGTAAATGATATGGTGATACATGATCTGATAAAACTCCTCTGGTGATAAATAAAATACATGTAAATATCACGATATTTAAATGATCCAGTGAAGGAGTGATACATGATATGATCCAACTCCTCTGATGATACATAAATGATATGTAAATATCACGATATTTAAATGATCCAGTGAAGGAGTGATACATGATATGATCCAACTCCTCTGATGATACATAAATGATATGTAAATGCAGCTGTAAATGGCATGATATTTAAATGATCCAGTGAAGTGGTGATACATGATATGATACAACTCCTATAATGATAAATAAATGATATGTAAATGCAGCTGTAAATGTCATGATATTTAAATGATCCAGTGAAGTGGTGATACATGATATGACTATATGATCGCCAGTCCTCCAATGCAACGTAAATGAGACATGTATGACAACATGTTTCAAACCCCATCAAGAACCCAGCTCTCCTACTCAGTACCTAGCCCTGTGGGAGGGACATGTTGGGTGTGTGTGTGTGTGTGTGTGAAGGGGTGGGTGGGTGGTGGTGGTGGTGGTGTGTGTGTGTGTGTGTGTGTGTGTGTGTGAGGGGGGGGGGGGGGGTGTTGGATGTGTGGGAGGGATGTGTGTGTGTGTGTGCGTGTGTGTGTGTGTTTGTGGGGGGAGATGTTGTGTGTGTGTGGATTTGTTTACCTAGCCCTGCACACCTGCATCCGTGAAATCAGTGTTGTCAGCTCCAGGTCCACAGCCCTGACCAACTCCAACAGCTCTGACCCTCCTGTCAGCGCCAGGCAACGATCCAGAGAAGTCTTCAGGGATTGGAAGGAGGCCTTGGAAGCAGCAGCTAGCATCCTTACAGTTGCGTCAGTAGCTTCGGCTCCATCTGTGTCTGGGCTGGTGGCGGGGGGGTCATCGGGGAGGAGGTGGAGCATCTCAGTGTGGAGGAGGGATTGTTCCATTGTACCGTACACGGCAATCTTCTCCTCCACGGGGCTGAAGAGAAGGCGCATGACAGCCTGGCGCTCCAGGGGTGGGGAAGAGGGTGAAGGGGCTGCAGGGAGAGGCTAGGAAGAGGTGAGGACAAGTTCTATGCAGCGTCGCAAGGGACGATGCAAATTGACGGAGAGTCTTCGCAACGGAGCGACAGGTGGCAACAGAAGGGAGTTACTTACAAGACTGTCGGATGACGTGCCAGGCTTCGTCTCGGTCATCCGGTCACATGTCATCCGGTCACACACACGGACAAATTGGTAACCCTGGGGGCTCCCTCCCCCTTGAAGAGGGGGCTCCGCCAAAAATAAATAAAAACAAAAAACAAATCCACATTATAATTAGTTCATGGCGTCTGACTGTGGTATATCCTGCAACATGCGTACTATCTCACTGTGACCACAGTGAGGTAGTGCGCATGCTGCGGGATGCACCGCAAACATAACAAAAAAAAAATTACGCTCTTCTGCAGTGATGATGTATGATGTTGTATTTGTATTGAGGGGATTCTCACTCAAGGGTCCCTTAAGTGGGGCTAGCTTGTTCTCACGTGTGTTGCTCAGTTGTGCCTTACCACTTCCTGGTTGGTGGTGTTATCGTGTGTGACTGACACAAACCAGCATCAAGGATGCAGAACGGAAAAAATTGGCTTGACTCGGTCGCTGGCTATTGGAGCTGGAGGGAAGCTGCTGCGCATAGCCCAGAACTGAATCTGTGAGGGTTTCTCGACACAAACCAGCACCAAGGATACAGAACGAAACAATGAATGGCCAGTTATGTTTAGTATAGATTAATCTGGGCCGTGCCTGAAGGGACAGGTCTTTCAACAGCGGATATGTTGAGTATAGATCAATCTGGGCCGTGCCTGAAGGGACAGGTCTTTCAACATCGGATATGTTGAGTATAGATCAATCTGGGCCGTGCCTGAAGGGACAGGTCTTTCAACAGCGGATATGTTGAGTATAGATTAATCTGGGCCGTGCCTGAAGGGACAGGTCTTTCAACAGCGGATATGTTGAGTATAGATCAATCTGGGCCGTGCCTGAAGGGACAGGTCTTTCAACATCGGATATGTTGAGTATAGATCAATCTGGGCCGTGCCTGAAGGGACAGGTCTTTCAACATCGGATATGTTGAGTATAGATCAATCTGGGCCGTGCCTGAAGGGACAGGTCTTTCAACAGCGGATATGTTGAGTATAGATCAATCTGGGCCGTGCCTGAAGGGACAGGTCTTTCAACAGCGGATATCTTGAGGATAGATCCATCTGGGCCGTGCCTGAAGGGACAGGTCTTTCTTAGCGGATATGTTGAGTATAGATTAATCTGGGCCGTGCCTGAAGGGACAGGTCTTTCAACAGCGGATATGTTGAGTATGGATCAATCTGGGCTGTACATCGAGTGACAGGCCTTTCAACAGTGGATATGTAAAGTATAGATAATGTGGGCCGTACCTTGAGCGACAGGTCTTTCAATAGCGGATATATAGAGTATAGATTAATGTGGGCAAAGCCTGGGGCGACAGGTCTTTCAACAGCAGATACCGGTATATAAAGTGCATATTAATGTGGGCAAAGCCTGGGGCGGCAGGTATTCCAACAGTGGTTATGTAAAGTATAGATTAATCTGGGCAGGACCTCCAGCAATAGGTCTTGCAACAGTGGTTATGTAAAGTATAGATTAATCTGGGCAGTACCTCCAGCAATAGGTCTTGCAACAGTGGTTATGTAAAGTATAGATTAATCTGGGCCGTGCATCTTGTGACAGGCCTTTCAACAGCGGATATGTATAGTATAGATTAATCTGGGCCTTACCTGGAGCAACAGGTCTCTCAGCAGTGGATATGTACAGTAAAGATTAAGCTGGGCCGTACATCAAGTGACAGGCCTTTCAACAGCCGATATACATAGTATAGATTAATCTGGGCAGTACATCGAGCGTCAGGCCTTTCAACAGCGGATACATAAAGTAAAGATTAATCTGGTCTGTACATTGAGTGACAGGCCTTTCAACACTGGATAAGTAAAGTACACATTAATCTGGGCCGTACCTGGAGCGACAGGTCTTCTAACAGCTCCGCGAGTGAGCGGCCCATTGAGCTCACGTCCCTAAGCAGAGCTGTGAGCGAAGCAATACTAGTAGCAGTTGCTGATCGAGGGGCAAAGGGAGCGGCCAGACGGTTGCTTGTCCCCTTGCCCACTTTCTCAAACACAGCCGCCGCCAGGCTAGCCGTCAGCTGGTGCTGGTGTGATGGCAGCACCCTTACACACCACGCGGCTTCTTGCTCCAAGACTAGCAGCAGGCGGCCATAGAACTGAGGCAGCCAGTTGAGCATGTCGCCCTCGTCTCCCTCAGCTCCGTGCGACGAGCTGCTCACCTCCTCCCACAGGCTGTGCACCGTCTGCAAGCGGGACGCACAGTACAGCTGTTCCACAGTGTGGTACCTACCAACCGCCAGCAGCAGACTACACAACTTCTGGATCAGACCCTCATCCTGACCAGACAGCGCGTCTTCAAGAGAGCCTTCAATGAGACCCTGCATGGAGGGTAGGGTAGGGGGGGCCTGGTCAGAACTTAGCCTACTACTAGACCTACAAATCATCATCGTTGATGAGATTGATGCCATTTGCAAGCAGAGCGGGTCGGTGAAGGATGGATCAGACCCTCATCCTGACCAGACAGCGAGTCTTCCAGAGAGCCTTCAATGAGACCCTGCATGGAGGGTAAGGCAGGGGGGGCCTGGTGAGCACTTAGCCTACAACTAGAAAAAATGATAACGCCTGGGGGGGCGTGGTATTAAGGGAGCCCCGTCTTACGGCGGTAGGGAACGGGCTGCTACTTTACCTGGACAAAGCTACCATGGCGGTTGACAGCGACTGCGAACACTTAAGCGCACCCGTGGGGATTCTAACCTAGCACCTACGTCGTTCAAGAAGCTCTGCCATTAAGCCATTCGTTGAACCGGGATTTCCTACTACTAGACCTACGCATCATCATCTTTTATGATATCAATGCCATTTGCAAGCAGAGCGGGTCGGTGAAGGATGGATCAGGTAGGGGGGAGCTGGTCAGCACTTAGCCTACTACTAGACCTGCACATCATCATCGTTGATGAGATTGATGTCATTTGCAAGCAGAGCGGGTCGGTGAAGGATGGATCAGGTAGGGGGGAGCTGGTCAGCACTTAGCCTACTACTAGACCTACACATCATCATCGTTGATGAGATTGATGCCATTTGCAAGCAGAGCGGGTTGGTAAAGGATGGATCAGGTAGGGGGAATCTGGTTGGCACTTATTTGGGGGAATCTGGTTGGCACTTATTTTAGCTGGTCAGCACTTATTTGATTAAGCCACCTAAACCTAAATCGTACCACTGTATGTGTCTGTATGAGTGTGAGGGATGCATGACCTTCTTTTTTTGTTTTTCCAGTTTACTATTACCCTAGACCACCTAAACCTAAACCGTATGACTGTATTTCATCTGTTTCTGTGGGTGCAATAATTTCTTCAGCTTCACCATTCCCAAAAGGTATGCGAGAGTGTGTGGTATGCATGAGTTGTTTCTGGCGGAGCCCCCTCTTCAAGGGGGCGGCTGCCCCCATGTTTACCCCTTTGTCCGTCCGACCGAAAAATTTATTGAAGCCTGACACATTGTCCAACGGTCGCGTAACAAACTCGCTTTGGTCAGCTCCATCGTTGCCATCTTTCGTTCTGTTGCCAACACACTCCGCCAATTTTCCGCGTCGCTTGCGACGCTGCATAGGACTTTTTCCAGTTTACTATTACCCTTAACCACCTAAACCTAAACCGTACGACTGTAATTCACCTTTTTCTGTGGGTAAAATAATTACTTCAGCTTCACCATTCCCAAAAGGTATGTGGGAGTGTGTGGTATGCATGAGTTATTTTTCCAGCTTACTGTTAGGGGTAAACCCTTAACCACTTAAACCCTTAACCACTTAAACCCAATTGATGACCAGCTTTCCCAACCTGCAAGCAGTCCTCAGTATATAAGTATGTCTTATTAAATTATAACATTACATTTAATATGAATTGATTTGTTATATTATGTAAATTACAAGGGGGGGTGGGGGTGGGGGTGGGGGGCAAGAATACAGTTTTCAGACCGCATCATCGGAAGGTGTTATTTCCCCCCCCCTGAGACCCCCCCCCCCCCCCCCCCGGCCTCACTTTGAGGCCTCATACCCAGACACCCAGGCAGCAATACATAGTGAAAGGGGGGTCCATGAGCATCAGCATGTCAAGGCCTTTCTAACCATCCGACAAGATACATAACATTTTTGAACACGTTCTTCAGTTTATAGTCCGTTTACAACTTTCTTGGTCGCTCTGTAGTCCGCACCCTTGGGGGAGATCTTCTGGGTATGACAAGAACTGAAAGGGTTATCTATCTGTCATCTACCATTATCCTCATCAGCATGGTTGAATTGACTCAAATTGTATTCTTGGGCCTGAGGGTCTGCTTGGGTATAGAGTGATACTGTGGTGGATGTGGGGTGTGCGTGTGTGTGTAGGGCTCGACCCCAGGCTCAACTGCTTAAAAAATCTTATTGGTGACCAGAATTCAGAATGCGCATCCGACCGGCTTCTCTGACTGCCGCTTGAGCAAAGCTGGGTACGAAGGTCTGGGTGATGTCCAGCCTGGCGTCCAGCTTGAATGTTCTTTCCAGGACACCCACCAATCAAACCACAGGTGTAGCCGACTAACGACTGCAGATTCGAACTCATCTCGTTGAGCCCTTCTCATTGGTGCACCTCACGCTCGAAAATTCGCACTTGCAAGAAAGTTATAGAAGTACAAATAAAGTTGGGAAAACGGCCAGAGTCCCCCCCCCCCCCCCCCCCCCCCCCTGGATGTATAGACACAATCTCGAAGGTATCGAGATGTGTTTGCAGTTCTTTATCTATTTTGATGATGCGGTACAACATATTCCCCCCCCCCCCCCCCCCCCCCCCGGGTAAATTATATCATTAAATTCTATTATTAAATTATATTATTAAATTATATTATGAGATGGAATACATAATTACATTATTATTGTACATAATTATAGTAATTGTAATTAGTCCCCTTACCTGCATGCGGTCCTCGAGAGCCATCAGACGCTGCTTTCCGGCCCGGACTCTGGAACGTCACCTACAAGGCTGAGGCTACGACGCATAGAGGACAGGATCTCGGCAACCCGAGGGAGGTCTCCAGCTTCAAACACTTCTTCAACCTGCACAGGTTGTGTTGCATGTGTGTGGGGTGGGGGTGGGGTGTGTGTGTGTGGGGGGGGGTGTGTGGGGGGGGGGGGGGGGTGTGGGGGGGGGGGGTAGGGGGGTAGGGGGGTAACAAACAAAAGCTTATTTCCGGGCAGTGAGTACTTAGGATCTGATTTGGAATTTTAGAAAAGAGAAATCAACAGTAAGAGGAGACGAGAGAAAGAGGATCTCGGCTACACAAGGGTAGTACCCTGCTTCAGACACTTCTTCAACCTGTGCATTTTGTGAGTGGGTGTGAGTGTGAGTGTCAGTGTGTGAGTGTACGTGTGTGAGTGTATGTGTGTGTGAGTGTATGTGTGTGTGAGTGTATGTGTGTGTGAGTGTATGTGTGCGTGAGTGTATGTGTGAGTGTGAGTGTATGTGTGTGAGTATATGTGTGCGTGAGTGTATGTGTGAGTGTGTGCGTGAGTATATGTGTGTATGAGTGTGTGTGCATGGTAGAGGGGTGTAGGTAGCCAACGGAGGGGGAAACACAACGGCAGGATCTTGTCTACACGAGGGAGGTCCCCAGCTGCAAACACTTATTCAACCTGTGCAGGTTGTGTTGTGTGTGTGCGTGTGTGTGAGTGTATGTGTGTGTATGTGTGCGTGAGTGTATGTGTGAGTGTATGTGTGAGTGTATGTGTGTGAGTATATGTGTGCGCGAATATAAGTGTGTGTGTGTGTGTGTGTGTGTGCGTGCATGGTGGAGGGGTGTAGGTAGCCGACTGAGGGGGGAAACACAACGGCAGGATCTTGTCTACACGAGGAAGGTCCCCAGCTGCAAACACTTTTTCAACCTGCGCAGGTTGTGTTGTATGTGTGTGTGTGCGTTTGTGTGTGTGTTTGGATGTGTGGGTGGGTGTGCATGGTGGAGGGGTGCAGGTAGTCAGCAGAGGGGGAAACACAACGAGGGTGAGCCTGCAGTCATTGCCCCACCTTGATGAACAAGCCTGACAGCTCTGTGGCCTCTGTCAAGGTGTTGCGTGCACTCTCCATGTTGATCTTCACCCTATCCAGCTCAGCCAGTGAGGTCACAGACTCCGAGGCAAAGGACGCATCAGTCCTCACTCCAGTAGCTAGGGCTGACACCTGGTCCTGCATACCCTGGATGTCCCCCTGCAGCCTGTATATTTCTTGAACTGCAAAGGGGATTCTGCGCATGGCTTGGAGGGAGGAATCCTGAAGGGAAGCTTCAATCTCCTCAGCTGATAGTTGTAGCCTCATTTCCAGCTCTGCCAGAAAGCGTTCCAGAGGCTCCTCTGAGGCAGATTCAGGTCGCTGGTGGATGGACTGGTTGATCCAGTCCGAAGCGCAGAAGCCCTCTTCTGTGAACTCCGCTAGTTCTGCCATGCTTTCGACGCAAGAGAGGGAAGGAGTTTCTTCTTAAATCCTCTAGATTGGAGGAAACAGGTATCTCGTTCGGTGAATAGATCGCTTTTACGTGCTCGGGCAGGACTAGATCTGATCAAACAATCAAACGAATTCCCCTGTTTAGGACTCAGAATGCATACAAGTGGCGTAGTTAGAAGCTGAGAACGCTTAGTCCATGAGATCGCAGCTCATATTCGGTCAGCAGTTGGGCCAGCAGGCTATGCAGAATAAGATATAAGGAAGAGTGTTGAAATATCGTACCCACACTAAAGACAGCGCTGGCAAGATTTAAACGCTAGTCGTTCTGGCACACAGGTGTTCGGTTCGATGCTGTACTGCGGGTGTTCCGACGAGTTGGTGTCGGTATCTGGCTTTGGGTGTGGTACTGCGGCCTATCTTTTAATTGATCTTGCTCAGCAACCATCTTCGAGCGAGCTTGAGCTACATTTTCAACTGCAATTCTTCTTGGTGTGGAAATTCATGACACCGATGGCCTAAATTGACTTGCGCCACCCTTCAGCGAGTGCGTAAAAAATAGCGATCAATTTCTCGCTGACACGATGATGCCACTAGCCTCTAGCCATTGCGGTGTCATCCGATGCCCGCGAGTGCGCAGCAGGCAGGGCGCATCGTCATATAGCGTGCTGCAACCTCTAAAGTATCGTCCAACCCGAGCCAATGCCCCATCGTTATTCTCCGATGCTTTGAGGAGCCGTAGTTTAGTCCAAGCTAGTGCATCAAGTCCATCACCATCAGGTGGTGGCAACAGCTCGCCATCCCCGCTTTCTGATGTTCCAGCGTGGGTGCAGCGACAGTGGCAATCATTGACTGAGGCATTCAGCAAAATGTTTGCAGCTAGCTTCAGAATTGCTGCCTCACTAACAATAGCCCTAATGGTCTGGAGCATTGGCTCACAGCCTGCTCATGCACAGCCAAGGTAAGGAACAGCCCCACGTCACCGCACATGGCCAAAATAGGCACGCTGCAGGACACTAGCCAGAGGTGCCATGATGATGGTGCCTAGATAACTATCCTGGTGCCCATCTGGACTCCTGATGTGAACACAGCTCGTCTGCGTCTCTATGTCTCTTGATTTTCTCCCTTGATTATGTCTTTTCTGAATCATGATTTCTACATCTACATTATGGCAAAGCTGCTAGAGCTTTTGCTGTCTCTCAACTGAACGAAGGCACACACATGGAATGGAACTTAGTTTATTCACATTAACTCAGGTCCAAATGGTCCAAATGGTACAACTAGTTCAACTGGTACAAATAGTACACCTGACACAACAAGCATCAAAGCACGACATCCAAGCTTCTTGTATAGAAACGAGCGGCCAAGTATCCCCAGCACCCATACCAGCACCGCTCACACACATGCTTTCCTCCATGTTCATGATGGCTCTCTCTAGTGCAACAGTCATGAAACCCAAACATCCTACGTACACCCATGTAGCTGAGTCCCCCCCTGCACCCACACCAACACCGCACGCACGCATACCATCCTCCATATTCATGATGGCTCCCTCTCGTGCAGCAGTCATGAAACCCAAGCATCCTACATACACTCGTGTGGCTGAGTCCCCCCCCAGCACCCGCACCCACACCAACCCCGACCACACGCATACCATCCTCCATATTCATGATGGCTCCCTCTAGTGCAGCAGTCATGAAACCCAAGCATCCTATGTATACCCATGTAGCCGAATCCCCCCCGGCACCCACACCAACACCGCCCACACGCATTCCATCCTCCACAGTCATGATGGCTCCCTCTCGTGCAGCAGTCACGAAACCCAAGCATCCTACATACACTCGTGTGGCCGAGTCCCCCCCCAGGACCCGTACCCACACCAACACCGCCCACACGCATACCATCCTCCACGTTCATGATGGCTCCCTCTAGTGCAGCAATCATGAAACCCAAGCTTCCTACATACACTCGCATGGCCGAGCTTCCCCCCAGCACCTGCACCCACACCAACACCGCCCACATGCATAACATCCTCCAAGTTCATTATTTGTGGTGCAACTGTCATGAAACCCAAGCCTCCTAAATAAACCTGTGTGGCCAAGTCCTCTGTATCACCCACACCAAGACCGCCCACACACATACCATCCTCCACGTCCCTGAGGGTTATCTGTACTGCAGCATTCAAGAAACTCAAGCATCCTACATACACCTGTGTGGCCGATTCCCCCCCCCCCCCCCCCCCCCCCCCCCCCCCCCCCCCCCCCCCCCCCCCCACCACCCACCACACCAACACCGCCCACACGCATACCATCCTCCAAAAGCATGATGGCTATCTCTAATGCAGCAATCAGGATGTCTAAGCCTCCTACCTCAGGTCCTCAACCCAAGTAATTTATCTAACAGCGCCCACACCGTTCTCCATGTGCACATTTGGAGCCCTGTAGGGCACCAGGGGAATGTGTCCATCATCATCATTATCATCATCACCATCATCACCACCACTACCACCACCACCACCACTACCACCACCACCATCATCATCATTATCACTACCACCACCACCACCATCATCACCTCCACCACCATCATCACCACCACCATCATCACCACCACCATCATCACCACCACCACCACCACCATCATCATCATCACCACCAAAAAGAACAGCAACACAATAACCATTATCATCACCACCACCATCACAACCATCACCACCACCACCACAATCACCATCATCATCATCATCATCATCATCATCATTACCACCACTATCACCATCATCATCATCATCACCACCACCACCACCACCATCACCACCACCACCATCACCACCATCACCACCATCACCACCACTACCACCACCACCACCAGCGTATGAAGCACAAGTCTACAACTTTTTTGCACTTCAGGATGTTGGACACCCCCACAACCACAGCATCAACTTTGTCTGGTGCTCAAAGCAAATACCGCTACACAGGAATGGACCTAGCAGAAGCAACACACACCAGGTAAGTGCCTGATACTTTTTTTTTGCCAAACCTCAACTAGGTTACATGGCTCCAGCCAGCAATTTGGCAGTTCGCCAACTTTGCTTATTAGCGGAGCCCCCCTTTATTGGGGGGGTGAGCTCCCAGGTTCACCAGGCCGTCTGCTTGTCGGTCAGACATCCTGGTCCTAGCTCCAAGGTAAACCCTGGCTTCGGTCCCAACTCAAGTCGCTTCGGTATCTAGATCCTTTGTAGTGTCTCTCCGGTTTTACATGACATGACATGACACTACATTACATTACATTACATTACATTACATTACATTACATTACATTACGTTACGTTACGATACGATACGATGCGTTGCGTTGCGTTGCGTTACGATAAGATGCGTTACGATACGATACGATACGATGCGTTGCGTTACGTTACGATGCGTTGCGTTGCGTTGCGTTACGTTACGTTACGATACGATGCGTTGCGTTGCGTTGCGTTACGTTATGTTATGTTACGTTACGTTACGTTGCACTACACCACACCACACTACACCACACCACATTACATTAAATTCCACCACATCACATCATTACATCACATTACATTGCGTTGTCATCAAGAGGCCATTGTTGACCAAAGACAAGCCCGCTACACAACACCCGGGAGGGGCCTTCTAAGTAATCATCAGAATAAGATATACAATATTATGTATTTATTTTTAAACGCCAATGTTTTGCGTCGCAAGCTTATATCATTCTTCAATTTATAATTTGGTTTAAAACATGTTAAAGCATGTTAAAGCCCTTTGACTGACACATCAAAGGGCTTTAAAACATGCTAAAGCATGTTAAAGCATATTGCCCTCTGATGTCTCTACCCCCTTCTACTGTTCTGTGACGCCATTTTCTCCTGGGCTCCCCCTGGGCTGCAAGGAAGTGATGTGTTTTGCAATACACAGTTTTGTGGGGTTTGCCCCAGTGCAAGCAAACAGGCTGCCCCCCTCAACCTCACCCCTCGTAATAAGGCATAATTTGTATATATTTATTATACACTTTTTAGCGTACTGCCCTCTTATGACTCTTTCCCCTTTCTGCTGCTCAGTAATGCCACTTTGGAGCCCGTGGGCTACAAGGAAGTGATGGTTTTGTATTATATTCTTTTAAATTGGATGGCCCTCTTAATTATTTCTCTCCTTCTGCTGCTTCGTGACGCCTCCATGGTGCCTGTTGGCTACGAGGAAGTGATGTTTTTGTATGATATAATTTTGAGCATACTGCCTGCCTGTGTCTTTAAACCCTAAACCCTAAAACCTTCTGCTGCCCAGTAACGCCTCCATGGACCCCGCGGGCTACAAGGACGTGTTGGGAGATGTATCCGGCCTGCCCGAGCTCTACCCTCCACGCATCAATGCAATGATCGCCACATACGATAATGAAGACTTTGATCCTGGTCTCAAGCAGTTTGTGTCTCCACCACACAAGGTATGTGAAGAGGTCTGATGAGGAGACCAGCTTGATGTCACTTACTGATGATGATGATGGTGACGATGATGACGATGGTGGTGGTGATGATGATGATGATGATGACGGTGGTGGTGGTGGTGATGATGATGATGACGATGGTGGTAGTGGTGGTGATGATGATGATGATAATGATGATGACGATGGTGGTGGTGGTGATGATGATGATGATGATGACGGTGATGGTGGTGATGATGATGATGATGATGTTAATGATGGTGATGATGATGATGGTAATGGTGGTGATGATGATGATGTTAATGATGGTGACGATGATGTTAATGATGGTGATGATGATGATGATGTTAATGATGGTGGTGATGATGATGTTAATGATGGTGATGATGGTGGTGATGATGATGATGACAATGGTGATGATATTTATGGTGGTGAGGATGATGTTAATAATGGTGGTGATGGTGGTGGTGGTGGTTATGATGATGATGGTGATGATAGTGATGTAAATGATGGTGATAATGGTGATGATGCTGGTGATGCTGGTGATAACAATGATGATGACTTTTTTCCTGGTTCCCTACTGGACTCCAACTGTTGAAATGTGCCCGCAGCCTGACAGAGTCAAGGGGCACTTGTGCTTTGACTGCTTAAGTGTGTGACACACTGCCACTGGCTTTATGGTGGCTGTTTTTATACACTGACCCAGTTCGGGATGATCATCCATTGCATACTAGGTTCACTGACAGTATTTCATTTTTCAACGACGTGTCGCCATTCCGTCGCCATTCCGTAGAATGCTACACCCCCCCGACCCTCCGATATTGGGACGCGCTGCCCCCCGACCCCCCCAGGCTCTGTGCTTCGCACTCCGCCATGCTTTGGCTACGCAACCATCCTGGAATCAGGGTTGAGTAGCCCAAGCAGCTACTCAACCTGGACTACAGAAATCTGAAATTAAAAACACTGATTGCATACTAGGTTCACTGAAATGAGACATGCCATCCAGACGTGCATTTGTTTTTTGGCGAATAATTTGGTGGGGGTGGGGGTGTTTTTTCTACGCTGACCTAGTTCGAGATGATCATCCATTGCATACTAGGTTCACTGAAAATGAGACTTGCCATCCAGACGTGCATTTTTTTTTGCCAAGACCGCGCTTGCAGAATTTAAATTCAAAATTAAATTGTATACATTTTGTGCATATGCTCTCACCAAGCACAACTTGTTTCTGTGTTCCACCACCACCACCACCACCTAATCCACCACCACCACCTAATCCACCATCACCACCACCGCCACCACCACCTGATGCCAATTTAATATGAATTTATTATTATGTCGTTTTGGATCTGTGTATAAACCCCATGTATATATTATCTTATTTGTGTATATCCATGTATAAACCCATCCTATGTATACATCCATGTAGATATTATCTTATTTGTGTATATCCATGTATAAACCCATCCTATGTATACATCCATGTATATATTATCTTATTTGTGTATATCCATGTATAAACCCATCCTATGTATACATCCATGTCTAAACCCCATGTATATATGATACTATTTGTGTATATCCATGTATAAACCCATCCTATGTACATACAAATGTGTATCGTATCCTATTTGTTTAAACCCATGTATAAACCCATCATATCCATAGACATCCATGTATAAACCCATGTAACCCATGTATACACCCATCCTATGTGTTTAAACAAACTGACACTTTCCCTGTTTGATTGTTGTGTAGGGGAGAGCAGCAGCAAAAATCAGCATCGTTACTAATGAGCAAATGTATGGCCTCTACAGCTCGGAGGTAAGCTGGCCTCGTGTGGCCTAGTGGGGGTATACAGCCTTGCACTGTTTTTTTTTGCACTACGCATAGCAGCAAAAATCAGCATCATTACCAATGAACAAGTGTATGGCCTCTACAGCTCTGAGGAGAGCTGGCCTCATGTGGTCGCACACACACACACACACACACACACACAATTCCCCACCTACTCACCCCCCTCTTCCCCCTTCCCCCCCATACACACATCCCCACCTATCCCCCCCCCCCCCCCCCCCCCCCTCACACACGCACACGCACCTAGTGGGGGTGTACAGCCTTGCGCTGTTTCTTTTTTGCACTACACGTAGCAACTTCCACCCAGCTCCATTAGCCAGCAACTGAGTGGAGCCCACGGATTACAGCTGCATTGGAATACCTGTCTTGCCTCAAGCACTGTTTCATTTTTTACGCGTTCAGCTTCCACCCAGCTCTGTTAGCCACCAACAGAGTTGAGCCCAAAGATTACAGCTGCATTGGAATGCCTGTCTTGCCGACTTTAAGAAATAAGAACCCCTGCTAGCTTCAGGTTTGGCCCAAGGGTTGGTGAACGGAGCTGTCTAGAAGCTGCTACGCGTAGCCCCCAAAACAGACAGTGGGAGCATATGTGGTATACTATTGGGGTACTAGTGTACCACGTATGGTAGTGCATCACTAGCATATCATGCCATGGTATACTGTTTGCAGTATATCATGACATCAAGTACCTTGCCGTGTTAATCATGGCATGCCGTGCCACACGAGTGTACCATGACATGGTACACTAGTAGGGTACTAGTACACACGTATGCTAGTGCATCACTAGTGTCTCAGGCCATGGTAGACAGCGTGTAGTATATCATGACTTGAAATACCCTGCCAAGTACATCATGCCATGTTATGCCACACGAGTGCATCATGCAATGGTACATTGGTGGGGCACTCCTATACCATGTATGCTAGTGCCACACTAGTATATCAGGCCATGGTTTACTGTGTGTAGTGAATCATGACATCAAGTACCTTGCCATGTACATCAGACCATGGTTTACTGTGTGTAGTGTATCATGACATCAAGTACCTTGCCATGTACATCAGGCCATGGTATATTAGTGGGGCACTCGTATACCATGCATGATAGGGCCACACTATTGTATCAGATCATGGTATATTGCGTGTAGTGTCTCATGGCATGAAATACCTTGCCATGTATATCATTACGTGCCATGCCACACAAGTATATCATGACATGGTACATTGGTTGGGCACTCATATACCATGTATGATAATGCCACACTATTGTATCATGCCATGGTATACTGTGTGTAGTATATCATGACGTCAAGCACCTTGCCATGTAAATCATGACATGCCATGTCTCACAAGTATATCATGACATGCCATGTCTCACAAGTATATCATGACATGCCATGTCTCACAAGTATATCATGACATGCCATGTCTCACAAGTATATCATGACATGCCATGTCTCACAAGTATATCATGACATGCCATGTCTCACAAGTATATCATGACATGCCATGTCTCACAAGTATATCATGACATGGTATATAAGTGGAGAACTAGTATACCATGCCATGCCACGTTATCCAGGGAATCATGTACAATCAGGATCAACAATAATGCGGTATGCACATCTCTTCACTATCCACCCTCTGCCCCCCCCCCCCCACCCCCCACCCCCCCCCCACACACACACCACCCATCCCTCCCCCACCCCCACCTCCTTATCCCACCCCCACCCCCACACCACACCACGCATCACTCCACACCACTCATCCCCCACCCCCACCCTCACCCCCCACCCCCACCCTCACCCCACACCCTCATCCCACCCCCACCCCTCACCCACTCACCCACTCCACACACCCCACACCCCACACCCTCGTCCCCCCCCACCTCATCCCCCCCCCCCCCCACACACACACATACTGACACACACTAACCGCCTGTATGTGTGTGCCTGTCCAGATTGAGGAAGAGCAACTGTTTTTGGATCCTAGCGTATCGAGAGACCCCAAGGTACGTTGTCTGCAGGGATGTTGCAGGGATGGTGCAGTGGTGGTGGCGTAAGTGATGGATTGATGGTGGTGGTGACGATGGACTGATGGTATTGGTGCTCATGATAATCCTAGCGTATTGATAGACCTCCAGTTATGTTGTCTGCAGGCATGGTACAGTGGTGTCGGTGGTGATATTGGTGGTGGTGTGGTGTGAGTGTTAGACTGATGGTGTTGGTGATAGACTGATAGTGTTGGTGCCCATAATAATCCTAGCGTATTGATAGACCTCCAGGTATGTTGTCTGCAGGCATGATACAGTGGTGTTGGTGGTTTTGTGGTGTTAGTGATGGACTGATGGTGTTGGTGCTCAGAATAATCCTAGCATACTCAGAGACTTCAAGATATGTTGTCTGCAGGCATGGTTCAGTGGTGTTGGTGGTGATGCTGCACCTCTACCCCACCCACCTTCACACCCACATCCTCCTACCACCACCACCACCACACTCACACACACACATACACACTCATCACCCCCCCCACCCCTCATACCAATCACATCCCACCCAACCCTCATCCACCCCACCCACACCCTTACGCACCTCCCACCCACACCTCATCCCACCCCCATCCACCCACCCACCTTCACCTCAACCACCTTCACACCCACTTCCACCTCACCCCTCATCCACCCCTCGCCCTTCCCCTCAGCCCACCCCTCAGCCTACCCACCCACCCTCACCCCCTCCCACCACACACCCCCACCATCTCTACACCCACCCACACCACCCCACACCCACCCCACACCCCTCATCCCACCCACACCCAGACCCAGACCCACACCTGTCCCCCCCACTCCCACCCACCCCACATCCCTCATCCCCCCCCCCCACACACACACATCCCTCATCCCCCCCCCCCCCCCCCCCCCCCACACACACACACATCCCTCACCCTCTTCAGGCGCGAGCGTACCAGGAGCTCTGGCAACTGGTGGACCAGGATCTGATTGAGAAGGTGTGTTCATGTTGTAGCAAACTGAATGTTGACCATACAAATCTACCAATGCACCTATTGATCATCTGTAACAGATAACACTAACATATAACTGAATGTGTTCAATGAGCTGCAATGCGCCCTAGGAGATGCAATGTACCACATAATTGTAGGGATCGGCATATCATATGATGTTGGGCAAAGGTGAGTATGATATCATATGATATCATACAAGCTGCATCATTTGATGTTGTATTTAAATTGTAACTTTGGCCTAGTCAGACTGCCGGCATCATATGATATCATATGATGATATGATATTGTATGTTAGTGTATTGCCGTTCTTTACTTATTACATATCCCACTTCTGACAGTATGAAAACTGCTGTTTCATATGATATCGTACTGTCTTCGTGCTGATACCGTGCTGTTACTGTGCTGTCTTGGCTTGGTCCCCTGTTGCTGCCCTTGGCTTGGCTT
This sequence comes from Chlamydomonas sp. ICE-L, assembly GCA_013435795.1. Classification (NCBI taxonomy): domain Eukaryota; kingdom Viridiplantae; phylum Chlorophyta; class Chlorophyceae; order Chlamydomonadales; family Chlamydomonadaceae; genus Chlamydomonas; species Chlamydomonas sp. ICE-L. Next base: position 10,423,390 of record JACBWV010000626.1, read on the forward strand.
GGCTTGGCTTTACCTTGCATTGGAAACGGCCCCATGACGCTGCCCATGCTAGCTTAATATGAACCGGCATACCTATTTTATGTGCCCACTGCTGCTGAAGCCTGCTTGCTGCCCCTGCAGGTCGCGTATACTGACGATGGCTGGGTGACGGCAACCTGTAAGGTATGAAGTTTTCTGAACTGTGTTTTGCTTAGTTTTTTCGTGACAAAATGTGATGTTGGTGTAATGATGGCAGGATGGCTGCTACCTATAAGGTATGACGTATTTTGTTTTTTGTGTGTGTGAGACAAAACTTGATGATACTGTGATGATGGTTGGGTGACGGCAACCTGTAAGGTATGAAAAATTCTGAATTCTGTTTTGTTTTGTTGTGACAAAATGTGATGTTGGTGTAATGACGGCAGGATGGCTGCTACCTAAAAGGTATGACGTATTTTGTTTTTTTTGTACCTGCTACCTGGATTTTGCTTTGTTTTGTCTTGACAAAACTTGATGTGAATGTGATGATGGCGGCACTCTGGCTGTGACTTGAAAATATACCAACTGTTCACACTCTGGCTGTGACTTGAAAACATACCAACTGTTCACACTCTGGCTGTGACTTGAAAACATACCAACTGTTCACACTCTGGCTGTGACTTGAAAACATACCAACTGTTCACACTCTGGCTGTGACTTGAAAACATACCAACTGTTCACACTCTGGCTGTGACTTGAAAACATACCAACTGTTCACACTCTGGCTGTGACTTGAAAACATACCAACTGTTCACACTCTGGCTGTGACTTGAAAACATACCAACTGTTCACACTCTGGCTGTGACTTAAAAACATACCAACTGTTCACACTCTGGCTGTGACTTGAAAACACACCAACTGTTCACACTCTGGCTGTGACTTGAAAACATACCAACTGTTCACACTCTGGCTGCCACTTGAAAACATACCAACTGTTCACACTCTGGCTGTGACTTAAAAACATACCAACTGTTCACACTCTGGCTGCCACTTAAAAACATACCAACTGTCCACACTCTGTCTGTGGATGCAGAGCTCGGCACCTGGAGGTGCCCGCATCTTGATCTGTGAGGCTGGAGACGACCAGCGCCTGCTGGACCACTTCCTGAGGCACAGGACGCACATAATCGTTGGCATTCCGGAGAACGCCCGCCTTGCAGAGGCTTTCCAGGCCCAGGTCTTCAAATATGCGGTCCCCTTCTTCATCTTATCCTCTCTCTTCTGGTGGTTCCACTCCCTCTACTTGGACCCCCGGCCAAATGGGTTCAGGCGGGATGAGTTCCTACGCTATAAGAGGGATATGATGATGGTCTCCACAAAGCTGAACTTCAGGTCTCCGGCTCGCGAGGTGCGTGAGAGAAAGATGAATACATCAATAAATAGTACGCCTTTTTACGAGGGGTGAGGTTTAGGGGGGCAAACCGTTTGCTTGCATTGGGGCCAACCACCAATATGTAGGATGGATTGAAGAGGGATATGATGATAATCTCCTCAAAAATGAACTTCAGGTCTCGGGCTCACGAGGTGCGCGATAGATAAATTAATAAATAGGATGCCTTATTATGCCTTTTTAGGTGTGAGGTTGAGGGGGCTTACCTGTTTGCTTCCATTAGGGCCAATGGCTAACATTTTGGATGGATTCAAGAGGGATATTATGCAAGTCTCCGCAAAACTGAACTTCGGGCCTCTGGCCTGCAAGGTTTGTGGTGCCAGTGTTTGTATGTTGTACTTCCACTTGCACTTGTGCTCAGTGATTTTTTTTCAAATCTGAAAGTGGGTTTCTCCTAGCTAATTTTTTTAGGCCTCCTCCAGGGACGGCGTTTTAGTGCTTTCTATAGCTTTTTAGGGCAATTTAGGGCAAACATGAAACTTTTTTTATAGCGATAATTTCGCTAAAACGGGGTCAAAACAAGGGATCGCTATATATAGTGGAAATAAAAATCCCTGCTTGTACTTGTTGTTCCCCCTTCTATTGTACTTCAAATCACAAATATTTCTCGTTCCTGCCCAGATTCGCATTGACAAGGACGCCCCCGACTTCATCTCATGGGATGACATCAACGGCATCGATGACGTGAAGGATGAGATCAGCGAAGTCATAGACTACTTGAAGAACCCACAGCTTCTCAAGCTAAAGGGCGTGAATAGGATTGGAGGTCTGTTGCTGGCTGGGGCACCCGGTACTGGTAAAACACTGCTGGCCAAGTCGATTGCCGCCGAAAGTGGGGTGAAGATGTACACGTGCTCGGGTACTGATTTCTTTGACGTGTACAGTGGAGTGGGCGCCCGCCGCATCCGAGAGACATTCGAGCTGCTGCGTAACAACGCGCCGGCTATCTTGTTCATTGATGAGTTTGACGCACTGGGCGCTGCGCGTGGCGCCGCTGCCTCTGGAGATGAATCTGCATCTATCATCAACGAGATGCTGGTGCAAATGGACGGCTTTGAGGATAACCGAGGAATTGTGGTGATGGGAGCTACCAACCGACCAGGTGCCATCGATGCCGCGTTGATTCGTCCTGGCCGCTTTGACAGGATTGTGTACATGCCCCTCCCAGATGCCGACGGTCGGTCAAAGATTATGCAGGTGTGCTGGCCATGTATGTATGCCAGTCCTATTGGGGTAGCCATTTAGGATGAAGGGACTTGTCCAAACTTCAAATAATAGTATATATCATCATCACCACCACCATCACCACCATCATCACCACCACCATCATTATCACCACCACCATCACCATCATTATCATCATCTAATGCTCAAGCCTACAATATAAAGCTACGAGAAGAAGCTTCTAGGCAGCTCCTTGAGCCAACCACTGGGCCAAGCCCCAATATTTCATAATTATTGGGAAAATATGATTCTGTCAGTTTCCAGATGCACTTCGTTGCTATATGTGTAGCTGTGAGGCAAGCCAAGAGAGCTACCTAGTTGCTACTGCTGGTAGCTGAAGAGAAAAACTATGGTCGCATTGCTTCCACTGTTCAAATGTTTGACCTGTCGACCAGCTTTGACTTTAAGGACTTGCCAAACTTTGAATAATCAAGATGAATTTTATATTATTAGGGGGCGGTATATCATATTATGTTGACCAAAAGCAAGTATGATATTGTACATTTGGTCGTATATATGATATCATACAAAACTGCAACATATGATATAGTATATAAATGGTAACCTTAGCCTCGTCAGACTGCCAGCATCATCTGATATCATATTGCCGTTCCTTACGTATTATCTGGGGCTGGTTTTGAAAATCTCCTTATGAACTGGTCCCCAACGAATTGTATACACACCACAGAGGGCCTGAATGCCGATGTTATTATTATGTATATATTTTATATGTACATAATTATTATAAATATGTATACATATGTATATATTATCATGTATATATTTTTTGAAGTCCAGGGAAAATAAGCTAAAGGGACTTACCCAACATTCAAGCAAGAATGACAGTTTAACTAGATTGATAAATAGCATATTATTATTACAATGATTATATATCGCTAATATCAATTCATAATATTATGTAATAATTAAACTGCCTTGTATATATGTAACAGTCCATAGTGTAATCAATTGGGCTGGAGGTACTTGCCATGTACTGATTGCCATGTACTGACTGCTTATGTTTCGCTCCTTTGCGGCAGGTGCATGCGCGTGAAAGGATTGTGGACAAGAACATCAACTGGTACGAAGTAGCGCGCGCTATGTCTGGTTTCACGGGAGCTGACTGCATGGGTCTTATTCAAAGGGCACATCGCATGGCCAATAAACAGGTGAGATATATATATATATATATATATATAAATATGGACCTGACAATATGTATATGGACCTGATATATATATATATATGTATATATATATATATGGACCTGACAATATTGTACGACGTCCTCATACAAATTTTCTACCAAACGATATGTCCCACGATTATCACCTTCACACGATATCATACCTTACATTGCATTGCTTTGTCATCAACAAGCGATGGCGAACAAAGTGCAAATCCCACATTGCTCATCCTTTCAAATATCACCTGCATTCACATTTGCATAAATGCACATACTTATATACATATACATACATTTAAACACACTTGCACTTTTGCACATCTACACATTGGCATATTTGCATACATATACAGGAGCGCAACATGATCATGGAGGAGGACCTGTTTGAAGGGATGGAAGCGATGGAGAACCAAATACTAATCTCACCTTGCACATCCTTTTAAATATCACCTGCGCACATATTTGCACATATTTACACATATGCACATATATTTACATATATACACACATTTACATACATATACACCTATTCACATATATTTACCTACATATAGACATACTTGCATACATATACACCTATTGCACATACTTGCAAACGAATGCACATATTTAAATACATGTACACCTATACATATACACCTATTTACATATATTTACCTACGTATAGACATACATGCATACTTACACACCTATTTACACATACTTGAATACGCACACACATATTTACACATACCTGCATACGCACACACATATTTACACATGCTTGCATACGCACACACATATTTACACATGCTTGCATACGCACACACATATTTACACATACCTGCATACGCACACACATATTTACACATAGCTGCATACGCACACACATATTTACACATACCTGCATACGCACACACATATTTACACATACCTGCATACGCACACACATATTTACACATAGCTGCATACGCACACACATATTTACACATGCTTGCATACGCACACACATATTTACACATACCTGCATACGCACACACATATTTACACATGCGTGCATACGCACACACATATTTACACATACCTGCATACGCACACACATATTTACACATCCCTGCATACGCACACACATATTTACACATGCTTGCATATGCACACACATATTTACACATGCTTGCATACGCACACACATATTTACACATGCTTGCATATGCACACACATATTTACACATGCTTGCATACGCACACACATATTTACACATGCTTGCATACGCACACACATATTTACACATGCTTGCATACGCACACACATATTTACACATACCTGCATACGCACACACATATTTACACATGCTTGCATACGCACACACATATTTACACATGCTTGCATACGCACACACATATTTACACATACCTGCATACGCACACATATTTACACCTGCTTGCATACGCACACACATATTTACACCTGCTTGCATACGCACACACATATTTACACATGCTTGCATACGCACACACATATTTACACATACCTGCATACGCACACACATATTTACACATGCTTGCATACGCACACACATATTTACACATACCTGCATACGCACACACATATTTACACATGCTTGCATACGCACACACATATATACCTACATATAATCATATGTACACATGCTTCAATACAGTTACTCATATTTACACATGCATGCATACGCATACAGGGGCGCAACATGATCATGGAGGAGGACCTGTTTGCAGCGATGGAGAACAAAGCCATGGAAGCCTTCCTAGAGATGACCAGTGCCCCTAAGCCTGGCCAAGATATTGGCGTTCCTGAGACCCTCCCTCCTTATATCCGGCGCATAGTGGCAACGTATGAGGGGGGCAAGGCTCTGATCGCATACATTACCCCTGAGTTTGAGGAGATTGCTAGGGTAAGCAAATGAATGCAGGGAGGGAGGGACAAGGGACAACGTATGAGGGGTACAAAGCTCTGATTGCATACATTACCCCTGATTTTGAGGCGATTGCTAGGGTAAGCAAATGAATGTAGGGAGGGAGGGACAACGTATGAGGGGGGCAAGGCTCTGATTGCATACATTACCCCTGATTTTGAGGAGATTGCCAGGGTAAGCAAATGAATGTAGGGAGGGAAGAATGGATGGATGGATGAGTGGATACGTGTCGGGGTATGAGGGGGGCAAGGCTCTGGTTGCATACATTACCCCTGAGTTTGAGGAGATTGCCAGGGTAAGCAAATGAATGTAGGGAGGGGGGGAGGGGGGGATGAGTGACAACGTGTGAGGGGGGCAAGGCTCTAATTGCATACATTACCCCTAAGTTTGAGGAGATTGCTGGGGTAAGCAAATGAATGTAGGGAGGGAGGGAATAATGGATGGATAATGTATGAAGGCTCTGGTTGCATACATTACCCCTGAGTTTGAAGAAATTGCTGGGGTGTGCAAATGAATGGAGGTGGGAATGGATGGATGGATGAATTGGTGACGACGTATGAGGGGGGCAAGGCTTATGTTGCATACACCATCCCTGAGTTTGAGGAGATTGCTAGGCTAGGCAAATGAAAGGAGGGATGGATGAGTGACGATGAGTGACGCCATATGAAGGGGGCGAGGCTCTGGTTGAATGCACAGACCCTGAGTTTGATGAGGTCGCTAGGGTACGCAAATGAATGAATGGAGGGAGGGGGGGGGGGGGGGGGGGGGGGGGTGTGAATGGGTTGATGAAACAATATGCAAATGAATGGGTGAAAGGACGGATGAGTGTACAAATGAATGAATGGATGGGTAAATGAATGGATAAATGTACAAATGGATGGATGGGTAAATGAATGGATAAATGTACAAATGGATGGATGGGTAAATGAATGGATAAATGTACAAATGGATGGATGGGTAAATGAATGGATAAATGTACAAATGAATGGATGGGTAAATGGGTAAATGATTGGATAAAGGGGTGGATGGATGGATGATTGTACAAATGAATGAATGAGTGGGTAAATGATAATGATAACGCCTGGTGGGGCGTGGTGTTAAGGGAGACCGTCGTACGCGGGTAGGGAGCGGTCTTCTACCTCAACTGGACAAGCTACAATCGCTGTTGACAATGACCTGCAACGCCAAGAGCGACCGAAGGGGGAATCGGACCCCCGACTCTTCATCCTCAAAGTGATTTTGTCTACCACTAGACCAATGAATATCACTGAAAGGGGCTGTGGGTAAATGAATATATCCAATAATGGATGGATGAGTAAACGAAAGCACAAATAAACTGTTTAATGAATGGATGCATGGGAGTTATACAGGTGATTGATCATTGTATGATTGATCATTTTATCAGTGAGTTGTGATTTACCTATTGCAGGTGTCTCTTTTATCAAATCTGCTTGTAGTCATAGCTTCATCATAGTGTATGTTATTTATAGCTTCTGTATATATGTTTCCTATGTGTATCTATTTGTCTATGAGCTTTTTTGTCTGCTTTCAAGTAATCTTTCTCTGCCGCTGCAGTTGACCTGCTCGTTGTCTGCTTTCAAGTATTCTTTCTTTGCCGCTGTTCTCGATCTGCTCGTTGTTGATCTGCTTGTTGTCTGCTTTCAAGTATTCTTTCTTTGCCGCTGTCGTTGATCTGCTGCTATTGATCTGCTTGTTGTTGATCTGCTCGTTGTCTGCTTGCAAAGATTATTTATTTTCCGCTGTTTAAAATCTGCTCGTTGTTGATCTGCTTGTTGTCTGCTTTCAAGTGTTATTTGTTTGACGCTGTTCTCAATGTGCTTCTTGTTGATCTGCTCGTTGTTGATCTGCTTTCAGGTGTCAGTCTGCCCTGATGACCTCATCACTGGCTACACCTTGTTCGTGGAAGATGAATATAAGCGTGCCAATGCCATCCTTACTCGCGCTGACATGGAAAGCCACATGGTGGTCAACGTGGCAGGCAGATGTGCTGAGAGGCTTGTTGTAGGGGATGAGCTACATATGACAGGTTTGTTTGTTTGTATGACAGTATGCAAATGGAGGTATGTTTGTATGCATATTATATATGACTGCATGCATACAACAGGTGCGACCAATAGACCTCACCTACATTTTTTTTTTTTTTTACGACGCGTCGTACATTTGGGCGACTAGGTGCGGAGCGCGATGTGCGGAGCCCGTGAGGTTAGGGGGGCATTTCTGACTAGTTTAGCCAGACCTGTGCGTCGCCATGCAGCGACAAAATGGCATGGCGGCGTTGAAGAAAAAGCTGTGCCTGCATCTGTGTTGCATTCATTTAGTCTGCCTAACACTTCCCCACATCTACAATCTAGTGTTTCTGATCGCATGTGAGATATACATACATGGTAACATAATTGTGGTGATTAATATGTGCGCCCCTTTCCAACACAGTTATCAATGGGCCTGATCACTGTCATACTAACATAATCGCACATGAGATATACAAACATATATGTGGTTCTCAATATGCGCGCCCTTCTCCAACAGGTATATGTGTAGGTATCAGTGCGCCTGATCACTTCCACACAAACATGGTTGCATGTGAGATATAAACATGTAATAATGCTAATCATAATCATATATGTGTGGTGCTTAATATGCGCGCCCCTCTCCAAATCAGTCATCAGTGCGCCCGATAACTTCAGCGTGAGATGCTTGCACGTGAGATGGTGGACTGTAAGCAATATACAAACATAATATTATTTACGTGGTGTTCAATATGCGCGCCCCTCTCCAACACAGGTATCAGTGCGCCTGATCACTTCCACGCTAACATGATCGCTCGTGAGATGGTGCTGGAGTTCGGCATGGGGAAGAAGACTGGTCCAGTAGACCTCATGAACGTCCGCCCACAGAAGGTAGGGAAGAAAAGATAACAATAGAACCGCGAATAAAGAAAAGATAATTTATTGACCACGAGGACCGCTGACTGTTTTGGTCCTCTAGAGCTGTGTCACACAAAACACCCACATTGGCCACCCCCACCACACCATACATCGCACACACACACATGGGGAAGAAGACGGGTCCCGTAGACCAAATGTTTGCATGACTTTCCGCCCCCTTAAGGCAGGGACCATAGACTGTATTGGTGCTACAGATATATGTCACACACGAACACCCGCTTTGGCCACCCCCACCACACCATACAGCGCATACACACACATGGGGAAGAAGACTGGTCCCGTAGACCTCATGAATGCATGGTTGTCTGCCCCTCAAGGGAGGGACCACTGACTGTATTGGTGCTACAGATATGTGTCACACACGAACACCCACATTGGCCACCCCCTCCACACCATACATCGCATACACACACATGGGGAAGAGAACCGGTCCTGTAGACCTCGTGAATGCATGGTTATCCGCCCCTTCAAGGGAGGGACCACTGACTGTATTGGTGCTACAGATCTGTGTCTCACTCAAACACCCGCATTGGCCACCCCACCCCACCACACATCGCATACACACACATGGGGAAGGAGACTGGTACTGTAGACCTCGTGAATGTCTGTCCCCAAAGGGTAGGGGCCATAGACCACACATAGGCTGTCCCCACCACAACACAACACACATCACATGCACTCGCTAACACAGAAACACACACATACACACATATACACACGTACACATACACAAGCATTCACACATATACACAAACATACGCACAAATACACACATACATACACATATACACACACACATACACACACATACACTCACACATACACACGCATACATACATACACACATACACACACAAGAAATCCAGCTCTTGGTCCATCCAACTTCCCAAATCACCTCTAGGACCCTTGAAATTGAAATTGAAATTGTTACATCCGTGTAATACATTTACTCACAGGACGTTATGTTAAGGACACCACAGCGTAAGTCTAGGACCCATCCTACAACAGCCACCACTTCAACAACAGGACCTGAACCCCAAACAATTGTTTAACCGACAGGGGAACTGAGTTCGTGCCACGGTCATAATTTATTTCTGCGCATTCATCACTACCCCCCCCCCCCCCCCCCCCCCCCCCCCCCCCCCCCCCCCCCACACACACACACACACCACACCACACACACCACACACCCTCAAATCTCTTAATGTGCGCAACCTTTTCACGTACGCAACCTTGCAGGGAGACTCATCAGAGACTTGCAGAGAGACTCATCACCACCATAATCTCCTCCTGTGTGTAACATTTTCATGAACACAACCTTTTGCAGGATGTCTCTGCCTTGCTTCAACACTCCGCACCTCACACCACACCACACAGACCACACACCATTGAATCTCTTGATGTGCGCAACATGTCACGTACGCAACCTTGCAGGGAGACTCATCAGAGACTTGCAGAGAGACTCCTCACCACCATAATCTCCTCCTGTGTGTAACATGTTCATGAACACACCTGTTGCAGGGTGACTCTGCCTTGCTTCAACGCTCAACTTCTCAGCCAGATGAGGACTACTACTACCACTCTACCGACATGTCCTCAGAGCAGGTGAGAGTCCGCAAGTGACAGATGTAACAATCACTGTTTTATTTTTGGCCCCATACTTCAGTCAAGGTATTAGACAGCTCCCTTGAATACTACTACCACTCTACCGACATGTCCTCAGAGCAGGTGAGAGTCCGCAAGTGACAGCAGTATCAATCACTGTATTTATTGTTGGCTCCACACTAATAGTCAAGGTATTACACGGCTCCCTTGACTCCTGCTACCTCTCAACTGACATGTTTTTATAATAGGAGAGAGTCTGCAAGCGACAGCAGTAACAATCACTGTATTTATTGTTGGCCCAACACTAATGGTCAAGGTATTAGACAGCTTCCTTGACTACTACTACCACTCAATGGAGTTCAACACCTAAAGCAGACATCGGTAGTTATGTTCCAGACCCAAGCCATACTTAGCTCAGGCGTAGGCAGCTGTGACCAGACCCAAGCCATACTTAGTTCAGGCGTAGGCAGCTGTGACCAGACCCAAGCCATACTTAGCTCAGGCGTAGGCAGCTGTGACCAGACCCAAGCCATACTTAGCTCAGGCGTAGGCAGCTGTGACCAGACCCAAGCCATAACAAGTTCTATGCAGCGTCGCAAGCGACGTAAAAAAATGGCGGAGAGTGTTCGCGACGGAGCGACAGGTGGCAATGAAAGCGAGTTAGTTACGAGACTGGTGGATGACATGACAGGCTTCGTCTCGGTCGGTTGGTCGGACGGACAAATGGGTAACCCAGGGGGCTCCGTCAAAAATCTAACTAAGTCTGCGCCGTCCTTATGCAGACCTTCAAAGCAATGATTAAGATGGCTGACCTGCCTACTCACCCAGATCATATAATGTGATTAACAGAACTAACAAAGTATGTGCTGTCCTTTTGGAGGCTTGTGGAGTGAGGTGGCTGACCTGCATCCTTATCAAGATCATATAATGTGATTAACAGAACTAACTAACTATGTGCTGTCCTTTTGGAGGCTTGTGGAGTGAGATGGCTGACCTGCATACTCATCAAGATCATATAATGTGATTAACAGAACTAACTAACTATGTGCTGGTGTAACGCAGGCTCGTGAAGACAGATGACTGACCTGCATACTCATCCAGATCATATAACGTGATTAACAGAACTAACTAACTATGTGCTGGTGTAACGCAGGCTCGTGAATCAATGGGTGAGATTGCTGACATGCTCGCTTCTGCCGAGGCGAAGGCCATCCACGGGTTGGCAATCAATTGGAAAGCACATCAGGTAAGTTGGGATCAGTTTGTTTTCACAACAAGGAGTTTTGCCTTGAGGGTGGGTCACTGTGCGCTAGCCCTATGGGTTTTTTCACAACGAGGATTTTCTCTCCAGGGTGGGTCTCAGTGCGCTAGCCCTAGGGTTTTTTCACACAAGGATTTTCGATTTGAGGGTGGGTCGCAGTGTGCTAGCCCTAGGGTTTTGTCCATAACGAGGATATTCGCCTCGAGGGTGGGACTCAGTGCACTAGCCCTAAGGTTTTTTTCAACAAGGATTTTCGCCTGGAGGGTCTCAGTGTGCTAGCCCTAGGGTTTTGTTCACAACAAGGATTTTCGATTCAAGGGTGGGTCTCGGTGTGCTAGCCCTAGGGTTTTTTCTCAACGTGGAGTTTCGCCTCGAGGGTCTCAGTGCGCTAGCCAGCCCTAGACAATAGATTAAAGTAAAACCCTGGTTGGGATGCAGGGGGGGCGGAGAGTGGTGGGGCGACATGCGAGATTTCTGACTACGGGGTGAATCTGGGGGCTCACGTCCCCCAAAAGGGGGGGCTCCGCCAAAAAAAACATACAGTCCTACAAGCTGTCAGCGTAAGCTTTCTAATGCTCCTTAGATCTTTGGGTTTGAACCAGTGGCAGTCGTAGGGAGCTGCCTAGAAGCTCCTGCTGGTAGCCGAGAAGAAAAGGTATGCTCTTGGGCAGCCAGGTCCCCTTGCACCAAGTCTTATTTATATGTTTTTTTATCTATCAGATAGCCCCTTTCAGTGATATACATTGGTCTAGTGGTAGACCAAATCACTTTGGGGATGAAGATTCAGGGGTTCGATTCCCTCTTTGGTCACTCTTGGCGTTGCAGGTCGTTGGCAACCGCGATGGTTGCTTGTCCAATTGAGGTAGAAGACCGCTCCCTACCCGCGTACGACGGGTTCCCTTAACACCACGCCCCACCAGGCGTTGTGGAATGAGAGAATGACTTGCAGGGGGACTCAACATGGAGGCTACATCAGTCGCCCTTGCCAATCTGCTACTTTCTAAGAGCTGATCAGTTGGCTTCAATGTTGGCCTTTGAAGCCAACATTAAATCCAACTGATCAGTTCTTAGGAATGAGAGAATGACTTGCAGGGGGACTCAACATGGAGGCTACATCAGTCGCCCTTGCCAATCTGCTACTTTCTAAGAGCTGATCAGTTGGCTTCAATGTTGGCCTTTGAAGCCAACATTAAATCCAACTGATCAGTTCTTAGGAATGAGAGTATGACTTGCAGGGGGACTCAACAACGAGGCTACTTCAGCCTTCCTTGTCAATTTGCTACTTTCTAAGATCTGATCAGTTGGCTTCAATGTTGGCTCTTGGATCCAACATCAAATCCAACTGAGCAGTTCCTAGGAATGAGAGTACGACTTACAGGGGGACAGCCCCTTTCAGTGATGTACATTGGTCTAGTGGTTGACCAAATCGCTTGAGGACGATGAGTCGGGGGGTTGATTCCCCCTACGGTCGCTCTTAGCGTTGCAGGTCGTTGTCAACCGCGATGGTAGCTTGTCCAGTTGAGGTAGAAGACCGCTCTCTACCCGCGTACGACGGGTTCCCTTAACACCACGCCCCACCAGGTGTTACCATTACCTTTACAGGGGGACTCAACATGGAGGCTACATCAGTCGCCCTTGCCAATCTGCTACTTTCTAAGAGCTGATCAGTTGGCTTCAATGTTGGCCTTTGAAGCCAACATTAAATCCAACTGATCAGTTCTTAGGAATGAGAGAATGACTTGCAGGGGGACTCAACATGGAGGCTACATCAGTCGCCCTTGCCAATCTGCTACTTTCTAAGAGCTGATCAGTTGGCTTCAATGTTGGCCTTTGAAGCCAACATGAAATCCAACTGATCAGTTATTAGGAATGAGAAAATGACTTGCAGGGGGACTCAACATGGAGGCTACATCAGTCGCCCTTGCCAATCTGCTACTTTCTAAGAGCTGATCAGTTGGCTTCAATGTTGGCCTTTGAAGCCAACATTAAATCCAACTGATCAGTTCTTAGGAATGAGAGAATGACTTGCAGGGGGACTCAACATGGAGGCTACATCAGTCGCCCTTGCCAATCTGCTACTTTCTAAGAGCTGATCAGTTGGCTTCAATGTTGGCCTTTGAAGCCAACATTAAATCCAACTGATCAGTTATTAGGAATGAGAGAATGACTTGCAGGGGGACTCAACATGGAGGCTACATCAGTCGCCCTTGCCAATCTGCTACTTTCTAAGAGCTGATCAGTTGGCTTCAATGTTGGCCTTTGAAGCCAACATTAAATCCAACTGATCAGTTCTTAAGAATGAGAAAATGACTTGCAGGGGGACTCAACATGGAGGCTACATCAGTCGCCCTTGCCAATCTGCTACTTTCTAAGAGCTGATCAGTTGGCTTCAATGTTGGCCTTTGAAGCCAACATTAAATCCAACTGATCAGTTATTAGGAATGAGAGAATAACTTGCAGGGGGACTCAACATGGAGGCTACATCAGTTCTCCTTGCCTACCTGCTACTTTCTAAGAACTGATCAGTTGGCTTCAATGTTGGCCTTTGAAGCCAACATTAAATCCAACTGATCAGTTATTAGGAATGAGAGAATGACTTGCAGGGGGACTCAACATGGAGGCTACATCAGTTCTCCTTGCCTACCTGCTACTTTCTAAGAACTGATCAGTTGGCTTCAATGTTGGCTATTGGATCCAACATGAAATCCAACTGAGCAGTTCCTAGGAATGAGAGTATGACTTGCAGGGGGACAGCCCCTTTCAGTGATGTACATTGGTCTAGTGGTTGACCAAATCGCTCTTGGAGCCAACTGAGCAGTTCTTAGGAATTAGAGTGCGGCAGGGGGATTCAACATCACCACTTTCACGTGATGTGCGACTTACCTGTCATCTAGCAGTTTTTTTATTACAAGGGGGAAACAGGAAAGGGCGTATCTGATAAAACCTAGCCCTTTGTGACCAAGGAAAAAATCAAAGGGAGACAAGAACTTCGAAGGGACAGAGACCACAAGGGCGACTACAGAGACAAAAATGATAACGCCTGGTGGGGCGTGGTATTAACGGAACCCGTCGTACGCGGGTAAAGAGCGGTCTTCTACCTCAACTGGACAAGCTACCATCGCGGTTGACAACAACCTGCAACGCTTAGGGCGACTGTAGGGGGAATCGAACCCCCGACCCTACATCCTGAAAGCGACTTGCTGTACCACTACACCAATTGATTCACTGAAAGGGGCTAAAGAGACAAAGGAGAGTGTGGACTGCGCAATATTGGGCAAGGATATTGAGGAAAAGACCAGGCAACATAGATAGTTGCCGGCATATCATATGATGTTGACCAAAGGCGATTATGATCATACAAGCTGCATCATATGATATTGTATACAAATGGTAACTTTAGCCTAGCCAGACTGCCGGCACCATATGATATCATATGATGACATGATATCGTATCATAACAACTCATATTGCTGTTCCCTAAACATGGGGAGCTCTTGGGTAACCCTTTGGCTAGGTAGGTAGGTAAGTAGGTAGAAAGAACAGATTACCCAGCGGTCGCGAACACTGCCACTCAGGGTCTCACTATGAGGCGACTTAGTACTGATCAAGATTCCACCCCCGCCCCGCGTCCGACGGGATTTGAACCCACCCACTCCGGGATAATAAACAACCTGACCGCCCTTATCAACCTGAGTTGGCCAGCCCATGTCGCGGGTTCATGCACAGGTGGCGTGGCCTGACCGCCCTTATCAACCTGAGTTGGCTAGCCCGTGTCGCGGGTTCATGCACAGGTGGCGTGGCCTGACCGCCCTTATCAACCTGAGTTGGCTAGCCCGTGTCGCGGGTTCATGCACAGGTGGCGTGGCCTGACCGCCCTTATCAACCTGAGTTGGCTAGCCTGTGTCGCGGGTTCATGCACAGGTGGCGTGGCCTGACCGCCCTTATCAACCTGAGTTGGCTAGCCCGTGTCGCGGGTTCATGCACAGGTGGCGTGGCCTGACCGCCCTTATCAACCTGAGTTGGCTAGCCCGTGTTGCGGGTTCATGCACAGGTGGCGTGGCCTGACCGCCCTTATCAACCTGAGTTGGCCAGCCCGTGTCTCGGGTTCATTCATGCGCTGATGGCGTGGGCCTCAGTCGACGCTAAACCCTTAGGTATAATCAGCACCTCTGGTGTAACCAGTGTCTCAGATTCATTCATGTGCTGATGGCGTGGGTCGAAGGCCTCGGTTGACGCCGAAGCCTTAGGTATAATTGGCATATCCGGTGTAACCAGTGTAACCAGTGTAACCAGTGTAACTGTGGGATTTATGCTACATGAGGGCGGTAAATATGTATGTATAAATTTGTGAGACTTCGGTTTGTGAGACATATCTAGTATACATTACATTTACTTATACATTATATATAATTATATATAATATACATTATATTTGCATATATATATTATACATTGTATATACTTCAATATATATTGGGCTGCTCGTGATCATGCAACTGACCATCATTCCCTGATAGATTGTGAGGAATGACTAAGCGATCATCATTCCCTAATACACTGTGAGGAATGACTAAGCGATCATCATTCCCTGATAGACTGTGAGGAATGACAAAGCGATCATCATTCCCTCATAGATTGTGAGGAATGACTAAGCGATCATCATTCCCTCATAGACTGTGAGGAATGACTAAGCGATCATCATTCCCTCATAGATTGTGAGGAATGACTAAGCGATCATCATTCCCTCATAGATTGTGAGGAATGACTAAGCGATCATCATTCCCTCATAGATTGTGAGGAATGACTAAGCGATCATCATTCCCTCATAGATTGTGAGGAATGACTAAGCGATCATCATTCCCTCATAGATTGTGAGGAATGACTAAGCGATCATCATTCCATCATAGACTGTGAGGAATGACTAAGCGATCATCATTCCCTCATAGATTGTGAGGAATGACTAAGCGATCATCATTCCCAAATACACTGTGAGGAATGAGGACTAAGCAATCATCCCCCTCAGGACAGATTCACCTTGTTCCCCTTTGTTGTGCAGGAAAAAGGACTACCCGGTAACTGATTTCTCGTTGTTTCAAACCCCCTACCACTATTCCCCTATAAACTGTGAGGAATGTCTAAGCGATCATCCCCCTCAGAACAGATTCGCCTTGTTCCTCTTTGTTGTGCAAGAAAAAGGACTAACTGATTCCTCGTGTTTATTTTCAACCCCCCAACCAGGCTTTGACTGAAGCCCACCCACCTACCCCCCCCCCAAAACCACCCCAAACCACCCCAAACCACCAACCCACCCAACCCAACCCAACCCAACCCAACTACCCACCCCAACCCAACCACCCACCCCCCAACCAATCAACCAACCAACCAACCAACCCCCTACCAGGCTTTGACTGAAGCGCTGCTTGATAGAGGAGTGCTGCATGGGAAGGAGGTAAGGAGGGACTACATTGTTTGTTGTTTGTCGTTTTCTATTGTCGTTTCTTGATTAGTACATCACTTTTCAAAAGTGATTGACGTATATTACTATATATTTTATATATATATTTAATGTATATATTTAATATATATATATATATACCACAATTTTTGATGGTATTCAAGTTCTAAAAACTCTGCTTGTGCAAAATAATTTTGAACACATATCGAATGTTGAGGTGTGTGATGGTGTAAGCCTGGCCTTAATGCAAATTGGTGTTGCCTGTGTGTTTGTAGGATTTCCCCCTGTTTCATACATAGCGATCGCTACTTGTAACACCGTTTTGACCCCAATTGCCGCTGTAAAAATGATGAATGGGTTGCTGACCAGGGGGTGGGTATGTGGGGTGCCACAAATCAGAGCTTACAAGTTTGCTGCCCAGAACGGGGAAACCTGGACCTGTCCTTGACCTGTCATCACGGGTAGGCAGAAGTAAAGAGAACAAAATAAGCCGTGCTCCGGCCGTCATGTGGGATGACGATTTAAGTATAATTGTAGAATTTAATTATCACTGTAGCACGAACTCAGGGCCCCCGTCGTTAAAATGATCGTTTGGGGCTCAGTTCATCATCATCCTCTCACCCATACATACTTATACCCACCCACTCAACCACTGACCCATCCATTCCATTCCCCTCAGATCTCCCACATTCTTGAGAGCAACGGAGTCATCCACTTCCTAGACCCTTATATAAATGCCTCGACCACACATCCATACACTCACCCACCTCATCCACCCAATCACCCATCCACCCACTCACCCACCCGCTCAGTCACCCATCCATTCCATCCCCCTCAGATCTCCCACATTCTTGAGAGCAACGGAGTCATCCACTTCCCAGACCCCTATATCGAGGCGTACGGCTGGGATGAGGAAGGCAGCCTCATCTATCCACACAGGCCCAAGAAAGACCCGTCCTTACCTGCAAGCACTGAGGACGCAGGACCTGAGACCCCTCCTAAGCTCACAGGTCTCAAGGCCAAGACGTGGTTCGCTGGTACTGAATACGATGCCCCACGGGACGCTGATGGTAACTTCCGATCTGGCTGGCACTGGAACATGCCATACGCAATCAGCAGGGATGAAGCTGTGCCTATTTAGTCTGTTTGCTTGGAGTCAGGGCTTTTCTTTTCGGCTACCAGCAGCATCTTCTAGGCAGCTCCCTGAAACTGACACTGGGCCAATCCCCAAGATTACAGAAGCACTGGAAAGCTGACGATACCAGCTTCGAGGGGCACTAGGTTTGGATGGAAAAAATAATGATTACGCCTGGTGGGGCGTGGGATTAAGGGGGCCCTGTATTAATGCGGTAGGGAATCGGCTGCTACTTAACCTGGACAAAGCTACCACGGCAGTTGACATTGACCGCGAACACTTAAGCTCGCCCATGGGCATTCGGACCTGGCACCTACGTCGTTCCAAGAGCTCTGCCATTGAGCCATTCGTTGAAAGGGGATGTGCCAATTTAGTCAACTGAGCACCAGTGTCTACGCTCTCAGATGGGGCACAGTTAAAGCCGTTCAGCAGATGATTTGGACTTGGGTCTCATAGTTTGTAGTTTGTACCTCAACTTTTCAGGCTAAATTTCAATCCATTCTCAGAATTCTCGATACTCGGGCCATAATGTCGGAATTCTCGATCCAAATTCTATTAGTTATTTGAGGTACGAACTAGGAAGTGTTTCGAAAACCCAAATCCAAATCATCCGCTGAATGGCTATAATTGGATTTATCTGGACCACGGTCTGTAAACAGAGTACCTGTCTTAAGACCTACTGAGGGGGCACCATTAAAAGGAATGTACCGGATCTCTTTTGGTTAAAAGACACCTATGCCTGCGCCTACAAAAGGCGCACCATTCATATGGATGCTCCTGAGTCCAGGTGGTAAATAGAGCACTTGTTTACAGAAGGGGCACCATTATAAGGAATGTTGCGGAGCTCTTTCGGTAAAACAGATATCTATGCCTGCACCTACAGAAGGGGCACCATGAATTGGGATGATCCGGAGCCCTTTTGGTAAACAGACGCGTATGCCTGCACCTCCTGAAGGGGCACCATTAATATGGATGATGATGATCCTGATTCCAGTTGGTAAACAGAGCGCATGTCTACACCTCCTGAAGGGGCACCATTAATATGGATGATGATGATCCTGATTCCAGTTGGTAAACAGAGCGCATGTCTACACCTCCTGAAGGGGCACCATTAATATGGATGATGATGATCCTGATTCCAGTTGGTAAACAGAGCGCATGTGTCTACACCTCCTGAAGGGGCAGCATTAATATGGATGATGATGATCCTGATTCCAGTTGGTAAACAGAGCGCATGTGTCCACACCTCCTGAAGGGGCAGCATTAATATGGATGATGATGATCCTGATTCCAGTTGGTAAACAGAGCGCATGTGTCTACACCTCCTGAAGGGGCAGCATTAATATGGATGATGATGATCCTGATTCCAGTTGGTAAACAGAGCGCATGTGTCTACACCTCCTGAAGGGGCACCATTAATATGGATGATGATGATCCTGATTCCAGTTGGTAAACAGAGCGCATGTGTCTACACCTCCTGAAGGGGCACCATTAATATGTATGATCCAGAGCTATTTTGGTAAACAGACGCGTAG
Organism: Chlamydomonas sp. ICE-L; assembly: GCA_013435795.1. Lineage (NCBI taxonomy): Eukaryota > Viridiplantae > Chlorophyta > Chlorophyceae > Chlamydomonadales > Chlamydomonadaceae > Chlamydomonas > Chlamydomonas sp. ICE-L. Next base: position 10,443,096 of record JACBWV010000626.1, read on the forward strand.
GCCTGCACCTCCTGAAGGGGCACCATTAATGGGGATGATACAGAGCCCAGTTGGTGAACAGAGCGCATGTGTCTACACCTCCTACAGAAGAGGCACCATCAATAGGGATGATCCTGAGCCCAGTTGGTGCCAAGAGAACTTGTATCTTCCCACAGTTTTTCTTTTCGGCTACTAGCAGCACCTTCTAAGCAGCTCCCTGAGCCAGCTACTGGGCTAGGCCACAAAACTTCAGCAGTGCTAGAAAGCTGATTACGTTAGTTTCAATGTGCACTAGGTTGGTCCTTCAATCAGGGGCGTGGCGTGGTGTGACGCAGGCCAACGACGAGTGGTGTTGGAGGCAGGCTTCTGTCCAGTCTGACCCTGTTAGGTTACACAACTCAGCTGTTGCTGCTGCTGCTGCTGCTGCTGCTGCTGCTGCTGCTTCCATGTCACGCACCGGCAGTACAGCTGCTAAGGTCAGTCCTTCAATCAGGGGCAGTGCAAACAGCCCTGGTAGAGAAGGCACATGCATCTGCACCGACCTACAGGACCCTACTTATACCTACCTACATGACCCTACCTACCTACCTACACGTACCTAAAGGACCTATAGACTCATCATGCTTGCAGTCATGAGCGCTTTTTCTTCAGATTACAGCAAGTCACTAAAGCTTGTTGCAATCCAAGGCCTATGTGGTAATGTGTACAGCTGAGTAACGTTTACTGCAGAGTAACGTGTACGGCAGAGTAACGTGTACGGCAGAGTAACGTGTACGGCAGAGTAACGTGTACGGCATAGTGAGAATCGAACTAGTCCAACGTAGCACTGTTTTTATTTTTGGTACCAGCACCAGCCAATGGGCCAAACCCAAAGATTGCAGGAGCGCTGGGAGGCTGACGATATCAGCTTCCAGGTGCCTAGGTTGCTTGTTTGGATGAAGAGGGAGCCTAGGGAGCCAAGAGGCTGCTGCTCGAAGCTGAAAAGAAAACTTGTTGTGCGTAATAGCTCATGCTACCTCTGATAATATGCTGCAATCACTCAGCTACCATCACTGAGCGTTGCCGGGCTTGTCAGCAGAGCAGCCAACAAATGGAATCAATTTGTGATTGTGTGGTTATTGTAAAGATAATAGTATGTTAATTGTGTGGTTATAAACAGGGGTGGGGTGGGTCATGGGCAGGTATCAATAGTTGTATGATATATGTAGTACACGGGTGCATTAGTGTATATATATATTGACGCAGTTAATGAGTATGTGGTATTAGGGGTAGCTTATTTAGATTGGTTGTATAGGGGTAGCTTATTTGGATTGTTTATATAGTATATCAGCAGTCAGGCTGCTCACTCTCTGCGGGCGGAGTCAACATGGATACGGTAGTGTTAACACTACTAAACCACACTCCTGAGTATGTAAAAGGATCAAACTGATGAAGGCAGTACGAGGGTAGGCATCTAGGTATCTTGGGATTTGTGTTCCCCCTCCTAAAGCATTTGCAGGACGGCAGTGGGCACTAAGTACGTGATATTTCAGTGGCCTGTCCCATATCCTGGGACCCAATCTTGTAATTACCCGGGGGGGGCATTATTACGATTAGCGTCTCAAAATTGAAATTTAAATTGTTACATCCGTGAAAAAGTCTCAAAACTGGCTAAAATGTACACACTCGCCATCTAGATTGTTATGTGAGATATTGTGGTAGATGATCCATCCATTACATTGTCATCGACAGGCCATTGTTGACCCAAGACAAGCCCGCTCCCCAACATTAAGGAGGGGCCTTCCAACAAATCCTGTAAAAACGAAGGCGATATCGCAGCAATCAAGCATTATTATCCAAGGCCCTGGTACTACTCTATGTAAGTTGTGAGTGGTTCAACTGCATGTGCTCTTATACCGGTCCATAGGGCCGCAGGAGAGCATAAAGGGCACCGAAGAGCCCCTAAATCTGCACTAAGTCGGAATCCAATAACTTTACCTAAGACTGGCCTAATGCCAAACTCTTATCTGCAACAAGGTTGCCGAACCCCTAGTAATAAAAATACACATGCTTCATGCAGCTTCATGTCACATGATTACATGAATCATGTGTAGCAGTGTGTGTTTCTCAGTGCTCATGCGTGTTATCGACAGTGGCTGGTGCCATCGTTGTTTTGTTTTGATTACATTGTTCGTGTGTGTTTTTGAAGTCTAGCCGGTTATTGAGTAGCCAAATAGGCTAAATAGACTTGCCCAACCTCAATGTTGGAAAGAGCTGTATACAAAACACGCAGTGGTGAACTGACCCCCGACAAATCGTGAACATCAGCCTTCGGGCTGACTACCGTCTGCGGACAGAAACAAACATGGGTAGTATACAGGCTACTACACCACACTCAAATCGGCTAAAGGAACTTGCACAACCGTCATAGTAAGGGCTTAACAAGGGCTTATGTTACTACCGAAGTCGGCGAACAGCCTTCAAAGCTGGAGCCTTGTAAACATGTTTCAGGTAAAATAGGCCTCTATCTCTGTCTCTCTGTCTCTCTCTCTTTCCTTAGACATGTTCAAGTTGAAGTGTGTGGAGACCATTTTTCTTTTTACTGCCGAAGACTCCGAGCAGCCAAATGGCTGGATGGAGCCAAATAATAATAACGCCAGGTGGGGCGTAGTGTTTAGGGAGCCCGTCGTACGTGGGTTGGGAGCGGTCTTCTACCTCGACTGGACAAGCTACCATCGCGGTTGACAACGACCTGCAATGCCAAGAGCGACCGAAGGGGGAATCGAAGCTCCGGCTCTCCATCCTCAAAGTGATTTGGTCTACCACTTGACCAATGTATATCACTCAGAGGGACTAGATGGAGCCATGGGACCAAGTTCAAGTTTGAGAAGACCATTTGATGGGACGGAGAGTCTGAGACACGTAAATGTCGTTACACTAGACATGCATCGTCTATCTCAGTATAAGTCTAGATATCTGAATGTCTGGTGAACAGTGATACACAACTTACTTGCGGCCTAGGCGCTCAGTAAACATTAACACCTTCTAGAAAAAGTTTAGAAATAGTCAGCTAGTCAACTCTATGATAGCAAAAGTACTCTCTCTCTCTCTCTCTCTCTCTCTCTCTCTCTCTCTCTCTCTCTCCCCCCCTCTCTCCCTCTCCCCTAATACCGTTTCGATGAATGGTTGACTGGTTGACCATTCATCTCGACGATGCAGGTGCGGGGTTCGAATCCCTCTGGGTGCGCCTGAGCGCTCGCAAACTGTCAACCGCCATGGTTGCTACCGGTATGTCCAGGTCAGGTAGCCGCCCGTACTCTACCTCATAACAACTGGCTCCTTTCATCCAACGCCCCACCAGGCGTTCTCGTTTCTCAGTCCTTGCCCACGTCCATGGTGCACCTGGCAACAGTGGAATCGAAGATGTTGCCAGCAATGCGAGTTCCATTGGGCACGGGCATGTCTTTGACAAGTAGCTTAGTCTCCAGCTCCATCGCTGCCACATCAAGCTCGATGAATGGGGGGACATGAGATCCCAAACAGTGGTACTGCACTGTTCGCCTGCGCAAGGACAGCGAATGGAAATTTAAGACAATGGAAAATGTGTGTGTTAGTGTGCCATGTGTGTGTGCTGTATGTGTGTGTGTGCAGGGCGAAATGTCGACAGGCGTGTGAAGGAACGTGAGATCCCAAACAGTGGTACTGCACTATTCCCCTGCACAAAGACAACAAATGGAAGTTTAAGACAGTGAAAAATGTGTGTGTTTGTGTGCCATGTGTGTGTGACTGTGTGCTGTGTGTGTAAGTGTGTGCAGGGCGCAATGTGGACAGGAGTGTGGGAGGATGTGAGATTCCAAACAGTGGTACTGCGCTATTCCCCTTCACAAAGACAACAAATATAAATGATAGACTGTGGGGAATGTAAGTGTGTGTGTGCCATGTGTTTGTGCTGTATGTGTGTGTGTGTGCACGGCAAAATGTGGACAGGCGTGTGGGGGAACGTGTGATCCCAAGCATTGGTACTTCACTGTCCTCCTGCACAAGGTTGATGAAGGCAGGCATGCATGTGGGCATTTCTATACAAACATGCGTTTTTGTTTATGTTTGTGTTTGTTTGTGTGTGTGTGTGTGTGTGCGTGTGTGTGTGTGTACGTATTTATATGTTTGCTGTTTGTGTGATCAGGGGGAAATATAGATGGGTGTGTGTATGTGTGTTCAGTGCGAAAAGTGCATGTGTATGTGCATGTTCAGTTCACATGTGTGTGTGTGTGTTTGTGTGAGTCGGGCTGAAATGTGTAGGGGGAGAGGGGCAGCATGCACTGTTGTTTTGCAGCTTTCTGTTGGTCCACCTTTGTCGCAAAAGTTGTGACGCAAGCCTGATCTCAGGATTGTGGCTTAGCGCAATATACGGCGGGGCGCGGATCCCCGGGGGGGTCAGGGGGAAGTGCGTCGCAGTGGGGTCGCACCGAGTCCCTCACTTTGCGATGCATCATACAAAATAACATACAGGTGTGCCCCCTGACAGGATACTACATTTTGCAAGCCTGATCTCAGGATTGTGGCTTAGCACTGGTATAGGGCAGAGCGCGAATTAAAGACCAGCATTAGAGATCATTAACAGGCGTTTATACTGCCCACCCTTGAGGCGAAAACACATTTAGTAAAAAAAAAACTCACCTCTCCTTAGATATCCAGCCTCCTATGCACACTCCCAGCGACGCATCAGTATTAATGATCCTTCATAACTTACACAAGTGTGTGTAGTTTAAACACTTCTGAAGCATAAGCGTTTATACTACCCACACTTGAAACACAGGCGGAAATCCTTTTAGTAAAAAGAACACACATCTCCATTGATATTCAGTCTCCCTTGCGCACCCCCGGCGACTGGTCAGCATTATAGATCATAAATAGGCATTTATACTACCCACCCTCGAGGCTAAAACCCTTTGAATACAAAAAAACGCACCTCTCCATACATATCCAGCTTCCCTTGCACACACCCAGCAGCTGATCAGCATTAAAGATCATAAATAGGCATTTATACTACCCACCCTCGAGGCGAAAACCCATTGAGTAAAAAATAACGCACCTCTACATAGATATCCAGCCTCCCTTGCGCACTCCTGGTGACGCATGAGCAATACAGATCATTCATTACACAAGTGTGGGTAGTATAAACTATAAACTATAAACCAGGCTATAAACTATGAATCATGAGGCAAAAATCTTTTTAGAAAAAAAAGTACCTCTCCATCGATATCCAGCCTCCCTTGCGCACTCCCGGCGACTGGTCAGTATTAACGAGCTTGATGGGGACGTCCACCTTCAACATTCGATTCTGTGGGCAGTAGATGAACATCACATTCTCCAGGCTTAGCGTGCGAGCGTTGATGTGAACCTGTTGGGGCTTGACGCGCAACTTGGCAAGGACTGTTGAGGGGTTGTCAGGGTCCACAACGTTGAGTTGGAAGATACGCGTCAAGCAACCGTTCCTGCCGTACTTGCTCACCTGGGGAGGGGTGGGGGTGGAGGTGGGTGGGGGTGGGGGTCTGTTGCAGTATGTTGGAGTCTACTTGGACTTGGACTGGGGGGCTTTGGCTTGGTTTGTGTGTGTGTGTGTGTGTGTGTGGGGGGGGGGGGGGGGGGGGGGGGGGGGGGGGGGGGGGAGGCTGTTGCAGTCTGTTGGAGTCTATTTGGAGACTACTTGGACTTGGACTGGGGGGCTTTGGCTTTGCGTGTGTGTGGGTTGTGGGTTGTGGGGGTGGGGGGAGGCTGTTGCAGTCTGTTGGAGTCTATTTGGAGTCTACTTGGACTTGGACTGGGGGGCTTTGGCTTTGCGTGTGTGTGGGTTGTGGGTTGTGGGGGTGGGGGGAGGCTGTTGCAGTCTGTTGGAGTCTAAATGGAGTCTACTTGGATTTGGACTGGGGGGCTCTGGCTATGTGTGTGTGTGTGTGGGTGTGGGGAGGGGGAATCTATTGCAGTGTGTTGGAGTCTACATGGAGTCTACTTGGACTTGGACTGGGGGGCTTTGGCTTTGGCTGTGTGTGCGTGTTTGAGTGTGGATGAGGGGTGTGTGTGGGGGGGGGGAGTCGGCTGGGTCCACTTCATTGAGTTGGAAGATCCATGTCAAGAAAACGCACACTTGATTCATCTACATGGAAGGCGGGATAAATATGACTTGCCTGGATCCCAGGCCATTGTTAATGATCACAAATCTTATTCACAGCTCACCTTTTTTATCACACCTGCCACACCCATATGTAATGTGTAATATATTATATCATTTTATACTTACATATATGTTACACAGTTGCCAAACTCATAGATCCATAAATTGTGCTCCATGCATATATTGTGTTCCATGTATCACGCACAATTGTTCGCAGTTTAATTTGTATATATAAATGATATTCCGTATCCATCGAACCTGTTCCGAGGCTGTTCCACGCAAAGAAGGTAACACACCACCACCACCACCACCACACAGCACAATAGATGTTCTGTTCCATGCAGCACTCTGTATGTAGATGTAATTAGATGTTCTGTTCCATGCACTTTGTATGCACATGTAATTAGATGTTCTGTTCCATGCAGCACTCTGTATGTATGTTACAGTCCAGGGGTAGGCCAAATAAGCTCAAGGGACTTGCCCAACGGTGACAGGAAGGGCTTAAAGAAAAAGCATTGATGAATTGAGCCCCAAACAATTGTTGTACTGACGGGGGCCCTGAGTTCGTTCTGCAGTGATCATTTAATTCTACAATTATAAAGAAGGGCTAAAAATGGCTTAAAAAAGGACTCACAATTTTGTTGGCTTGCAGCTTGTCCAAGCTGATGTTGAGATAGTCTCCGGTGTTAGGCACCCCTTTCACTTTCTTCACATCCCTAATCGAATCTACCACTGCGGGTGTGCGGCCAGCCTGCAAGCAGGTCAGATCATCATACAAAACTGTAATTGTAATTAGAATATTAAAATTATTAACATTAAATTATTAAAAATATCAAATTGTATTATTACAATTAGAATCAAAACCACCACTGCTGGTGTGCGGCCAGCCTGCAAGCAGATCAGATCATCATACAAAACTGTAATTGTAATTAGAATATTAAAATTATTAACATTAAATTATTAAAAATATCAAATTGTATTATTACAATTAGAATCAAAACCACCACTGCTGGTGTGCGGCCAGCCTGCAAGCAGATCAGATCATCATACAAAACTGTAATTGGTAATTAGAATATTAAAATTATTAACATTAAATTATTAAAAATATCAAATTGTATTATTACAATTAGAATCAAAACCACCACTGCTGGTTGCGGCCAGCCTGGCAAGCAGATCAGATCATCATACAAAACTGTAATTGTAATTAGAATATTAAAATTATTAACATTAAATTATTAAAATATCAAATTGTATTATTACCATTAGAATCAAAACCACCACTGCTGGTGTGCGGCCAGCCTGCAAGCAGATCAGATCATCATACAAAACTGTAATTGTAATTAGAATATTAAAATTATTACATTAAATTATTAAAAATATCAAATTGTATTATTACAATTAGAATCAAAACCACCACTGCTGGTGTGCGGCCAGCCTGCAAGCAGATCAGATCATCATACAAAACTGTAATTGTAATTAGAATATTAAAATTATTAACATTAAATTATTAAAAATATCAAATTGTATTATTACAATTAGAATCAAAACCACCACTGCTGGTGTGCGGCCAGCCTGCAAGGCAGATCAGATCATCATACAAAACTGTAATTGTAATTAGAATATTAAAATTATTAACATTAAATTATTAAAATATCAAATTGTATTATTACAATTAGAATCAAAACCACCACTGCTGGTGTGCGGCCAGCCTGCAAGCAGATCAGATCATCATACAAAACTGTAATTGTAATTAGAATATTAAAATTATTAACATTAAATTATTAAAAATATCAAATTGTATTATTACAATTAGAATCAAAACCACCACTGCTGGTGTGCGGCCAGCCTGCAAGCAGATCAGATCATCATACAAAACTGTAATTGTAATTAGAATATTAAAATTATTAACATTAAATTATTAAAAATATCAAATTGTATTATTACAATTAGAATCAAAACCACCACTGCTGGTGTGCGGCCAGCCTGCAAGCAGATCAGATCATCATACAAAACTGTAATTGTAATTAGAATATTAAAATTATTAACATTAAATTATTAAAATATCAAATTGTATTATTACAATTAGAATCAAAACCACCACTGCTGGTGTGCGGCCAGCCTGCAAGCAGATCAGATCATCATACAAAACTGTAATTGTAATGAGAATATTAAATTATTAACATTAAATTATTAAAAATATCAAATGTATTATTACAATTAGAATCAAAACCACCACTGCGGGTGGCGGCCAGCCTGCAAGCAGATCAGATCATCATACAAAACCTGTAATCTGTAATTAGAATATTAAAATTATTAACATTTAAATTATTAAAAATATCAAATTGTATTCTACAATTAGAATCAAAACCACCACTGCTGGTGTGCGGCCAGACCTGCAAGCAGATCAGATCATCATACAAAACTGTAATTGTAATTAGAATATTAAAATTATTAACAGTAAATTATTAAAAATATCAAATTGTATTATTACAATTAGAATCAAACCACCCACTGTTGGTGTGCGGCCAGCCTGCAAGCAGATCAGATCATCATACAAAACTGTAATTGTAATTAGAATATTAAAAATTATTAACATTAAATTATTAAAAATCTCAAATTGTATTATTACAATTAGAATCAAAACCACCACTGCTGGTGTGCGGCCAGCCTGCAAGCAGATCAGATCATCATACAAAACTGTAATTGTAATTAGAATATTAAAATTATTAACATTAAATTATTAAAAATATCAAATTGTATTATTACAATTAGAATCAAAACCACCCATGCTGGTGTGCGGCCAGCCTGCAAGCAGATCAGATCATCATACAAAACTGTAATTGTAATAGAAGAGGAAACAGGAGGCAACAGTGAAAGGATGGAAAAAGAGAAAAGGGGCCAGGAGAAAAGGCGCCCATGACCTTCTAGACCAACCGATTTAACACAGTTATTATCAGCCATATTCTACGTTAACAACCACACGGTTCCTGACGTGTCTGTTCTTGCTCTTCTCTCGCCGGTCCCTATCGTTGTCGGATCAAAACACCACTGGCTGGTGTGCGGCAGCCTGCAAGCAGATCAGTAATCCTCCAAAATGTCATTGTAATTAGAAATATTAAAATTATTACATTAAATATAAAATATCAAATGTACTTTATTACAATTAGAATCAAACACCATGCTGGTGGGCGGACCAGCCTGCAAGAACGATTCAAGATCTATACAAAACTGTAATTGTAATTAGAATATTAAAATTATTAACATTAAATTATTAAAAATATCAAATTGTAGTATTACAATTAGAATCAAAACCACCACTGCTGGTGTGCGGCCAGCCTGCAAGCAGATCAGACCATCATACCACAAAACTGTAATTGTAATAGAATCTAAAATTCTAAACAAAATGATTAAAAAATCAAATTGATATACAAGTAGAATCAAAACCACCACTGCTGGTGTGCGGCCAGCGCAGCGATCAGATCATCATACAAAACTGTAATTGTAATTAGAATATTAAAATTATTAACATTAAATTATTAAAAATATCAAATTGTATTATTACAATTAGAATCAAAACCACCACTGCTGGTGTGCGGCCAGCCTGCAAGCAGATCAGATCATCATACAAAACTGTAATTGTAATTAGAATATTAAAATTATTAACATTAAATTATTAAAAATATCAAATTGTATATTACAATTAGAATCAAACCACAATGCTGGGTGGGCCAGCCTGCAAGAGATCAGATCATCATTACAAAACTGTAATTGTAGTAGCATATTAAAAATAAACATTAAAATATACAACTATCAAAGTATGTGAAATTAGAATCAAACCACACTGTGGTGTGCGGCAGCCTGCAAGCAGATCAGATAATCTACCAACTGGGTATATGTAATTAGAATATTAAAATATTAACTTAAATTATTAAAAATATCAAAATTGTATTTATTAACAATTAGAATCAAAACCACATGCTGGGGCGGCCAGCCTGCAAGCAGATCAGTCATCTACAAAACTGTAATTGTAATAGTATATGAAAATTATTAAATAAATTAGTAAAAAAATATCAAATTGTATTATTACAATTAGAATCAAAACCACCACTGCTGGTGTGCGGCCAGCCTGCAAGCAGATCAGATCATCATACAAAACTGTAATTGTAATTAGAATATTAAAATTATTAACATTAAATTATTAAAATATCAAATTGTATTATTACAATTAGAATCAAAACCCCACTGCTGGTGTGCGGCCAGCCTGCAAGCAGATCAGATCATCATACAAAACTGTAATTGTAATTAGAATATTAAAATTATTAACATTAAATTATTAAAAATATCAAATTGTATTATTACAATTAGAATCAAAACCACCACTGCTGGTGTGCGGCCAGCCTGCAAGCAGATCAGATCATCATACAAAACTGTAATTGTAATTAGAATATTAAAATTATTAACCTGAAACTATTAAAAACTATCAAATTGCTATTATTTACATTAAATCAAACCAACCACCACGGCGTGTGCGGCCAGCTGCAAGCAGTCAGATCTCATACCACGGTAACTATACGTATTTAAATATTAATAGTTATGTGAACATTGAGAGTCTATTAAAAATATCAACAGTTCGCTATCTCTTACGAATGATAACAAAACCACCACTGTCATTGCGTGTGCGGCCAGCCTGCATCGCATCTCAGATCATCAGTACAAACTGTATTGTAATCCCCTGCAGAATAATTAAAATTATTAACACATTAATCTTATCAAATATCAATGTATTCCTTACAATAGAATCAAAACCACCACTGCTGGTGTGCGGCCAGCCTGCAAGCAGATCAGATCAACATACAAAACTGTAATTGTAATTAGAATATTAAAATTATTAACATTACATTTATAAAATATCAAATTGTATTCTCAACCATTAGAATCAAACTCCAGCCACTGCTGGTGTGTCCTTCCAGCCTGCAAGCAGATCAGCTCATCATACAAAACTGTAATTGTAATTAGAATATTAAAATTATTAACATTTAAATTATTAAAATATCCAAATTGTATTATTACAATTAGAATCAAAACCACCACTGCTGGTGTGCGGCCAGACCTGCAAGCAGATCAGATCATCATACAAAACTGTAATTGTAATTAGAATATTAAAAACTGCCCACATTGAAATACTTAAATATCAAATTGTATATACAATTAGACTCACAAACCACCACTGCTTGGTGTGGCGGCCAGCTGCAAGCAGAAACCAGATCATCATACAAAACTGTAATTGTAATTAGAATATTAAAATTATTAACATTAAATTATTAAAAATATCAAATTGTATTATTACAATTAGAATCAAAACCACCACTGCTGGTGTGCGGCCAGCCTGCAAGCAGATCAGATCATCATAACCAAAACTGGTAATGTAATTAGAATAATTTAAAATTATTAAGTAAACAATTAAATTATTAAAAATATCAACATTGTATTATTACCCAATTAGAATCAAACCACCAGCTTGCTGGTGGTGCGGCCAGCCTGCAAAAGCAGATCAGATCATCATACAACAACTTGTCCTAATGTCCTTCGCGCCTCTTTCCACCCTTCTTTTACCTTCCCCCTTCCCTTCTGTATTCCCCATCTCCCTTGTCTTCTTCCCATTAGAATTCCCCCCACCACACACTTCTTGCTTGGTGGTGCCGGCGCCAGCCTGCAAGCAGATCAGAATATCATCAACAAACATGATTGTAATAGAATATTTAAAATTATTAACATTATAGATTATTAAAAATAGATCAAATTGGTATTATTTATTACAAATTAGAATCCAAAAACCACCACTGCTGGTGTGCGGCCAGCCTGCAAGCAGATCAGATCATCATACAAAACTGGTAATTTGTAATTTAGAATATTAAAAAATTATTAACACCATTAACTTCTAAAAATTCCAATGTATTATACAATTAGTAATCAAAACACCAACCACTGCCTGGGTGCGGCCAGCCCTGCAAGCAATCAGAATCATCATACCAAAACTGTAATTTGTAATTAGAAATATTACAATTCTTAAATAAATTATTAAAATAATAGATCAAATTGTATATTAACAATTAGAAATCAAAAACCAACCACCACTTTAGCGCTGGTGTGCGGACCCAGCCTGCAAAGCAAAATCAACATCATATAAAAAAACCAACACGTAATTGATTAAACTTAGCAATCTTTCAACTTACTTAACAATTCACCTTCTTCCAAAAATAAATCAACTGTAATTTATACAAATAGAATCCAATAAACCCACACTTACAACTAGGTGGTGTGCGGCCAGCCTGTGCCAAGCCAGAATCCATGAATCTTCCATACAAAACTGTAATTGTAATTAAATTTAAAATTTATTATAACAAGTAAATTATTTAAAAAATCTCAAATTGTATTATTACCATTAAATCAAACAACCCACAACTGCTGGGGTGCGGCCATCCTGCAGAAGATCAGATCATCAAATAAACAAAACTGTTAATTGTAATTATCATATTTAAAATTAATTAACATTAAATTATTAAAAATATCAAATTGTATTATTACAATTAGAATCAAAACCACCACTGCTGGTGTGCGGCCAGCCTGCAAGCAGATCAGATCATCATACAAACGTAATTGTAATTTAGATCTTAAAAATCTTCACATTACAATTACTTATTAAACATATTCAATTGTATTATTAACAATATAGAATCAAAACCACCACCAACTGCCCCTGGTGGTGCGGCCAAGCCTTGCAATCAGATCAAGATCATCATACATAACAATATTTTTAAAAATGTTTTTAATTAAAATTAAAGTATTAAAAATTTCAAAAATGTAGCCGAATGTTGTATTAAAATTATAATCGAATCCACCACTGTGGGTGTGCGGGCAGCCTGCAAGCAGATCAGATAAATAGTATCAGATAAAATATTAATTTAAATTGAGTATTAAAAATATATCATTACAATTATGACACAAATTAAACGATTAAATTTAAATGATTTAAATTTAATATTAAAAATATAAAAAATGTAGAATTACAATTATAATCGAATCCACCACTGCTGGTGTGCGGCCAGCCTGCAAGCAGATCAGATCAGATCATCAAACAATTGAATCATTAGAGAAACAAATTGACTCTACCACTGCTGATGTACGGCCAGCTTGCAAGCAGATTAGCACAGGGGGAACTTGGAGTTGGAAGACAGTGAGCAACCCAGAGTTGGCTGAAAAAGCATGGAACAATTCAGATTCAAAATTAAGCAAGCAGATCAAATCACAAGTGACTATAAATTAGCCCCATACCCTTGCCAGCCTATCAGCAGTACACATCAACAAATGACTGAATTACTGAATAATAGCACTATACCATCACCAGCCTGCAAGCAGATCAAATCATCAACTTATTTAAAACCAGCACTATGAAATAGCCAGCCTACAAAAAGATAACATCATCAAATGACTGGATAATACCCCTTTGCCATCGCCAGCCTGCAAGCAGCTCAAATCATCAACTAAAAAATAGCCCTTAGCCATAGCCAGCTTACAAGCAGAACACATCATCAAATGACGGAATCATAGCACTAAGCCATAGCTAGCCTGCAGGCAGCTCAAATCATCAACTTACTAAAAACTACCCCTATGCCATCGCCAGCCTGCAAGCAGACCGTATCATCAAATGACGGAATCATAGCACTAAGCCTTAGCTAGCCTGCATGCATATCATATCATCATATGACGGAATGATAGCACTTTGACATAACCAGCTTTCTAGAAATGCTAAAATCTCATGGAGATCCCAACTGGCTAGCTTAGGGAGTTGCCTAGAAGCTGCTAAAAAAGCTGAAGGAAAATGCTGAGAACAGGTGGAATGTGGAACTCACACCCTATAAGAAACAGGTGGAAATGTGGACTCACCCCCTATGAGAACATGTGGAATGTTAGACTCAACCCTATGAGAACAGTGGAAATGTGACTCCCCTATGAGACGGTGGGAATGTAGACTCACCTATGGAGAAACGGTGTGAATGTAGACTCCACCCTAAATGAGAACCAGGTAGAAATGTAGACTCACCCCTAATGAGAAAAGGTGGAATGTCAGACTCGACCCTATGAGAACAGGTGGAATGTGGACTCACCCTATGAGAACAGGTGGAATGTAGACTCGCCCTATGAGAACAGGTGGGGAATAGTAGACTCACCTTGAGAGAGAACATGTTTGTAACGTAGACTCCAACCCTATGAGAACAGGTGGAATGTAGACTCACCCTATGAGAACAGGTGGAATGTAGACTCACCCTATGAGAACAGGTGGAATGTAGACTCACCCTATGAGAAACAGGTGAAAATGTGGACTCACCCTTATGAAGAACAGTGGAATGTAGACTCCACCTATGAGAAACAGGTGGAAATGTGACTCACCCCTATGAGAACAGTGGAATGTAGACTCCACCCCTCTGATACAGGTTGATGTGGACCCTAGCCACCTATGAAGACAGGTGGAATGTAGACTCACCCTATGAGAACAGGTGGAATGTAGACTCACCCTATGAGAACAGGTGGAATGTAGACTCACCCTATGAGAACAGGTGGAATGTGGACTCACCCTATAAGAACAGGTGGAATGTAGACTCACCCTATGAGAACAGGTGGAATGTAGACTCACCCTATGAGAACAGGTGGAATGTAGACTCACCCTATGAGAACAGGTGGAATGTAGACTCACCCTATGAGAACAGGTGGAATGTAGACTCACTCTATGAGAAAAGGTGGAATGTGGACTCACCCTATGTTGCCACTTGCAGACATTTCCTCCCAACCTGGGACGCACGCATGCTTCCAAGATGGTCAAGCCTGTGTGTGTGTGGTGTGTGGGTGTGTGGGTTGTGTGGTGGGTAAGGGTTGTTGTGTGTGGAGGTGCATGGTGTGGGTGGAGGTGCATGGTGGGGATGAAGTGGTATGTGCATGCTTCCAAGACGATCAAGCCTGACAGGAGGACCATAGGTTTATGTGTTAGGATGATGTGATCATGGAGTATTAATTCAAGTGTATGAACACATTTTCCTTCCAATATGAGACGCACGCATGCTTCCAAGTTGACCACGCCTGTCAGGAGGACGGGTTTATGCATTAGGACGATGTGTTAATGGTTGGGCCTAAGGCGGGTGAAAGGTGCTGCCTAGAAAAATAAACAGAGGATCTCAAAAAGTGGATAAAAAAAGTGGATCTAAAAAGTGGATCCCAAAACAAAACAAAAAGTGGATCCAAAAAGAGGATTCCCCCCCCCCTCCCCAAAAAAATGGATCAAAATCAAAAAAGATAAACAGTGGAGTGGATCTCAAAAACAATAAAGAGTGGATCTCCAAAAGTGGATATAAAAAAAAGGGGATCTCACCATCTTCTGTGTCTTCGGACTGGAGCTGACCAAAGCCAGTTAGTTTTGAGACACTTGGCTGACGTGCCAGGCTTCTATTTTTCGGTCAGTCGCACAAACGGACAATGGGGGTGAAGCTGGGGGCTCTCGACCTCCAGGAGGGGGGGCTCCGCCAAAAAATAAGAACTAGATCTCACCATCCTTTATGCTGTGCTTTGGTATGGTGAAGGGCAGCAGTTATAGCAATTCAGGGGATGAACTGGACAAACATTTCGTACTTTGTCGAGAATTGTCGAGAATTCCAGGCCAAACTGTCGAGAATTCTTGGATTTCCAGGCAAAAATTCTCGATTTCAAGTATGAAGTACGAAGTACGAGTTCTCGCGGAAACGTTGTGTCCAGTTCATCCCCTGAATTGCTAGAACTGCTGCCCTTCACCATACCAAAGCACAGCATAAAGGATGGTGAGATCTAGGTGCTATAGGCAGCACAAGCGCTTTATGGTGGACCTTCCTGTGTTGGGGCTGCTACGTTAGCATGCGTGGTTACGCATATGCATGCATGGTTACACATTTGCATGGGTGGTTACGCATATGCATGCATGGTTACGCATATGCATGCGTGGTTACGCATATGCGTGCGTGGTTACGCATACGCATGCGTGGTTACGCATATGCGTGCGTGGTTACGCATACGCATGCGTGGTTACGCATATGCATGCATGGTTACGCATTTGCATGGGTGGTTACGCATATGCATGCGTGGTTACGCAAATGCATGCGTGGTTACGCATATGCATGCGTGGTTACGCATATGCGTGCGTGGTAACGCATACGCATGCGTGGTTACGCACATGCATGCGTGGTTTGAAGCCGAACTAGGCTATGGGGACATCGAAGAGACAGTCTCGAGATGTCAAGTTAGGCTAGTTGCAGGCTATCCTGCTACACTCCCCCCTCCTTTGAAAGGGAAGCGTCCTCGATTCCAGGCTCAGGTACACGATCGGGTCTCCGTCAGGACGCAACCCCTGCCGGCCGGGCTCAGTCCTGACAGTAACCTCCGCCTACCGTGAACCGTCGCTCCTTCGAACCAAGTACTCTTCGACCGTTCTTGATCGTACTTCCTTGACAGACTCCCGCCTACAACTGGACGTCGTACACACCAACTTTACGTTGATGCATCGTGCGTGGTTATTATGGGAATCTTATCCTTTCGACTCGTAAAACACTACGGACCCTTGCCAGCAGTGAGATTTGAACCCCCCTTGATTTTCCTGTGACCAGGCTCTGAAATCAGTGAAGCCGAACTAGGCTATGGGGACATCGAAAAGACAGTCTCGAGATGTCAAGTTAGGCTAGTAGCAAGCTATCCTGCTACATGGTTCACATATGCATGCGTGGTTACGCATATGCATGGATACAAAGAAGCATGGTTGAACACATGCGTGGTTACACACATGCATGCAGAGTCTGGTTATGGTAACTGGAATCTAGGTGTGATGTAAGCCTGTCCATCGCATACTTACGAGCCGGTTCCCTTAACCCCACGTCCTTAGAAGTGTCAGTGTGACATATTTTGGAAGTTCAGATTTTTTTCCCCCTCCCATGCATGCAGAGTCTGTTGGGGTTGCCTTGGGGGGCCAAAAAAGCTGCACGCAGCGACCCAAAGGTTACAAGAGGAACCATGGTGCAACGTAAAGACACTGCTTCATATCCTTACAAAAGACCCTGCTCACCATCCTCTATGTCGTGCTTTCATTTGGTTTCTTACTGGTAATTTGTTTGTTTAATGCCTTAGAAGGCGAGCAGCCAAATTGCTGGCTGAAGCTATGTAACCAAGTTAAAGTTACAAAAAAAACAGCTCACCATCTTCTATGTCGTGCTTTGGTATTTTCCCGGTAAATTGTTTTTTCCTGCCAAAGACAGCGAGCAGCCAAATTGCTGGCTGAAGCTATGTAACCAAGTGCTTTGGTATAGTCAAGGGTAGCGTTGAGGAGCTCAGGCCTAGTCGTTGCCGCCCATCCGCTACATATGGGGGTTGGGGTTGTTCCCAAGGCAAACAAGGGCCAATAGGGTTGGGGAAGTACCCAAGGTAGAGGTAAACAAAGACCAATTGAGTTGTTCCCAAGGTAAACAAGGACCAATGGGGTTGGGGTTGTGCACAAGGTAAACGAAGACCAATCTACTGCTAGGGAGGCATTACACCATGAGGATCTCACCATCTTCTATGTCGTGCTTTGGGTATGAGGAAGGGCAGCCAAAGAGGCTATCCCTGAACAGTACAAATACATACAATACACCATGAGGATTTCACCATCCTCTCTGTCGTGCTTTGGGTATGGGGAAGGGCAGCCAAATAGGCTACCCCTGGACAGTAAAAAGACATACAATACATACAATACACCATGAGGATCTCACCATCCTCTATGTTGTGCTTTGGTATGGGGAAGGGCAGCGTTGAGGACTTGAGGTCTAAGCGTTGCCGTCCATCTGCTACGGACGTCTTCCGCAATTCTCTTTCTGCAAAGGGGTTGGGTTGGGTTGGGTTGGGTTGGGTTGGGTTGGGTTGGGTTGGGTTGGGTTGTTTTGTTTTGTTTTGTTTTGTTTTGCTTTGCTTTGTTTTGTTTTGTTTTGTTTTGTTTTGGGTTGGTTGGGTTGGGTTGGGTTGGGTTGGGTTGGGTTGGGTTGGGTTGGGTTGGGTTGGGTTGGGTTGGGTTGGGTTGGGTTGGGTTGGGACAATTAGGGAGAGGTCACAGTGCCAGGTCACATGCACACTTTGTCATCAGTACACGTGTATGATCAAACTGATGATCATCATAATTCTCATAATCATTATAAACCCCGCAATCGTTATCTGCATAGCGGCCCATGTCACATGTGCGCCTACTATTTTGTAGGAGTGGCAACGCCATTCGAACTGAATCCTTGGTGCCGCTGGTTTGTGTAGGGAGACCCTCCTCCTGAGGTGAAATACCTTTCACAACTAAAAAAAAGTCACATGCTCGCAGTGGCATCAGTAGATAAATAAATACATAAATAGTACACCTTATTACAAGGCTTGAGGTTGAGGGGGGCAACCTTTTTGCCTTCACTGGGGCCAACCACCAATTTAAACTTTCACTATCGGGTACTTGGTGTGAGTGTCATCCGTAGACTTGGATGATACAAATGATAATCACCATAATTCCCATAATCATCATAATCCCCCCCCCCCACACACACACAATCATATGACCTTTCTCATTGTGTCCAATTAAAGTATCTCCATAAACTTGGATGATAAAAATGATGATCACCATCATTATCATAATCATCATACCCCCCCCCCCCACCCCCCAACCCCCCCCCCACACACACAATCATTCTCCAATTAAAATATCTCAATGATACTTGAACTCGGGTCCTCTGTCGTAAACACGATGTGTACGATTTGTTGGGGACAGGGTTTTTCTTTTCGGCTTTTCATAGCAGCTCCTTGAGCCAACCACTTGGCTACAAAGAACTCTTTCGGCCGTTCTGGAAAGCCGATCATGTCAGCTTCAAGGTGCTCAAAGTTACGCCAACTTTGGCTGAATAGCCAGCCAGGGGAGCTGCCTAGAGGCTGCTGCCCGTAGCTAAAAATAAGAGCACTGGTCAGGGATCACTTCATCTTGCTATTCTTGTAATCAGCCCCTCCTGGTAATCCAGAGTTGATCCAAGGTAATGATAACGCCTGGTGGGGCGTGGTGTTAAGGGAGCCCGTCGTACGCGGGTGGGGAGCGGTCTCCTACCTCAACTGGACAAGCAACCATCGTGGTTGACAACGACCTGCAACGCCAAGAGCGACCGAAGGCAAAGTCGAACCCACGACTCTTCATCCTCAAGCGATCTGGTCTACCACTAGACCATTGTATATAACTGAAAGCGGCTGTGTTGATCTGAATTGTCCAAGGTTGGGTGAGTCCTTTAACCTCTTTTGCTATGTTGGACACCCCCGAAATACAATATGCACAAGCACCTGTTTTGGTCTCTTGGACACCCCCAAAACACAATATGCACATGCACCTGTTTTGGTCTCTTGGACACCCCCGGAATACAATTTACACATGCACCTATTTTGCTCTCCAAACACCCCTGGATTACAATATACACATCCACCTATTTTGCTATCTAAACAACCCTGGAATACATTACACGCATGCACATAGTGTGATCGTGCAGTTACCATATTTGGCTGCCCCTGGACTGCGTCTTCATGCATACACACACACACATCTCTAGTGTGCTCACGTAGTAATCATATTTGTTACCCCTGGACTGTAACAAACACACAGGGACACACACTTAGTGTGCTCATGCAGTTATCATATTTGGCTACCCCTGGGCTGTACACATACACACACACACACATACGCACACAGACACAAAAACAGAACATACAAATACACATACAAATACACAAACACACGTAGTGTGCTCATGCAGTTATCATATTTGGCTACCCCTGGACTGTAAACACACACACACAGACACACACACAGATACACAGACAGAAACACGTACTGTGCTCATGCATGAATGACCAAGCTGACACACACAGACACAGAAACAGAACATACAAACACACATACACACAACGATACTGACACTGCGCATGCATGAATGACCAAACTGGCACACACAAGGGGGAACGACAGAGCAGCATGAATAATTTCAACGACACATGCACAATATTGTAATATTCCAGATGCCCAGGTCAGTCACGAAGTCAATACACGCCCCTGCTCAGAGGTCATAGGCAGTGTGACATGAGTGTCATGAGGTCACACACACCCACTCACACACCCGCACCCGCACACCCACTCCCACACTCACACACCCACTCCCCCACACATGCTCCCAAACACCCACACCCACTCCCACACATGCACTTCTACACACGCACTCCCGCACCCCCACTCCGACACACACCCACTCCCACACACACACACACATCCAAGCTATACATCAAATTTGAGCAAATTCAACCAGAGTTATGGCGTGGCCGCAGCGGTGGTGTCAATTCCCTGGCCTGTGTTCTTACCCATAGCTTCTAACTCCCTAGTGAGTTCCTCGGGTACCACAAAGGAGGCTGGGGAGGGGCTGGGGGCAGAGGATGCATGTGCTAAGGGTGATGGGGAATAGAATCGGGAACCCGCAGGCCGTGTTGCCGACGCAATTTGCTGTAATGATGGAAAGAGCTGGTAAGACGGGCTAGGGAATGGGGGCTGCAAGGATGGTGAGGAAAAAGCAGAGCTGCACTCGGCGACAGCCCTACGACAGGCTATCAACAAGTGCCTCATGATCGATATCTAACAGCTGGATGCAATAAATCGAGAGCCCTTGCAGCGTAATTTGCGCTTCTGTCGAGCAGATCGGGCTGGGCGTCGAGTGTGACGGAAATGAAGTGAGTAAGGACTGCCCAGTACAGAAGTGTACCGCAGACCCCCCCAAAACATTCGCCCTGCAAAATCGGGTTTGGCCGTGGCGACAGCCAGCATGTCGACGAGAGCGAGAGTGCATGCAGAATCGCGGCATGAAACCCAGGATGAAACCAGATGAAACCCGCCCCTGAAGAAACCGGTTCGGCTATCTCATTTCACCCGTCAGCTTTCATAATTTCACCTATCCAAATATTTGATCCCGGACTTCAGGACGACGTGTACTAAACGATTCCATTTATTCAAGGTTCTCGACGAAGTCCTGACCATCAAGGTTAGCTTTTAATTCTGCGGATTTCCCATTACGTTCTTCTACTTGGAATCCGTCCGCACAGCGACTGTTGCGTCTTTATCTGGACGGCAGCACCCGAAGCTTGTCTGCAGAACCTATCGATATTTTGCATCGGGGCTGATCAGGGCCATATTTTGTGCGAATACCCTTTGACGTTGCATGGACCCCCGCGTTCGAGGCTTGTACAAAAATCTGCTGTTTGCCACTCGCCAATGCCCTGGAGTAAAATTCAGCGACGCTAAAGCTCGCCTGAGAAAAGCTTTCACAGAGGAATTAAGAATTGGGGGAGTAGAAGATAAGCTGAAGCAGGGTAAGAACAATAACACCTCTGCAATTTTCTGCCATTTTCCCAGGCCTCTTCGTGAATTTTTGTATCTAGTCTGATCTAGCTCTAAATGTTGTCCCTCTATAGCCCCTGTAGGTTTTTATTATATTATATCAGCTCCACCAGATTCCACGGCTTATTTATTCAATCTGGGCTGGAGAGAGAGAGACCCTCTATTCCACATCACAGTTCCAGGGTAAGCATTTCTTGCAGTCATGACTTGACCACACATTAATTGTAACTGAGTAGTGATGAGTGTGTTGAATTTGGCTTGATTTCTGTTCCTGTCCAGCTGAGTCCAGGCCAGGCCAGGCCAGGCTAGACATATTTTCACTCACATCTTGTACACATGCTCCCTTGGCGGACTTTTTGTTTTTAGTTATAAAAGGAACTTCATCCCAGGAGGTGGTTCTCCCGACACAAACCAGCCGCACAGGGGATTCAGTTCGAATGGTGTTGCCACTCCTACAAAAGAGTAGTTTCACTTAGGGGTCGACGGGAGCTACCGACCCACGAACACTCAAACGTGCACCACTGCCCCTATTGATCACGGACTGAGCGAGTGACTACCTGTCTCCCCATCTGTTAGTGGTTGGCCCCAGTGTAAGCTAACAGGCTGGTCCCCTCAACCTCATGCCTTGAATAAGGCGTACCATTTATTTATTTATTTATGTATTTATGAGATACGTATGTATTTATTTATTTATGTATGTATTTATGTGTTTATTTATTCTCCCCACCTTGTGGGTGCAAGAGGAAATCTATCTAAGTACGAATATTTCTTTCTTGCTTCTTTGCCGCATTGCTTTGTTGCTTGTACCCTGTGATTTTGAGGATTCCTGGAAGACCCCCCCAGATGCTTTGGAGCGGGCTTGTCTTGGGTCAATTATGGGCTGTCTATGATAATGAAATGTAAATGTAAAATAACTCAAGTTAACTTTGAATGAAATATCACTCCTGCGTTGTATTGATTTCGGAGCCTATGCAACACAATACTGATGAGCGATAGTTTTGTGTTGTGTTGTGTTGTGCTTCGTGATGTACTCGGCTGTTTGTTTTGTGATGCTTAATGATATAATCGGCCGTTTGTTTGGTGTCGTGTTTTGTGATGTGCATAAGATACACTTATATCTTACATGGCCTACAAGCCATACTGTATCGAATATGGCTTATAAGATCAAATTGTATTGGCTTACAAGATATACTTGAATCAAATTGTAGATACCAATGCAGATACCAAACAAGGACCAGTAACAAACCAATACCAATACAAATGCCCCTCTCTCCTTGCAGGTGATTTCGTATTTGCTGAAATCCGCGCCCTTATAATGCTGCATAAGTATCGATCGATGAAGAATCGGTACCCAGTTGAATAGGATCTGCACGCCCAATAGAACCAACGCAACCATTTAGAGCTCAGCATTTTGATCAGCATATCAATCAGATACACTTCGGATAGACTTCCACAGACAGTACACAAGCATTTTGATCAGCATTTTGATCAGACACACTTCAGAGAGACGTCCACAGACAGTACACAAGCATTTGGAGCTAAGCATTTTGATCAGCATTTTGATCAGATCATATCAGACGACATGAAGCTCTCTGCATCATCAAGGTCATCCAGCTTCGTCACGGAAGGCCGTTCAAAATATATCCAGATCCAACACGTGAGGTAGGCTTGGTTTTGAACTACATCAGATGGATTCGGCCACACAGTATCTCATGTCGCCCATTGCTGTCCTTTTCAGGTATGTGCAGCAGCTTCTAGGCAGCTCCCTAGGCTCTCTTTTCATCCAAATATTGAGCTACCTGGTGCACCTGGAAGCTGATATTGTCAGCTTTCTAGTGCTCCTGGAATGTTCGGTTTGGCCAAGTGGCTGTTCCAGGGAGCTGCCTAGAAGCTCCTGCTCGTAGCCAAAAATTTAAGTTATGCCCTGTACTTTTGGGAAGACGGGGTAGTTCTTAAACGTTGCAGTTTGGTATATACTAACATACTAGTATTGATATCCTAGCCGCCTTGCTTGAGCATGCATTAGCAGAAGCTATAAAAGTGGTAGGGCTGCCTGATTCGCAACTTATCTTGGCACTCGTTCAGAGGTGAATCTGTATTTTGATGATTGTGGAGATGGTGATGGATACATTATCCTGGTGCGCTACTGGAATCCTTAAGTGACCACAGCTTGGCTGGTCAAGGAGGACTCGTGATTGTAGCTTATAAAAATGAGCATTACAAACAAGAAATACAGTTTTTTTCTGCGCCTTGGCTGTGCTTATTATCTACTTCCATCTCCGACTGGCTGTAACTGGCTGTAAAAAACTGGCTGGCTGTAAAACTGGCTGAAGAGAACTGGCTGTAAAAACCGGCTGTAGAAAACTGGCTGTAACTGGCTGTAACCACATTTGCCAACCAGATTCCTCCAGCCAGCACTTTTGACAAGCTGAATCCCTAGCTTCTATTTCACTTGTGCTCAGGCATTTGGACTGGAGCACAAGAAGGGCCCCATCCTGTGCTGCAACCCTGCCTTCACTCTTGGCGATTCCAACCACTTTACCAGACCTGCCTAACTTCTTGGAGCCTCCAACCACTTTAACTGAAGCGATTGAGGTATGTCATCTGCCAGGGATTGTTTTCTGGGTGTGGGATCTGTACTTTATCAGTTACGATGAGCTCTAAGCCATACAATTCCAGCTTACTTAAAACATAAGCAATTGGTTCCAACCATATAACCAGAGCAATTTGAGGTAAGTAATCTGCCCAGTGCCCACAGAACGAGCAAACGGTGTAACGTTACCCCACCTGTTAACTGTTGCAGGTTTATCTTGATTGCCCTACAGATTCTCCCAAGCGTTAAAAGTGTAGCAGAACGCTAGACCAAAGGGCAGATTGAAAAGGTATACTTGAGATGTCAAGATACAGAATCTAAGGTTCACATACCAAAGATATAGACTAGTGGCAGGCTATCCTGCTACACTCTCCCCTTCTTTGGAATTGAAGCGTCCTTGATTTTCCCTACAGATTCTCCCAAGCGTTCAGATACCGTGTACCTGTGGGACCTTGTGCTGTGATGTATCAGGCATTGTACTCTGCGATCGCAAGCACAAGGCTCGAAAAAGCTACGATCTCTCTGTGTCATATTTGGTTGATCGACACCTTGAGCTTGCACAGTATTATTCAACAAAAACATGAACGAGCATGCATATATATAACATCCCAATCTGTGGGACCCCGTTCTGTCCTGTATCAGGCATTGCATTCAGCAAGCGCACGCACAAGGCTCAAGAAGGCCACAATATCTTGGTGTCCTATTTGTTTTATCGAGACGTGAGCTTGCACAGTAGTATTTAACAAAAGGAATGCAGATGTTTAAAATCTCCTATTTCTCCTACATCCTCCTCTCCTATTTCCTCCTCTCCTATTTCAGCGTTTGTGGGAATTCAATTTTCCATCTTTATCGATCAAGCCACAATATCGTAATATTGTCTCTCCTTGTGCCTACTGTATCAGCTTTAGTGTACAGAGCTTGCACTGTATTATCTTTGTCAACCAAGCCACTTTCTCATGCTGTTGCCTCTCACAGTGCCCACTGTATCTGCTTCATGGTACAGAGCTTGCACTGTAGTATCTTTGTCAACCAAGCCACCTCCTCATTCTGACGTCTCTCTTTGTTCCAACTGTCTCAGCTTTACGGCACAGAGTTTGCTTTTGCAGCTTTCGCAGCCCTGGCTGTTGTTAGTTACACAAACAGACCCAAGGGTTGGGCTCGCACGGACATCTTGTCAGTTCAAGATTCGGGTATTGCTGGCTTGGGATTGTTTGCCAAGCAGCCAATTCCTGGAGGGACCGTGCTTGGGGCGTATCCTGGGAGGTCAGTGCTTTTCGTATTATTATCGTTATTATTATTATTATTATTATTATTATTATCATCATTATTATCATTTTTTATTATTATTATTATTATTATTATTATTATTATTATTATTATTATTATTGTTATCATTTTTTTGTTTTACTAGTACGTTGCCCGTGTGGCTGTTGGCCACACCTATCAGGATGAACCCAGCAAAAACGATGACCATCCCCCCCCCCCCACACACACACACACAAACACACCTACCATCACCCACACCCTCCCCAGCAAACACACACAAATACGAATTCTCACATGACCCCCCCCCCCCCCCCCCCCCCCCCCCCTCCAAACACACACACAAACATCACAACCGTGTTGATCCCCTCCCTCCCTCCCCCTCTAACCCCTGCTTGCCTGCTGCACACATTAATAAACAAATACACTCCCCTCATCCCTCCCCCGGCCCCCCTCCCCCCCCCCCCCCCCCATCCTCCCTCAGTCCCTCCCCCCCATCCCTCCATCTTCCCTCGCCCCCTCACCCCCCCCTTCTCTCACCTCACCCCCCGTCTCGACCCCCTCTCCTTCCCCCTGCCACCAACAAAACACCAAGTTTTCTAGGCAGGGTAGCTGCCTAGAAACTGCTGATGGTTGCAGAAAAGAAAAACAGTGCCTCAGGGTACTACAGAAAGTATGTTCTTACGTAACAGCACGTAAGCTTTTGGAGCCCATCTACGTGATTACAAAGAAAGAAGGGAAAACGCTAAGCCTGGAGACCCAAAGTTACGAGCCAGGCTCTGCCAGCACGTAACTTGAAGACATCTACGTTTTCCACCCAACCCAAATGGCAAATGTAGTACCCTGAATACATAAATAAATAGTACGCCTTATTACAAGGCGTGAGGATGAGGGGGCTAGCCTGTTGGCTTTCACTGGGGCCGACCACCCTACCTTGATGCTCCTTGCGGGCCTCAGTCCGCCTTGGAGATGGCTACGCTTGGCTTTGGCACTGCCCCCCGAACCCTCCAGACCCGTGCCTCCGCCATGCAATGGATACGCAACAATCCTGAAATCAGGCCTGAGTAGCCCAAGTAGCTACTCAACCTGGCCTACAGAAACCTTGAATAACAACAAGGGCGTGACAGGGTTACAAACAGTGTAGTTAGATTTGACGTGACGTGTGCACACGCGTGTGAGGTGGCGTGTGAGGTGACGAGACTGCCAATGAGTGCGACATGACATGTTAGGTGACGTGTGAGTGTGACGTGATATACAGGTGGCGTGGGGCGCAGGCAACTTTGCACCAAACCCTTAGGTTCCTCGGCGCACCGGTTTTGCGCGCCCGTTTTGCTCGCCCGGCAGTACGCCTGATATACCAAAGTCGCTACCCATGGAGGGGCGGTAAACACTGACAACCACATGCTCCTTGCAGGCCTCGCTCAGCTGTGGAGATGACAGCCAAGGCCGAAACAGCTCCCCTGGCCAGGCAGTATGTCTTTCGAACTGGTGGGTAGGGTGCGGGGGATAGAGGGGGAGGGGGGGGGGGGGGGGGGGGGAATGGGTAAAGGTTCGCTCTAGCAGTGGAGATGACTGTCAAGGCGGAAACAGCTCCAATGGCGAGGCAGTACTTCTTTCGAACTGGGGGGTGGGGTGCGGGGGGTAGAGGGGTGGGGTATGTTGGGGGGTTGCGTGTGGGGGGTGGGAGGGGGAAAGGGTAGCTCTAGCAGTGGAGATGATAGTCCCCGTGCATATTCTGCCTCTCCTGTCGTACAGGACCCCCTTTATCTGGTTCAGATTCCCCTGCTGGCAGACCCTGGTTAGGAACGTTCCTAACCAGGGTCTGTCAGCAGGGGAATCTGTCCCCAACCAGGGTTTACCAGCAGGGGAATAAGGCAGAAACAGCTCCCTTGGATAGGCAGTATGTCTTTCGAACGGGTGGGTCTTGGCGGGTAGGGGGTGGGGGGGGGGTGGGGGGGGGGGGGGGGGGGGGGGGGGGGTGTGGGGGGGGGTTGGTGGGGGCGGGGGGGGGGGGGGGGGTTGGGGTTTTTGGGGGGGGGGGTGGTTTTGGGGTGTGGGGGTTTGGTGTTTTTTTGTGGTTGGGTTGTGTTTTTGTGTTGTGGGGTTTTGAGTTTTTTGGTTGTTTTTTTTTTGGGTGTTTTTGGAGTTATTGTAGTTGTTTTTTTTGGTTTTTTTGTTTGGTTTGTATTTGTGTTTGGGTTTTGTGTTTTTTTTTTGTTGGTTTTTTTGTTTTTTTATTTTGGTTTTTGTGTTTTTTTTTGTGATGGTTTTTTTTTTGTTCTTTTTTGTTTTTTTTTTTTTTGTTTTTTTTTTTTTTGTGATTTTTCTTTGTTTTTTGTTTTTGTTTTTCATTATTTTTTTTTTTTGTGAGTTTTTTTTGTTTTTGTTTTGTTTTTTTTTGTTTTTTTTTTTTTTTTTTTTGTTTGTTTTTTTTTTGTTGTGGGTTTTTTTTTTTTTTTTTTTTGTTATTTTGTTGTTTTACATTTTTTTTTGTTTTTTTTATTTTGTTTTTGTTTTTCTTTTTTTTTGTTTTTTCGTTCCCCCCCAAGGGGGGAAAGGGGATGATGGGACTCTATCATGGAGATGATAGTCAAAGAGAGACCGCTCCCTTGGTGAGGGCAGAATGTCGTTTTCGACGGGTGGGTCTTGTGGCGATAGAGGGGTATGGTGGGTGGGGGTGGGGGGGGGCGGGGTGGGGTTGGTGTGGTGGGGGAGGGGTGGGGGATGGGGGACGCGAGGAAAGGAAAAGGGAAGCTCTAGCAGTGAGATGGACAAGTCCAGGCGAACAGCTCCCTACAGCTCCCCCCTTGGCAATGCAAGTATGTCTTTTTTACAGGTGGTTGGGGTGCGGGGGGGCAGAGGGGTGGGGTGTGTGTGTTATGGGGTGGGGGGGGGGGGGGGGGGGGGGGGGGGGGGGGGGGGGGGGGGGGGGGGGGGGGGGGGGGGATGGGGGAAGGGGGAAGGGGAAAAGGGTAGGTCTAGTAGTGGAGATGACAGTCAAAGGAGAAACAGCTCCCTTGGCGAAGCAGTATGTCTTTCGAACGGGTGGGTCTTGTGATGGTACGCATGATTAATTTGACGATGCATATCCTCGCAGAGTATGCTTGCCCTATTTATATTTTCCTTTTGTGAACAGGTGTGGGGGGGTTGGGGGTCATGGAGGGGGGGGGCTGTCCCCACAATTAATATTTGACATGCGATATCAACTGTCCTTCAGTTGGTACACTCTTTTTTAATTTTAAAACAGGCTACTTGACAACCTGCAAGCTGGATTATCGTATGTAAATATCTCCTTGCCAGAGACGGCGAGCAGCCGTGGCGGGCTGGAGCCATGTTAACAAATCAAAGCTCAACTTATTTGCATATCTCTGTATGTTACAGTCCAAGGGGTAGGCCAAATAGGCTTAATGGACTGGCAATAAAGCCTGTTCCTGGGAGGGGTGGGGGGGTCGATTCCTCCTAGAAGGCTTTGGGGACTCAGGGCGGGGTGTGGATCTGATCAAATACTAAGTCGTCGCCATAGTAAGACCCTGAGTGGCAGTGTTCAGGATCGCTGGGTAATCATCGTTCTCCTCCTGGGGCATGCATTATTGTCAGAGTGGTGAACTACAGACAAGGGTGCTATATCGGTATCTTGATCAAGATACCGATATAGCACCCGTGTCTCTGTAGTTTACCACTCTGACACCAACCATGATAGGAAGGGCTTTAAAAGAAAAAGCACTGATGAACTGACCCCCCCACAATCGTTTTATCGATGGGGCCCTGAGTTCGTGCTACAGTGATCATTTAATTCTACAATATAATTAAATAATCTCTACTCTTCTTGCAGATGACGGTCGGTACCTGGACCCCACGGATATCGAGGGAAAGCCCTGCCCACGGCCCGCCCCGGGCCCTATGTGGCCAGCTGATATCAATATTGCACTTGCCTATGCTAATGAGCCTCCTGTAGGGTCGGCGGGCCCCAACGCCTCACTGGAAGATGGAGAAACGCCTCTAGATATCTTGTTTGTTGCGTCCAGAGATATCGTTGAGGGGGAGGAGATATTTATCGATTACGGGAAATCTTATGACCGAGGAGGTTATAAGAAACCTGTATAGTCCCCGCACTTGTTGCCGCCCTTGGTTCGGTGTTTTGGATTATTGACCACGTTTTCTGGGGGGAGGAGGGGGGGGGGGGGGGAGGGAGTTTATTAGAAGCCTTTATAGTCCCCGCACTTGTTGCAGCACTTGATTCTGTATTTTTGATTCTTTACCGCATTTTCTGGGGGGGGAAGTTGGATACCGGTAATTGTGACGATGTCCGTTGCATCTGAAAAATACGATAGGAGTGCCCTATATGCAGCACCCACAAGGCTGGAGCCATGTGGCCATTTACACAATATCTCGGTCAAAAATAGTTTTACATGCATGCAGTGGCAGATGGATGGCGAAAAAGGATGACGAATCTTGACGTATAGTTGTACCGGAAGTTGTTTCTGTGTGTGCGGCAAGCCGCTTTTGTTCCAGGTGGGGGCTGCTAGAAGAGCATGCTGTTCAGCAGCTGCGTCAGAAAACATTGATGAATTGGATTATTACATGGAACACATTGATGGCCTGTAACAAACGTTTTTTGTCCTGCACTACCCTGGAGCACACTAAGACAGCGCTTAGACACGTCAAGGTAACAAACGAAGAACTATCGCTCACAGCTTGCTGATGAAGAAGTTAGGTACCTGGAACGTTTCTCCAGTTTTCTCCTGTATTAGTTTTTTATATGAAAATAAACAGGTGTATTTAGGCAACACCGTGGTGCTCCTAGTAGACTTTTAGATGCTACTAGCAGCTGTTTGCCCCCCCCAGAGCAACCCTAGATGGCTCCAATCTAGCACCCCCAAAAACTGAAGGTCCGTAATTTAGTACTCGAAAAATACAAATGCAAGGCATCAAAAGACTGCCATATATTATGCATATGTTTTGGTTTCTATTTGGTGGTTAGCCCCAGTCCAAGCAAACGGGCTGTCCCCCTCAACCTCACGCCAAGTAATAAGGCGTACTACTTACTTATTTGTTTGGGGTTATATTGGATTCCGGGCGGTGTTTTTCTTTTCAGCTACGAGCAGCAGCTTCTAGGCAGCTCCCCTGACTGGCTATTATTGTGCCTGGCTGGCCAAACCTGGAGAAATATCGAGCTTGAAGCTGGCATAATTAGTTGTCTAGAACTGCTGAAATGGTTCGGTGCAGCCCAGTGGCCGACTCAGCTGCCAAGAAGCTTCTATGAAAAGCCGAAAAGAAAAAACCTGGTTCCTGGGCTCCTATCTACCTGGGCAGAATTATACATCAGCCAAGGGGCAAGTGCGAGTTGTGGACCAGTGGTTGACTGGTTGTATGCATATACATATGTTGTATGCAGGTGCACATGTTGTATGTACGGCACCTACTCGTTCGATCGGAGTAGGAGTATCTCCTCCAATTACATCTTATCTTATTAGTTTAAGGCTAGCATAGGGTGACACATCCTATTGGGCGAAAAACCTCCTTGAAAACGAATGCAGATATTGGATAAACACGGTTTGATAAGTAATTATTTGACCTGAAGTATACGGCCCTTGGTGGCGAGCAGCCTCAACTGCCTGGAGTAATCAAGTTGAAGTTGAAGTTTTTACGCTTGTCTTGGGTCAGCACCATTCGAACTGAATCCTCCGGGTCGCTGGTTTATGTCGGGAGACCCACCTCCTGGGGTGAAATTCCTTGCACAACTAAAAAAAACTGGCCTACCTACAAAGGTAATGTCAAGTCGTAGGTGTGAGTTTGAGAGGGGCCTAGAATGCATGTCGGAATGGTGGAGCTCAGAGGTGTTCAAACGTTTTAAATTATTGTTGGAATGATGTCCACCCCCAAAACACGTTACGGTTAACGTCTCAAGCGCATAATCTGAAGGTTTTGTAACGTTGCAAGCGTAGATGTGGGCTTATGAAGCGCAGTATTTGTTAGCAGTTACATCTCAAAACGTAGATTTTGAAGTGCCCTACAACAACCCTGCCAGAGTGGTCATACATTACATTGTCATCGACAGGCCATCGCTGGCCCAAGACAAGCCCGCTCCACATCCGGGAGGGGTCTTCAAACAAATCCTCAGCTTCGGAATGGAGGAGCTCCTTCCTAGTGTCCATCGGGTACTCGCGCAGGTGGAAAAGGAATCCAAATCGGCAACTCAAATACTCCATTCGTCCACAACCAAGCTGGATATCCTTCTATGCAGTCGAATTTTTGTCTACGCTCCAAACGAAGCCTGCAGCTGATCAAGTAGTCGACTCGCGTCTTCGAGGCAGGTGCATTCAGGGGATTGGTGGATTGGTGCCAGGCACAGGGCTGCCAGGATCGGAGTTTGGGCGCGGGCGCGGGCGCGGGCGTCTCGAGGCGGGCGTCAAAGTTGTGATGTCCGTTATTTGTCGGTTGAGTCAGGGGTGGAATAGTTCCGAGACTTGCCTGGGTTTCGGGTTTGGGCGCGAAAAAATGTTCCGAGATAAGGACAAAATCAGCGCGACAGAAGCTGTCGAACATAGTATTTCCGCTTGGTTTCAGCAATTTCATTAATCACTTACGCTAGGAGCATTCTATCAACACGCCCGGATAATTCGATCCCCGGCCACGATTTCGGAGACACCTAAACCGAAAGACAGCTCCCTTGTCCTCCAGCACACCGACCGAAACGTTTTCCTCAATCGGCTCGAACTTTAGCCGTGCGCTATCATGAAAGTTGCAGTGGCCTTCAACCTCCTGCTGGTAAGCTTGCCTTTCGTCCCAGGGCCTTGCGCGCTGCCGGATTTGAATATGCCTAGGCCTCGGACAGATAATCCTATTAAAAAGGTACACCGGGTTTCGGAAAAAAGGTGTTATCTTCGATGCGTCCCAATGATCCTGTCCCCACCTGTCAGATGTGATGAATCCATCCAAACTATCCATATGCTGCTCTCTTTGCTGAGAAGCGGCCTTAGCAAGTATCCAGATGGCAGTTTCAAGACTGCCATGATTTCAAGCCCGAACACTTATCTAAGGCACCGAAGTCAGATGAAGGTACCACAAGGGAGTGTCGACCTATACACGAATTCTTGAAGCGTAACCACTCCTGCATTCAGCCTGCCGTTAGAAGCGCAGATACGATCGCTCGTTTATCTCCTTACGTGAGCCCTGCACTCTCTCCAGCCAAGAACGAACGCTCACAAATTCCCGTTGACTCCAACAGGCTGCAGGCACATTTCAAGTCCTGTAGGGCATCCGGGCTATATGTTCTCATCATCATCATCATCATCATCATCATCATCATCATCATACCCCCCCCCCCCCCCCCCCCCCCCCCCCCCCCCCCCCCCACACACACACACCCTCCCCAGCCCCCACTCCCTTCTCACCAGCTCCCTCTGCCTCTCCATCCACAGGTTTTAGTTGCAGCTCGGGACCCTAGGAACCCAAGGTAAGGAATACAAAGTTGCATGTTGGCTACATAGGGCACTTGGCACTCACATACTACCGCACCCATACCCACACACCAGTTTCTGATTTCCGGCCAGGACTACTCAGCCACCATCTTCCCCGTCACAATCTGCACTCACCCACCATATGCACCCACCCACCATATGCACCCACCCACCATATGCCATTTTGCAATCTGCTCTTGCCCACAATCCACTGTTATTATTTTCGACTACCAGCACCAGCTTCTAGGGAGCTCCCTGAGACTGCCACTGGGTCAAACCCAAAGATTCCAGTGAGACTGAAAAGCTGACGATATCAGCTTTCAGGTGCCTAGGTTGCTTAAGGTCTGGAGGAAGAGAGAGTCCAGGGAGCTGCCTAGAAGCTGCTGCTTGTTGCTGAAATACAAAACTATGCCACAATCTGCTCTCACTCAACATCTGCCGCTCACAATCTGTCCCCTGTTCTGACTGTAGGAAAGATGCAGACATGTTGCCAGGCTGGCTTGGCTCAGAGCCAGACCGTCCTGACGTCTTCACTGTCCATCCAGACACCATGACTGACCGCATGTCCAAGATGAA
Source organism: Chlamydomonas sp. ICE-L (assembly GCA_013435795.1). Lineage (NCBI taxonomy): Eukaryota > Viridiplantae > Chlorophyta > Chlorophyceae > Chlamydomonadales > Chlamydomonadaceae > Chlamydomonas > Chlamydomonas sp. ICE-L. Next base: position 10,476,605 of record JACBWV010000626.1, read on the forward strand.
AGTGCTTGATGCTGATGCCCGCATCTTCTTGTATGAGAACTTCTTGACAGATGAGGAGTGGTGAGCATAACAAGCTGAATTCCTTTTTTTTCTTCTTTTGAAAGAATTGTCACCCCAGGAAGTGGGACCCATACTCAAAACAGTGCCTACTGAGGGTTGAGAACGAAATGCAGAGTAAAGAGTCTCTTTACCTTTTATACTACTTTATTATCCCCCTCCTTTTATATGAAAATACCACAATTCCAACACCCATCTGAATCGGATGTGGTCCAAAATCTGTCTTCCTGCCCCCCCCCCCCCCCCCCCCCCCCCCCCCCCCCCCCCTCCCTGTATGAAGCCATAGTTTAAGCTATAAAGCCCACATTTTGAAATAGGAATTTTAAATTGAATTTTGCATTTGGAATTAAAGCATAATTTTGTATTGAACGATCCCTCACACAACGACGTTTCTGACCCCTCACCCCTCATCCTCACCCCAACAGCGACCACATTGTTGCTGTGGCGGACAAGCGCCTAACCCGCTCTGGTGTCGTGGCACAGTCTGGTGGAACTAAAGTCAGCGACATCCGCACCAGCTCCGGAACCTTCTTGTCCCGCGGGGAGGACGACGTCGTTAAGCGTGTTGAGGACAAGATCGCTGCCTGGACCCTCCTGCCAGTCGGCAACGGTGAGGGCATGCAGGTGCTGAAGTACAACAAGGAGCAAAAGTATGATGCTCACTGGGACTACTTCTTCCACAAGGATGGCATTGCCAACGGAGGCAACCGCTATGCGACTGTGCTTGCCTACCTGGCAGACACTGAGGAGGGCGGAGAGACAGTCTTCCCCAACATCCCAGCTCCAGGAGGTAAGAACGACGACTCCTTCTCCGAGTGCGCACGCTACCACCTGGCCGCCAAGCCAAGAAAGGGAACCGCTATCCTGTTCCACTCGATCAAGCCCACCGGGGAGCTGGAGAGAAAGTCCTTGCACACAGCGTGCCCGGTGATCAAGGGAACCAAGTGGTCGATGGCGAAGTGGATCCATGTTGGCCACTACTCGGTGCCTGGAGACATGGCACCAGCTCAGGTATGTTCTGCGCTCAACTGTACCTCACCCTGGCCCCACCCTTACCTGAGAGCATAGCAGCCAACAGGCTCCACCTAGGACAATAACCCAATAGAGTGTTTGTGTGTGGGGGGGGGGGGACTGGAAAGTGGTTCAAATTGGGGGGGGGGGGGGGGGGGGGGGGGGCAAGACGGTGGTGGGCAGTGTGTGTGTGTTGGGCCACTACTCGGTGCCTGGAGACATGGCGCCAGCTCAGGTATGTTCTCTGCTCGACTACTTTCTTTGGGCTATGTGTCCATTGCCTGATTAAGACTGCCAGTCAGGGTGTGGCCATTGGCCAGATGACTTGACCCCGCCATCACCGACCCACCCACCGCCAATCCCCAACCCCAACCCCCACGTCCCACTCACTCCCAGCCCACCCCCCACTGACCCTGTCCCACCCACCCCCCTGTGTGACCATCAGGCCCTGGAGCAGAAGCCCCAGGAGCTCGTCAAGGCACCTGCTGTGGACGGCTGTGAGGACATGGATGACTTGTGTGATGAGTGGGTCCAAGCCGGCGAGTGCGAGCATAACCCCGTGTACATGGTTGGCTCCAGGGCAAGGCCAGGCCACTGTATGAGGGCCTGTGACCGATGCGACCTGCTCAGAGAGTCTGGCGCTGAGAACCAAGAAAACGCCAAGAAGTACACAGGGGCTGCGAATGCAGGTGCAAAGGCACGACGAGCTCGCATCCAGTAAACCCTTTTTTTTTTTGCCATGAGCAGCAGCAGCGTCCTGGTCAGGCCACTGTATGAAGGCGTGCGACCGATACGACCTGCTCAGGGAGTCTGGTGCTGAAAACCAAGAAAACGCTAAGAAGTACACGGGGGTTGTAAATGCAGGCGCTAAGGCACGACGTGCTCGCATCCAGTCAACCTCTGCTTGTTGCGATGAGCAGCACCAATGTCCTGGCCAGGCCACTGCATGAAGGCATGTGACCGATGCGACCTGCTCAGGGAGTCTGGTGCTGAGAACCAAGAGAATGCCAAGAAATAAAAGGGGGCTGCCCATGCATGCATGCGCTAAGGCACGACTTGCTCGCATCCAGTCAACCTCTCCTTTATTTGTTGCTATGAGCAGCACCAGTGTCCTGGCCAGGCCACGGCATGAAGGCGTGTGACCTGCTCAGGGAGTCTGGCGCTGAGAACCAAGAAAACGCTAAGAAGTACACGGGGGCTGTGAATGCAGGCGCTAAGGCACGACGTGCTCGCATCCAGCAAATCTCTGCTTTATTTTTTGCCATGAACAGCACCAGTGCCCTGGCCAAGCCACTGCAGGAAGGCAAGTAACCGATGCGACCTGCGCAGGAAGTCTGGCGCTGAGAACCAAGAAAGCGCTAAGAAGTACACGGGGGCTGTGAATGCAAGCGCTAAGGCAGGGCGTGCTCATATCCACTACACTAATGTCCAGTACCACTACTATCCACTACACTACAGTACTGTCCAGTACACTACTGTCCACTACACTACTGTCCGGTACCACTAATATCCACTACACTACACTAATGTCCAGTTCAGTATAAAGAGCGTAAAATGTTCTTGTCCAGTACAGCATGCCGCATAAAAACTGGAAAATATAGTACGCCATATTACGAGGCGTGAGGTTTAGGGTACCAGCCCGTTTGCTTGCACTGGGGCCAACCACCAACCTTAGCATGCCGCATATACAAGTTGTACTAATAGTTGCTGAATTGAAGTAATGATAACGCCTGGTGGGGCGTGTTATTAAGGGAGACCTGTCTTACGGCTGTAGAGAACGGGCTGCTACTTTACCTATACTTGGACAGTGCTACCATGGTGGTTGATAGGGACCGAAAACACTTAAACGCACCCGCCGGGATTCGACCCCCCCACCTTGTTGTCACATCGAGCTCTACCATTGAGCCGTTCGCCGAAACAGGATTTGCAGTGAATATAAACATATCATCTCACAACTACGTACTCTTTTACCACTGCCGATGCTTTCATATGACTAAAAACACAAGATTTTTTTCCGTGCTGCATTGCTGTACAGGACGAGCATTTTCTTCTCTTAGGATGGTTTGCAAATGTTGCTTGCAGCTCGGCAATTGGTGATCGGGGCTGCGATATTCATTCACCTGTCGTAGCACATCCTACATTCCTAAGGAAAGCACATATCCTAGGCTTGAAGTTGCACACCAAATCGTTTAGCGTGTTCATACTTCATTTTGTTTTTGTACTGTTGGTTTTTGAGCTAGGATTAGGACTTGTACACAGCACCAGCTTCCAGATAAGTTGGTTCGTTTACATGGTATTTTATTATACTAGTCTACAGGCTGCTCACCGTTGGCGGGCACAGTAAACACGGATAGTATAAACGCCACATCTATGAGTAGAGACAGTCATTGGACTACCGTTCAGAGAGAGAGAGAGAGAGAGAGAGGGGGGGGGGGGGGGGGGGGAGTGTCATCACAAATAGGCTTGACCAGTCGAAATTTCTGCCTTCCCCAAGGTCGTGACAGGAAAGGGCATCTAGGCCTTAATTGGACACTTTGAACCCTGTTTGATGTTATGTCGATAGCTGAATGTTACAATCCAGGGGTAGCTCAACATGCTTAAAGGACCTGCCCAAACTTGTTTAATCAAGATCACCACTATAGATAGATACCATATCATCGAGGTAGATCACCATTTATATATATAGGTAGATAGATAGATAGACCCCTGACCTAATTGGTATGCGTCGGGTGTTTCAATCCTCCTATAAACTGCCATCATTGTTCGCTATGTATTTGAGTACATATAAATACCCCAGCTTCCGCTTGTCAACTTCATCAGTGTTATAGATCGTGGCACCATGCTTGAATCAAAAGACCACAATATCAATTAGACCCTCAACATTTGTAAATTTACACATCGCTCGGATTCTCTGACTTAGGCACTTCGCTGGCTTCTTGAACTTTAACTTGGCTACGTAGCTGACAATTTGGCTGATCCTGATTCGTTGGGCAAGTCCCTTTAGCCTGTTTGGCTACCCTTGGACTGTTACCAAATACATACACTTGGGCTTATCATTAAACTGCCCACATCCACGTGATTGCATTATACATACCCCAGGAGTGTAGTGTACATGGATTTCCTAAGGAAATGAAGCAGTGTCTTTACGTAGCACCGTGGTGCTACTAGCAGCTTTGAGGTGCTGCTGCCAGCTTTTTACCGGCCCACAATGACGCCTCAACCTCGGTACTTCAACTTGTTACATACTTACTTGGCTCCAGCCAGCAATTTGGCTGCTCGCCGTCTTCGTCAGTAAAAAGCATTAACCATGTAAAATGTAAAAAATAACAAATGGTTTTTGTTTTCTTTTCTTTCTCAAGCCTCGACTTCGGTACGACCCCAATAATACTACTGGGAGCGGAGGTTCCGATTATACCTAGGGTTCGACTTTATACAGTGGCCTTCGCCCTATGCAATCGATCGAGGGCTTTCTTCCCAAGCCACCTGCGCATCGGGGCTAGTCACCTCTGGATGGCCCTCTAAAGTGACCCCATGAGGTTCTAATGTAGCACCCCCAAAACACTAAGGTACATAATTTACCACTCGTGATTCAAGTCTACAAGGCTACAAGTAGCACCTTAAAGAACACCCCCTCATGCAGTAGTTTTTTTTGTGAATTTTTACTGCGCCTGTAGTCAGTGAGCAGCCTGTGGGCGAACAAAACCTGTTCTTGGTTACATGGATCCAGCCTACAAGGCTGCTCGCTGCCTGCGGCAGTAACATCAACATTCATGAAATTATTCTTGAGGCTGATAGAACCTGAACTTGGTTACATGGCTTGAGCCAGAAATTTGGCTGCTCACCGTTTTGAGGCCGATAGACAATGCAAGCAAACACCGAATCCAAAACCTTCAGTCACTTGGTTCACGGTATCTCTTAGACATAGTTTTTTGGCGGTGCCCCTGCTGAAATGAAAAATGAAAAATGAAAAAGAAAAAAATGAAAATAAAAAAGTGTTTTGTTCGCGTCTACATTTTGTATGGCTGAAAACGACGAGCAGTTAAATTATTGGCTAAAGCTATCGAACCAAGATCAAGTTCAAGCCCCTCGTTCTGGAAGTCGAGAGCCCCCATGGCCACCGCTTTGTCCAAGTTTCTGTCTGTCTGTCCGTTCGTTACGTTCCAGCCCTGGGCTTCGTAAACCCACTTCCCACCCTTCCAAACTGCGGGCAGCTTGATTTCGAACCCACACTCCGCCAATTGTATGCGTCACATGCGACGCGCCTATGACTTGTTCTTTTCAGCTACGAGAAGCAGCTTCTAGGCAGCTCGCTGGGTTTTCTCTTCATCCAAACTTTAAGCAACCTAGGCACCTGGAAGCTGATATCGTCTCCTTTCCATTGGGACTGGAATCTTTGGGTTTGGCCCAATGGCAGTCTCGGGGAGCTGCCTAGAAGCTGGTACTGGTAGCTGAAAAGAAAAGCAGTGCTCTGAACATGCAGGAGCTTATTAGCCACCCTAATCATGCCACCCTAATCAACAGGGTATTCAAGCTGTCTCATTCAGCGCTAGCCAAGATTACAGCGAGGTCAAGGCAATCATGGCTGAGTAAGTTGATGTGGTATATATGTATGATAACAACCGGACCCTAGTCATGCCACCCTCAGATGTATCACAGTACTGGTACGGTGACTATAGCTAGCTCCGGCTTTTGCTTTGGTGTCCTTAACTTCACGTCCTGTGAGTGAATGTATTACACGGATGTAAAAATTTCAATTTCAATTTCACAGCTAATGTATTAAGGGTCAAAAAATTGTGGTTAGCCCCAGTGCAAGCAAACGGCTGCCCCCCTCAACCCCACTCAACGTTTTCGCCTGGAGCTTGCCTAACCAACGTATATAAAGCCATATCACCGGATTCATAAAGAATACACGAACATTTGTAGGGCCCACTAGGCTGGGTGGTGGCGGAGTTGCTTTGGCCAATAGTGAGAGGTGAGATGCCTCTAGATGTAGATAAAGAAAGTCTAGATATAGATCTAGGCATAGAGATGGGTGTAGATATAGATAATCAATTAAGTTTTAGGCAGGTACAAGACAAGCTGCAGAAGGCTTGCCAAGTATTAGGCAGCTCCAAGAGGGCCCCCATGGGCCCTCTCACGAGTACCACCCAGAGGGCCGGTACTTGAAAGAAAGGCTGCCTAATAATTGCGAGTACCGCCACCTTTAGGGGGTTAGCTAGTCCGGCGATGTCTATGGGCGGTACTAGCTTACCCATATACACCAAGTGGCCCCTTCCCTGAGGGGGTCCACTTGCGAGTACCGCCCACAAGTATTAGGCAGCTCTAAGGGATCCCCTTTGGGGCCCTCTCGAGAGTACTGCCCAGAGGTCGGTACTTGAAAGCTGCCTAAGGCTTGCTAGAACCGCCCAAATACAGAGGGCCGGTACTTGGAGGGCCGGTACTAGAAGTATTAGGCTGCTAAAATAAAAGCTGCCTAAGGCTTGCTAGAACCGCCCAAATACAGAGGGCCGGTACTTGGAGGGCCGGTACTAGAAGTATTAGGCAGCTAAAATAAAAGCTGCCTAAGGCTTGCTAGAACCGCCCAAATACAGAGGGCCGGTACTTGGAGGGCCGGTACTAGAAGTATTAGGCAGCTAAAATAAAAGCTGCCTAAGGCTTGCTAGAACCGCCCAAATACAGAGGGCCGGTACTTGGAGGGCCGGTACTAGAAGTATTAGGCAGCTAAAATAAAAGCTGCCTAAGGCTTGCTAGAACCGCCCAAATACAGAGGGCCGGTACTTGGAGGGCCGGTACTAGAAGTATTAGGCAGCTAAAATAAAAGCTGCCTAAGACTTGCCAAGTGGCCGGACGGTACTTGAAAGAACATAATTGGGCGTTGCATGGCTGATTCATTGAGTATATGCTACTTGATCCAGTGACACAAGTCCTCATGGCCTTTATGGAGTGGGCTACACATGTGCTACAATGGCGTACTACTTCTTTATTGAAGGGCCCAAGCCAAATACGCACCAGGGTTGTTCAGAGGGACGCCCGAATCTGCGACGCATAAATTCATGAGATGCAAAGGGTTTCAAAATCTGCGCCTGCAACTCAATGGACCCTCCAAAATCTGTGTCTGTGATGCAACGCGCAGCGTGCAGAACAGCCCTGATATACATACATGGATGACTTATGTTGGCTCTCTACGCCACCAAGGCTTGCCCGCCTCAAATATTTGGGGATCTGGGCCCATCAGTCCTCCCCCTTTAAATATCTCCAGCCGGTATGCCTACAGGTCATTGTTTTGTTTTGGGGGGGGGGGGGGGGGGGGGGGGGGGGATTATTAGTGTATTACCCTTTTATTACCCTGCATGACATTTGGAGGGTGGTGATCAGGTGATGATTAATTTATTACCCTTTTCTTTTCTTGAAATGCATGTATGCTAGTGTCCACTGTTACCAATTCAGCTGAAAGGACTTGCCCATGCTCAAACAACCTTTGATTATTCTAGATCACCAGAAGGGGCTATTTTGTAATGGAAGGGTGTTCACCAGGGACCTTCTACAAGCTGCGGGGTGCGTGACGTACATATATTTTTATTATTTTATTTTTATTTTGGAGGGTCCACTGCGATAGGCACAGCTTTTATTTAATTTTATTTTTGAGAGTCCACTGCGATAGACACAGATTGCATTTTATTTCATTTTTATGCTAGAGAGTCCATTGCGATACACAGACCAAGATTTTATTTTATTTTTGAGTCCACTGCGATACAGACACAGACCAAGATTTTATTTTATTTTGGACATTCCCCTGCGATATTTTTGAGAGTCCGTTGCATCGCATACGCAGATGTTGAAACCGGTAGCATCTCATGATGCAGATTGAGAGCCTCCCAGAACAACCCTGGTGGTGCCCATGCCCATGGCCAGCCATAGCTTTTTTTTCAGTTACGAGCAGCAGCTTCTGGGCAACTCCCCTGACTGGCCAGTCAGCCAAAACTGATGCAGCCTAGTGCATCTTGAAGCTGACACAACCAGATATTACAATCACAGCAACACCCCGGCTACAGCATACCTGTACTGCCTCCTCCTACACTCACCTGCAAGGCGACCGGCTTCAGCGGAGTGTCCTGCATCTTCTAGTTCCACAGCTCGTCCTCCACACCACCTTGGTCCCCAGTCCCCTCCTCCCCCACACCACTCCGCCCTTCTGCCTGATCTCTCACATAACTTCGCCGCTCTGCCCCCTTCCACACTGCCTCCTCTCACACTGCCTCCTCCCACACTCACATGCAAGGCGACCGGCATCAGCAGACTGTCCTGCATCTTCTTGCTCCATAGCTATTCCTCCACACCAGCTTTGTCCCCAGTCTCCCCCTCCCCTTCAGCATTCTGCCCTTCTGCCTAATCTCCCACACTGCCTCCTTCCACACTCACTTGCAAGGCGACCGGCTTCAGTGGATTGTCCTGCATCTTCTTACCCCAGAGCTCTTCCTCCAGACCACCATGGGCCCCAGTCCTCTCCTCCCCCACACCACTTCGCCCTTCAGCCTGATCTCTCACATCACTTTGCCACACTGCCTTCTCTCACACTGCCTCCTCCCACACTCACCTGCAAGGCGACCGGCTTCAGTGGATTGTCCTGCATCTTCTTACTCCAGAGCTCTTTATCCACACCACCTTCGTCCCCATTCTCCTCCTCCCCCTCAGCATTCCGCTGTTCTGCCTGATCCCTGAGACTTAGCGCGAGGTAGAGCTCATCCCCCAAAAGGGGACACCCCTCGAAGGCTAGCTGACACCGAATCTGATGTGTCCGCCCAGTTTTGAGAAGAATGGTTGACTCATAGGCAGTCTCACCCCATTCTTCTTTGGCACTACATGTCAATTGTACTTCTTCGACCTTCAGTATCTCAAGCTCTGATCGCATGGCTCCCTCCTCCTGGTTTGGGAAAGCCCTGGTGTGGGGGGGCTCCCCACGTTGGCGCTGGTTGTCCTTTAGCCAGTGCACCATTTCTCCAGTCTTTGGGGCGGAGCGGGACAAGCAGCGGTACAGCTTCCGCATCACACTTGCGTCATACTTTTCCTTCAGGATTGCTTGAAAACGTCTGCAAGGTTCCCAGATGGGGTACAAAGATATGATGATTATGATGATTATGGTGATGCTGCTGCTGCTCCTGATGATGATGATGGTGATGATGATCCCCAAAAGAAACAGTGCACACACAGGGCTAAGCCCCCAGACTTCAGCAGAGCTCGAAAGCTGAATATGTCTGCTACCAGGTGCACTAGGTCACCATCAGTTTGGCTAGACAGCCAGCTAGGGGAGCTGCCTAGAAGCTGCTAGTCATAGCTGAACAGAAAAGCTATGGGAGCTGCCTAGAAGCTGCTGGTCATAGCTGACCAGAAAAGCTATGGCAGCTGCGTTGAAGCTGCTGGTAATAGCTGAACAGAAAAGCTATGGCAGCTGCCTAGAAGCTGCTGGTCAAAGCTGACCAGAAAAGCTATGGCAGCTGCCTAAAAGCTGCTGGTAATAGCTGAACAGAAAAGCTATGGGAACTGCCTAGAAGCTGCTGGTAATAGCTGACCAGAAAAGCTATGGCAGCTGCGTAGAAGCTGCTGGTTATGAACCATCACTCCCTCCGTTCTCCAGCCCACCGCAACTCAACCACACTATCCCATGTTCAAGTTTCCCACTTTCTCCACACTCACCTGCCAAAGATTGCAGTCTTGGACAGTCTTGGACAGAACCATCACCCCCTCCGATCCCCAGCCCACCACAGCTCACCCACACTATTCCACGTTCAAGTCCCCCACTTTTTCCAAACTGACCTGGCAAAGTCTGAAGTCTTAGACAGAACCATCACCCCCTCTGTCCCCACATCTAACCGGTGTGGGGGGGCCAAGGTGGTGGGGGGCAGCCCAAGGACCTCTTCAATTTTGGACATCAGAGATTCTTGGATGTTGTCAACGGTTGGCGGCACCTGCATACCTGAGGGCAGGGATTTTTAAGGGATTATTTGAGAGGGATATATTTGAGAGAGATGTATTTGAGAGGGATGTACTTGAGAGGGATGTACTTGAGAGGGATGTATTTGAGAGGGATGTACTCGAGAGAGATGTGTTTGAGAGGGATGTATTTGAGAGGGATGTATTTGAGAGGGATGCATTTGAGAGGGATGTATTTGAGAGGGATGTATTTGAGAGGGATGTATTTGAGAGGGATGTATTTGAGAGGGTTGCATTTGAGAGGGATGTATTTGAGAGGGATGTCTTTGAGAGGGATGTATTTGAGAGGGTTGCATTTGAGAGGGATTTGTTTATCCTGCTATATGTAGCGATCGCTACTTTTGACCCGTTTTGGCCCCAATTGCCGCGGTACAGAACCAAAATATATGGCCCTAAATGACCCTAAATGACCCCCAAAAGCTAGAAGGGCGCTTCCCGGGGAGGAGGCCTAAACCCAGAAAGCTAGAAAAAACCCACTTTCAGATTTGAAAACCAAATCCCTGCCTGAGAGGCGTGATGCAACACTATAACTCATTTTTTGTTTCATTATATATAAAAAATTATCAATTATTAGATTAATTATGTTTTAATTATATTAATTTAATTACATATTTATAACTGTGATTATATTTTAATTACATCACTCGTGTTTGAACAAGATTTAATCGAGAAATGTCTTGTGTTGTAAAAACAAAGTTTAAGTCTAACTCTAAATTCTTATCAAAGTCTAACTAACTAAACTTAAATTGTCTGTATAATATTTGATTTCAGGAATTTGGGTCCTCCACCACGTTCACGCCATTGTTTGGGGACCAGACCATATGGTGCTTGTCATAGCCCCTCCTGAAAGTCTAGAATCATCTTGAGGGTGGGCAAGTTCCTTTAGCCTAATTGGCTACCCCCTGGACTGTAACATACTTTTGTTTACCGGTTGGTAGAACACAGCGAGCAGTGCAATGTGAGCCTTACATAGATAACTAACATGCATTTGAATAGCAGTACAGAACACAGCGAACAGTTCAATGTGAGCCTAACAAAGATGACTATCATTCATTTTAAATGGCAGAATAGAACACAGCGAGCAGTGCAATGTGCGCCTACCAAAGTTGACTATCATTCATTTGAATAGGCAGAACAGAGCACAGTGAGCAGTGCGACGTGAGCCTAACAAAAATGAGTGAATACATGCATGCATACATAACATACATATATACATGCAAACATACATACATGCATACATACAAAACATACAGCATACCTGATGGTTTGTTGACCACCACAAAGTCTGAGCCGTCGCGAATAACACGAGATGCCCAATCAGTTACGTCGTAAGCGGCAGGGAAGCGCTTAGGATGCAAGTGGACGCGAAAGTAGCCCCCACCCTCAATCTGGGGGTCTGGGAGAAACATACGCCTTGGTTTTTGCAAAGCAGACTGTGGTTTGGGGGTGGTGGTGTGGTGTGGTGTGGTGGTGTGGTGTTGGTGGTGGTCAAGAGGGATAATAAATGTAAATGTATTTGTTAGAGATAGGAGAGGGAGAAGGAGAAGAGTTTGTAAATGTACTTAATGCACAATTAGGAGAAGTATTTGTTGATGTGTTTAATGTCCACACAGGGGAAGAATTTGTTAATATGTTAACGTATAGGAAAGGGAGAAAATATTACAGATGTGTTTACTAGCTCCCAATGAGGGCCGAACCTCAGTACGACACCCTTGCTAACAGAGAGGCGGCGGTACGACACCCTTGCTAACAGAGAGGCGGCGGTACGACACCCTTGCTAACAGAGAGGCGGCGGTACAACACCCTTGCTAACAGAGAGGCGGCGGTACGACACCCTTGCTAACAGAGAGGCGGCGGTGCGACACCCTTTCTAACAAAGAGGCGGCGGTACGACACCCTTGCTAACAGAGAGGCGGCGGTACGACACCCTTGCTAACACAGAGGCAGCAGTGCGACACCTTTGCTAACAGAGAGGCGGCGGTACGACACCCTTGCTAACACAGAGGCGGCGGTACTGGTGTGGTGTGGTGTGGTGTGGTGCAGTGTGATGTGGTGTGGTGCGGTGTGGTGTAGTGTAGTGTAGTGTGGTGTGGTGTGGTGAGGTGTGGTGTGGTGTGGTGTGGTGTGGTGTGGTGTAGTGTAGTGTAGTGTAGTGTAGTGTAGTGTAGTGTGGTGTGGTATGGTGTAGTGTAGTGCAGTGTGGTGTGGTGTGGTGTAGTGTGGTGTAGTGTAGTGTAGTATGGTGTGGTGTGGTGTGGTGTGGTGTGGTGTGGTGTGGTGTGGTGTGGTGTGGTGTAGTGTAGTGTAGTGTAGTGTGGTGTGGTGTGGTGTGGTGTGGTGTGGTGTGGTGTAGTGTGGTGTAGTGTGGTGTTGTGTTGTGTGGTGTGGTGTAGTGTAGTGTGGTGCAGTGTAATGTAGTGTGGTGTGGTGTGGTGTGGTGTGGTGTAGTGTGATGTAGTGTGGTGTTGTGTGGTGTGGTGTGGTGTTGTGTGGTGTAGTGTAGTGTAGTGTAGTGTGGTGTGGTGTGGTGTAGTAGGATGTGATACCTGCATTCTTCTGTGTGTTTTCTCACCTTAGCCTATCTGGCAACCCCTGGACTGCAACACACATACACTGCCTCCCTTTTTTAGTAGTAGAGGCGGACACCACACCACACCACACCCGCTACTAACAGAGAGGAGGCGGAAGCGATGCTGATTATACATAAGGGTTCAAAATTTGCCTTCGTCCCACACCACCTGTACATGAACCCACGAAATGCAACCGAAGTCCTAATCCCTCCTAATTTTAATATCACTATTGCAAGTAAAATACTTCCTGCGGTCGGAGCTGCAACATGCGCACCCCAGCCCCCCCAAAGGTGGGGCTGGGACCCAGGGGCGGACAACCCCCCAAGCCCGAGAAACCACATTGCAGGCATGACTGACCCCCCCCACCCCCCAGGGATTGGGGGGGGGGGGGGGGGGGCATTTCTGACTAGTGTAGCCGGACCCATGCATCGTCTGGCAGCAACGGAATGGCGACACGTCTCACACAAAAAAGTGACAGCCCTCTGGATTTCTGCCTCAGAATCACAACAGGAGAATTTGAAAATTTTAAGTTTGAAACTTTACAGGGCACCCCAGGGGAGTGAAACGATTTGGAAAGGCTATACTTAGATGCATGAGCTCTTTTTAAATAGTCCTTATATAGGGTCTTTATTTGGGCTTCATTTATGAGGCAGGGCCTTTTTTACCGCTTAACATAGCAATCGGTAGTTTTGACCCCGTTTTGGCGAAAATATCGCTATGAAAAAGTTAAAAAAAAAAAAAAAAAAATCTTGTGCCCTAAATGACCCTAAAAAGCTATAAAAGGCTATACAAGATTTAAAAAGCTAGGAAAGCAATAAAATGCTGTCTCTGAAGGAGGCCTAAAGCCATAAAGCTAGAAAAAAACCACTTTCAGTTTTGAAAATAAAAATGTTATTAGGGTAGTGAGTTAGTGACCCTGGACAAACTTAATTCACCTGTTTAGAAAGTAGAAGCAACAAATAAAGAAAAAATAGTACAATATACCTAAATAAAGCAACAAATTAAGAAACAATAGTACAAAAAGTATAAATACAAATAGTATAAATATACAAGCAACAAATTAAGAAACAATAGTACAAAAAGTATAAATACAAATAGTATAAATATACAAGCAACAAATTAAGAAACAATAGTACAAAAAGTATAAATACAAATAGTATAAATATACAAGCAACAAATTAAGAAACAATAGTACAAAAAGTATAAATACAAATAGTATAAATATACAAGCAACAAATTAAGAAACAATAGTACAAAAAGTATAAATACAAATAGTATAAATATACAAGCAACAAATTAAGAAACAATAGTACAAAAAGTATAAATACAAATAGTATAAATATACAAGCAACAAATTAAGAAACAACAGTACAAAAAGTATAAATACAAATAATATTATAAATATATAAGCAACAAATAAAGAAAAAATAAAGAACACATAGTACAATCTGCCTAAATTTATAGCAATCCAACGGATGATTTAGATTTGGTTATTGTAGTTCGTAGTTAGTACGCGATTAGTACCTCCACTATTTTGGGCCCAATCTCAGACAATTCTCAGAATTCTCAGAAATTATCAGAATTCTCGATCCTTAAGCCACAAGCTGTCAGAATTCTCGGGCGAAATAATTCAAGTTCGAGGTACGAACTACGAACTACGAGCTAATAAGTGTTTTGTAACCCCAAATCAAAATCATCCGCTGAATGGCTTTAATTCACGTGTTCAGAAATTAGAAACAACAAGTAGGGAACAAATAGTGCAATCTGCATAACTTTCAAATTAACATGAAATTCATTTTTAATTATAAACTTCAAATTAACTTTCAGTTTGAATATGTCCGGGGCACAGCAGAAGCATGACATGAAGAACAAATAGTATGATCTGCATAGCTTTCAAATTAACATAAAAACTTAAAATCAACTGTCAGGTTGAATATGTTCGGGGCACAGCAGAAGCATGACATGAAGAACAAATAGTATGATCTGCAAAGCTTTCAAATTAACATAAAAACTTAAAATTAACTGCCAGCTTGAATATGTCCGGGGCACAGCAGGAGGATACAATGAAAAGCAAGTAGTATGATCTGCATAGCTTTCAAATCAACACGAGAACTCAAAATTAACTTTTAAGTATCTTCAAATTAACTTTCAGTTTGAAAATGTCGGGGGCACAGCATAAGCAAAAAAAAGAAAGCTCAAAACACTGTCAATTGGCTACCCCTGGAATGTACATACAAAAACACCAACAACAACATTCACCAACATACAAACAACAACACTTATCAACAACACCACTCACCAACACACCAAGACACAAACAACAACACTCATCAACATACAAACAACAACACTTACCAACAACACCACTCACCAACATACAAAACAAACAACAACACTCACGTTCCTTCCCAGCTTGGCTATTCTGCTCTGCCTTGCTTGACAACAATACAAGCACACAAATAGCAATACAAGCACACAAATAGCAATACAAGCACACAAATAGCAATACAAGCACACAAATAGAGATACAAGCACACAAATAGCAATACAAACACACAAACAACAACACTCACGTTTCTTCCCAGCTTGGCTATTCTGATCTGCCTTGCTTGCTCTATCTCAGCTCTATGCTCTGGGGTGATATCTGCATCCTCACTTGGCTTGGGTATGATTGGGCTGTAGTAGATGCCCCCAAACCACAGGAGCCTCAAAACCAACTCCTGGTGTTCTCCAAGTTGGGTGGTTGTAAGTTGGGTGGTTGTAAGTTAGGTGGTTGCAAGTTGGGTGGTTGTTAGTTGGGTGGTTGTAAGTAGGGTGGTTGTAAGTTAGGTGGTTGTAAGTTGGGTGGTTGTAAGTTGGGTGGTTGTAAGTTGGGTGGTTGTAAGTTGGGTGGTTGTAAGTTGGGTGGTTGGAAGTTAGGTGGTTGTAAGTTAGGTGGTTGTAAGTTGGGTGGTTGTAAGTTGGGTGGTTGTTAGTTGGGTGGTTGTAAGTTGGATGGTTTCAAGTTAGGTGGTTGTAAGTTGGGTGGTTGAAAGTTGGGTGGTGGTAAGTTGGGCGGTGGTAAGTTAGGTGGTTGAATATGCGGTCATTCATCATTAGCATGACCTCGCCAGAAACCTGTTCAAACTAACGCATCGCCCCCAGAAAATTGCCCTCAGCTTAACCTAATGCATCGCCCCCAACTCAACCTAACGCATCGCCCCCAGAAACTCACCCCCAACTCAATCTAACGCATCGCCATAGCTTGCAAGCAACCAGCTCAACCTAATGCATCGCCCCAAACTCAACCTAACACATCGCCCCTAGAAAATTGCCTCCAGCTCAACCGAACGCATCGCCCCCAGTTAGAATTATATATATACACCATTATACTTTGTTACAGTCCAGGGGAAGAGCATTAGGCTCAAGGGAATTGCCCAACCTCAAACAATTAAGATCACCTGTGCTGTCCAGAGGGGCGGGAATTACAGGTACTTTGTTTAAACAAGGTTTTTTTTGTAAGAAAAGAAAGCAGTGTCTATGCACAGCACAATGGTGCTCCTAGTAGCTTAGAGGGTGCTAATAGCAGCTTTTTTGCCAAACCTACAGATTCTATCGTAGTACCCCCAACAAACCAAGGTTTATGATTGCACTATATACAATCGTGCTATATACGTTTGAGCGTTTCCACGTAAAACCTTGGGGCACTTACCGACAGGTACCTTAAAAAAAAAAAAAACTGTCCAAGAATTGTCACAATGACCTCTTAGGACGTGCCCAGCGGGAATAAGGGAACCGGATCGTAAGTATACGATGCTCGAGCCGACATCGCATCTAGATAACAGTTACCGTGCCGGTCGACGACCCTCCAGACGGGCCCAGGCGCACTCAAGGGGGTTCGAACCCCGCACCTGCCTCGATTGTTTACCTCTGCTCTGCCACTGAGCCATTCGGTTCTGATCGGCGATGACGGGTGCTTATGTTTCAAAGTAAAACCCACAAAGCACCAAAACCCAAAAAACAAACCCCAAAAAACCCCAACAAACCCCAAAAAACAAAGTACATCATTGTACTATATACAGTAGTGCTATGCAGGGTACAACTAAGCGCGCGCTGCAGCGCGGCACCGCGCTGCCTTTTTGAGCCCCTCTGCGCATTTCGCACAGTTTTTTCAACCCCCTGTGGGCGCAGCGCGCAGTTTTTGCGCTTTTTGCACTAAAAAGCGCTGGCCAATATGATGTTTGTGCGCTTTAAGCGCTGACCAATTTGGCAAGTAGTACCCTGGTGCTATGTACAGCACCTTCAAGAAAAAACTGATTGTAGAGCATCTGCGATTAAGGAGGGTGGGTAAAGCATGTATGCCCTGCTTTGGTAGGTGCGATGCATGGCCCCACAGCCCAAGGATAGTGCCACATATTCTGTTAAACTACAGAACTCCCCGCCCTCATGTGTATTTCCCCAACCAAACCAAGGTACATAATTGTACTACACAAAATTGTACTATATACAGCACCGTCAAGAAAACCCTAGTTGGTGGTATTGGTTTGGTGTCGGTTTCTAACCACACCTACAAAGGTACATCATTTCACACTATTGCTATGTACTGCACCTTAAATACAACCCTAGTTGGTGGTTGTATGACGAAGTTAGTGGTAGTGGTTTGGTGTCGGTGTCTAACCACCACTACAAAGGTACATCATTTCACACTATTGCTATGTATTGCACCTAAAAGAAAACCCTAGTTGATGGTGGTATGGCAAAGTTGTTGGGGGTGGTGGAGTGTTGGTCTCGAGGTGGTGGTAGTGGTTTGGTGTCGGTGTCTAACCACAACTACTAAGGTACATAATTCCGCACTTTTGCTACATAAAGCACCTTCAAGAATACCTGGGCAGAAACCCACCTGAGAGATGCCCAGGCGATCTGAAACCAGGTCAGACAGGGATCCTGATTTTGTCTCATCCAGGTTAATGTGTTCCACCCTTGGCCCTAGCTGGTATCGCAAAGGGGGCATTTGGATGGCAGACAACATCAACGGTACATCTATCAGTGCCATTGCTGATAGTACTGATGATGTAGCTACTGGAGAAGTTCCATTCTGGGGCTTCTCGTCCTTGGCACCTGCAGAGGCATGGGATAATAGTAGGGTTGACAGTGTAAGCGGTACATCTATCAGTGCCATTGCTGATAGTACTGATGTTGTGGCTACTGGAGAAGTTCCATTCTGGGGCTTCTCATCCTTGGCGCCTGCAGAGGCATGGGATAATAGTAGGGTTGACAGTACAAGCAATACATCTAAATGGGCCATTACTGATAGTACTGTTGTTGTAGCTACCGGAAAATTTTCATTCTGGGCCTTTCGTCCTTGGCGCCTGCAGACAGAGGCAAGGGATAATAGATCAAAGAGAAAAATGCCATATTACAAGGTGTGAGGTTGAGGGCGCCAGCTCGTTTGCTTGCACTGGGGCCAACCACGAAATGGGATAATAGTAGAGTTGAAAACATCGACCTGAATCCAAGATTATCGTACCATATATCATACGATATCATACAATATATTATACCATATATTGATACATCGTAAGATATCATACAATATAGCATTCGTTATAGATATCCGCAATATCCTACTTGACAACTTTAGATAGTAGAGAACCAACCTTGACCTGGTTACATGTAACCAATGAGGATATCGATAGGGGGACACATGAGGATCGTTATCGCTCACATTACATGCAGGGCTTTTTCGTACCGCTACATCTCGCGATCGCTAGTTTTAACCTTGTTTTTGTACCGCTACATCTCGCGATCGCTAGTTTTAACCTTGTTTTTGAACCGCTACATCTCGCGATCGCTAGTTTCAACCTTGTTTTTGTACCGCTACATTTCGCGATCGCTAGTTTTAACCTTGTTTTTGTACCGCTACATCTCGCGATCGCTAGTTTTAACCTTGTTTTTGTACCGCTACGTTTCGCGATCGCTAGTTTTAACCTTGTTTTTGTACCGCTACATTTTGCGATCGCTAGTTGTAACCTTGTTTTTGTATCGCTACATTTTGCGATCGCTAGTTTAAACCTTGTTTTTGTACCGCTACATCTCGCGATCGCTAGTTTTAACCTTGTTTTTGCAAAAATAACGCTATGAAAAAGAAAACAGAAAAATGTGTTTGCCCTAATTGGCCCGAAGAAGCACTATAAGGCTATAAAAGCTTTAAAAAGCCAAATAAAGCACAGAAACGCTGTCCCTGGAGGAGGCTTAAAACCATTAAGCTGGAAAAAAAACTTTTAGACTTGAAAACAAACTGGTTACATGGCTCAAGCCTTTAAGGCTGCTTGCCGTCTTTGGTAGCAACAACAACATTCAAAACATTTCTCTGATCAAAATATATTAAATCCAATCTCTTCACACAATCATGGATAAACAGAGGGAACGGATAACGGCCTTCCAGACATTGTTTTTTTGTGTGCCACGCAACGCCATTCCGCCGCTGGATGGCGACGCATGGGTCCATCTAAACTAGTTAGAAATGCACCCCCTTATCTTCTCACATGTCTGACTCAGCTTGAAGTCGAACTTGAACATTGATTCACGGCTCCATCCTATAAGGCTGCTTGCCATTTACCAAAGGAACATCAACAGGGACTTTTTTACCGCTATACAAAGCGATCGCTAGTTTTGACCCCGTTTTGGTGAAAAAATCGGTATAAAAAAGGAAAGAAGAAAAACAAACTTGTCCTTAATGGCCTTAAAAAGAAAAAAAATGGCCCTAAAAAGAAAAAAACTTGCCCTTAATGGCCCTAAAAAGCTGTGAAAGTTTTAAAAAGCTATCAGAAGCACTGGAACGCTGTCCCTGGAGGAGGCCTTAAACCGTTGAAAAAACTTCCGAATTTGAATAAAAAAAGCCCCGAACATCAACAGTCAAAACATTCCTCTTATCAAAATATGTCAGTTCAAATCTCCCCATACACACATAAAATATACGAGTCCAATTACTAACAAAAAATATGAGTTCATATACACACATAAATACATACAAAAATATGAGTTTGAATAAACATAAAATATACGAGTTCGAATACACACATGAATTCATACACAAATATGAGTTCAAATCTCCTCATACATACAAATATACATACATACATTTAAATAGGCAGAACACTACATGGTGAGAAGTGCAACATGAGCCTAATAAAAATTATAGAGTTCTGGAGTGCTCCCGTAGAAAAGACCTGACCTAGAATTCTGCTGCCCATGGTGTACCGGCTCACGCAGCAGACGATAGTCTTATCAGCACTGCACCATAGGTCTCCGGGTTGAAAGTAAGGTAAGCAAAGCAAGGCAAACAACCAACCAAGGTTCCAACGGTCCATAATTGGCGGAGCCCCCAGTGTTACTCATTTGTCCGTTCGACCGTCTGACCATGATGAAGCCAGACACGCCAGCCAACGGTCCCGTTACTAACTCGCTTCCGTTGCCACCTGTTGCTCCCTCGCGATCACTCTCCGCCAATTTTTAGCGTCGCAGGCGACGCTGCATAGAACTTGTCATGTGGGACACGCTTGAATAGTCGTGAAAAACCCACTTTCAAACAAGTCGCAAGTCATGTCCTAGACAGTGAGGAGCGCCTGAAGAACAGACACGGGGCTGTACCGCCACTGTACAACAGGGTAAACAAGGTTGCAAGCAGAACTGGGGTTTGATGCACTAGACAAAAGTACGCACATCCCCAAAACTCCCCCACGGGCACACCTATACATACATACATACATGCATGCATAAATACATGCATACAGACATGCATACATACATACATTGATAGACAGAGCTGGGCTGAGGCAACTGACCACAAAATCTTGTCACCTGCCGTATAATTACATTGCCCTTGTAGCACGAGCTCAGGGCTCCCGTCAGTAAGACGATCGTGTGGGGTTCAGTTAATGGTTGTTTTCGTTTTAGCCCCTCCTGATAGCATGGTTGGGCAAGCCCCTACGGCCTACTCGGCTAAGCCTGGACTGTAACATACATTCCAAGGATGCAAAACAGGAAGATAAGAAAGGGTAACAATGACAGATAGGATGCAAATGCAAATGTAAAGACCCATGCAAAGATGCAACCCAAGAGGTGCTCTAGTGAGACTGGACTAACAACAGACATACACACCAGTGCCACCTGCATCACACCTGCATCACTCCTGCTACCTGCATCACTCTTGTTACCTGCATCACAGGATGGGCTCCCAGTCTTCTCCATGTCATGCACTGCCAGTCGAGTCAACGGGCTGCAACTACCTCCACCTGGTCTACGAAACAACAGTTGGCGTGGCTTCGGTATAACTCTTCTAAGGGACCGGGGTGAGTGCTTTCTAGCGGGCGAAGGAGTATTGCTGCCTACGTGCGTCCTATATGCGCCGCTCACGCTCATCACTCATGAATCTAGGGATACGTAGAGCTCCATGTAGGCTTTCTATACATGAGGCGTGAACTCGACGCGGTAAGACCCCCTTGGAACCTATGGCGTGGGCTAGTCTTGGGCCAACAATGGCCTGCCCACGACAATGCAGAGTACTTCAGTGAAATTATACACCTCGAAACAGTGAGCTAGGTTGCAGTAGGGAGATGTGGAGGTCGGGGGAGGAACCGGAGAGATGGGCATGGGCTGGAGTGGCGTGGCTTCAGCCAGGGTGGCGGTGGGCGCCTGGGCGGTGCGCCTGGGCACCGGCGCCTGAGCGGCATTACCCGGCGGCCAGATCAGCTAGTCAGAATACCTAACAGACTTAGACCTAAGACAGTCATCACACTAAACACGTTAGTACCCTTGTTAAATCTGCCCGCAGAAGGTGACCAGTTTGAAGGCTGATAGACCACAGGCTGGTTACCAAACTCGATCACACGGAAAGTTATTAACAGACCTAGAGTCCTGAAGACCATGCTATGTAGGATAAACTGCCTTATCACGTTTGGCAGTTACGCTGACATCCTGCGAAGAGAAATGTATTCGGAGCCAGGGATTGGGTAAACCTCCAAGACTCTCCAAGGCCCTGCAAAACCCTCCAAGCAGGGGTCCCCCTGGTTCTCAGCCCTTGTCTCGGTCCAAAAAAATGTTCCGGTAGCTACACCAGTAATAGATATAAAACTGCTATCATGTACCTTAGCATACGCATGGCCATTGATGTTCATGGTTGCTACTCTGAGCAAGTCTTTAGCAAGTTACTATCCATTGACGATTCGCTTGGTAGCCTGAACTCCTTCGTATCGATGAACATCCTAGCTCGCATGAGCTGGACATGTTTGGACAAGTTCTTTTGCCATACTTGGCCTACCCCTGGACTGTTACATACATACATGTTTACGGGCCATCATCAGCATCCCTCACTTACGCCTCACACATCGCACAGGGTTGTAGCTAGGGTACGGCAATGGAGAATGGCTATTTTGTTGGGTTTATTTAGTTTCTCAGACCACAACTGCGCCTGGCCTTGGACTACCGCGCGACAGCTCGGGGGTAAGGTCTATCCCTCTCCCAGGTGGCATGTATGAAATGTGTAGGGCTGTCAATATCCTACGATATTATTGTTTAATATCGTTATCCTACGATATTATCGTAGGATAACGATATCGCACACCACTGTTTGGGGGGAATCAGTATGAGACCAAGGGGGTACTACAGGAAACACCCCTTACATGTCCATACACAAAAAAAACAGGTCAAATGAATCATTCCTGTAGAAGATAGGAATACACAATATTATCGTGATGAATTATCGTACGATAAAGGGCGGTAAAGGGGGATCTCCTGAGTTCGCTGGCTCCTGCTGTTACCCAGTGCTCCTGGCGAGAATCGAACCGCTGACCTCCCGAATTGTAAGATGTTTTCGTGGACCACAGATAAATAAAAATTCAAAAGGCGGCCTTGCGTCGAGTTTATCCTGTTTTTTTAGGTCGCGCTATTGACAGCCCTAGTTATTTCTTGTTATTTTGTTTATTATTTTATCGATATTGTTTTGTTATGTTATTGTTTTGTTCTGTTTTGTTTATTATTGTTATTGTTATTGTTATTGTTTTGTTTCGTTTTGTTTTGTTTTGTTTTGTTTTGTTTTGTTTTGTTTTGTTTTGTTTTGTTT
The DNA here is from genome assembly GCA_013435795.1 of Chlamydomonas sp. ICE-L. Classification (NCBI taxonomy): domain Eukaryota; kingdom Viridiplantae; phylum Chlorophyta; class Chlorophyceae; order Chlamydomonadales; family Chlamydomonadaceae; genus Chlamydomonas; species Chlamydomonas sp. ICE-L. Next base: position 10,499,330 of record JACBWV010000626.1, read on the forward strand.
TGTTTTGTTTTGTTTTGTTTTGTTTTGTAATATTTATTTTCTTGTTTTTCCAGTTCGCTTTCAGGTAACACGATATATCGTAGGATAACGATATTTTATGGGATGCAAAACTTAAATATCGTGTAATGCCGACTTATTATCCTACGATACATCGTATGATATCATAGGATAACGATATCGGAGGATGCCACCCTTGACAGCCCTATACATGTGTGAATCTGGCCAGGGGCGAATCGTGGACCCGACTGATGCTGGGTAGTACCATACCATATTGCCAGAGTTCTAGAGCTTGATTGGATTGCTCCGCCACTACATATAATCCTTCCATTCTAGGGCTTGTGTGAGGGTACCCACTCTTTGAGGCGAAAAAACTACCCTCCAAAGTTTTGGGGTTTAAGATACCCAGCAGCAGCATAGCAGTAGTTGCATGGTATGATCCAGGCTATGCTCCTTGGCTTCCGAGGGTATCACACAGGGGGACTTGGAAAGTTGGAATTGGAAGACGGTGAGCACTGAGCAGACACTAGATTGGAAGAGAAACCAAGCATCAATTCAATCCAATAACAATAGTTATGGTGCTGTGCTGCCGGCAGTATTCGTACACAAATGTCAAGTTGTGATTTCCTTGCGATTTATTTTTGCTTCTGGACTTGTGGTGAACGTTGTATCATCATTTCATCATCATTACATTGTACTAGGCAGGCCAGTGTTAAAACAAGCAAAGCCCAAACCACAACGTTTTTAGTTGTGAAAGGAATTTCACCCCAGGAGGTGGGTCTCCCGACATGAACCAGCGACACCAAGGATTCAGTTCGAATGGCGTTGCAACTCCTACAAAAGAGTAGGCGCACTGAAGGGTCGAGAGAAACCGACCCTCTACCAAACGAACATTGACTACTACCCCTATTGACCACGGCAGACAAGCTCCCTGCCCTGATCGTAAGAGGCGGAGCCAAGGAGACATAACTAGAAAACCACCACGAGGGCAGAGATCCGACAGTTCTTCCATTTAACAACTGACAACTAAGAAGGGGTCTCCCGGGTATTCTCTCAAAATCAGAGGAATGTATTACCGGTATTTCGGAATCACACAGTTGTATGTCAATTGTTAGACAATATCCGACTCCAAGGCATCCTTCTTTGAATAAAAGGACCGAACATGAAATCAGCCGCCCCGTCGGTCAAGTGATTGTTTGGGGTTCAGTTCATCATTGTTTTTTCTTTTTGAGCCCTGTATGCCCCACGGTTGGGCAAGTCCCTTAAGCCTATTTGGCCTACCCCTAGACTATAACAAACATACGAATAAAAGGACCAATGTAGTTATATCAAGGCAATCATTCAATAGACTTATATACTTTCTCTCCCCCCCCCCCCCCCCCCCCCCCCCTCCGTACCCCCACACACTCCCCCCAAGGTCTTCCCGGTCCAGGCTTGCTGTCTTCCTTTGCCCAGCCCCTCTCCTTTCTGCCCTAGATCAACTCCTTCCACCCGAGCAGGCATGCACGAGCCCCCCCAAGTCAACACCTCCCATCGAAGAACAGCACATAAGATACCTTTGCAAAATTGCACCTTAGTGCAAGCGACCCCAGTGCGAACGCAGTGTAACCCAAGTGCAAGCACAGAGTAACCCTAGTGCAAGCGAACGGGAAGGTTCCTTCAACCTTCCACCCCGTGACAAGGCGTAACAAATTTGAGTTTGTTTTGCAAAATTGGACTGAGCAAAGAGATGCACAATCATGCACGAGCCGCAGTTGGCCTAGACGACGTCTTAATGCAACCTGAATGGTTGGCTAGTAAAATGAAGCCATCACAGAACAACGCATCTGTTGCAGTCGCAAAAGTGGACTGAGGAAACAGATGTACAGTCGTGCAGTATCATAAGTACAGACATGCAGATGTACAGTCATGCAGTATCATAAGTACAGACATGCAGATGTACAGTCAAGCACTAGCTACTGTTGGCCTAGACCATGCCTTGATGCATCCTTAATGGTCGGCAAGGAAAATGAAGTCGTCACAGAACAATACATCCGATGCAGTAGCCAAAGTGGACTGAGGAAACAGATGTACAGTCATGCACGAGCCGCAGTTCGCCTGTACAATGACTTAATGCAACCTGAATGGTTGGCTAGGAAAATGAAGTCATCACAGAACAACACATCTGATGCAGTTGCCTAAGTGGACTGAGGAAACAGATGTACAGATGTACAGTCATGCAGTTTGATAAGTACAGCCATGCAGATGTACAATCATGCAATTTCCAAAGTACAGCCATGCAGATGTGCAGTCATGCACGAGCTGCAGTTGGCCTAGACCATGCCTTGATGCATCCTGAATGGTCAGCTGTGAAAATGCAGTCATCGCAAAACAACACATCTGACATGGGCTCCGGATGTAGCTTGTGCTCAACGATTGGCTCGTTGATGTTCATCTCCACGCGTGGTAGTGAGGGAAAGATTCCATTTGACTTGCTGCTCACAGATGGCTTTCTTGCGTGGCATGGGGACGAGGGAGGAGCTGAGGAGGCTAGGGATGCATTGCTCGCCACTTTCCGCATGCCGGTGCCGAAGCCCATAAAGTCAGCGTCTGAGGGGGAGGTAGGGGTGGGGGGGTGATGAGGTGGGGGTGGGGGTGGTAGGGGTGGGGGTGTGTGATGAGGTGGAGGTAGGGGTGGGTGTGTGTGATGAGGTGGGGGTGGGGGGTGGTAGGGGTGGGGGTGTGTGATGAGGTGGGGGTGGGGGTGGTAGGGGTGGGGGTGTGTGATGAGGTGGAGGTAGGGGTGGGGGTGTGTGATGAGGTGGGGGTGGGGGTGGTAGGGGTGGGGGGGTGTGATGAGGTGGAGGTAGGGGTGGGGGTGTGTGATGAGGTGGGGGTGGGGGTGGTATGATAAGCACTATTTTTGCATGAGACTGCAATAGAGGGACATGGGATAGGAGAGAAGTGAAAGTTGTTTACATAAGTGGTGACGTGTTTCGGTCAATAGACCATCATCAGGCCAAGCCGATGGCTAAGGGTGCATTACTTGCCACTTTCCTCGTACCGTTGCCAAAGCCCAGAGGGTCGGCGTCTGATGGGTGGGTGGGTGGGTGGGGTGGGGTGGGGTGGGTAGGGGGGAGCTGGTAAGCACTTGGGTTTTGGTGGTTTAAGTTCAGGTGGTTTGGGTGGTTTAGGTGGTTTAGGAAAAGAAGAGCTGACCAGCATCCCCGCCAGGTGCCGCTGGTTGGTGTCCAGAGACATATACATATGTTAATAAAAAGGGCTGACCAGCTTCCCCCTACCTGAGGCTTCCACCCACCACCATCCCCACCCACCACCATCATCACCACGCACCATCAATCACCCTACCTGAGGGGGATTGCAAGTCCCACTGGCACAACCAGCACCCTACCCGAGGGGGGTTGCAAGTCCCACAGGCACAGCCACCACCACCCACCATCATTACCCCACCTGAGGGGGGTTGCAAGACCCACACCCACCACCACCCACCACCATTGCCCTACCTGAGGGGGATTGCAAGTCCCACAGGCACAGCCGCACATCTTGACCGGCTGAACCCAGTCGATACACGCCGTAGTTGTTGTCCACGCTGACAGCTGCACTACCGTTGCCAAACCCGTTGCCACTGCCGCCCCAGGGGTCAAATTGGACGCGGCTCACCCACGAGCTGTGTCCCTCTCCATAGGCAACGGGGTACTTCTCCTACATAGGAAGAGGTGTGTGTGTGTGTGTGTAGGTGTGTGTGTGCGTGTGTGAGAGTAAGTGTATAACAGCGGGTGGGTAGGGGGGGGGGGGGGGGGGGGGGGCAGTGTAGGGTGTGGGTGTGGGGTCCAGCAACGGGGTACTTCTCCTTCAGGGGAATAGGTGCGTGTGCGTGTATAAACGTGTGTAAGTGTGTGTGTGCGTGTGTGTGTCAGTGTCTAACAGTGTGTGTGTGTGTTAGTGTGTCTAAGAGTGTGTAAGTGTGTAAGTGTACGTTAGTGTGTATGTATGTGTGTGGGTGAGTGAGTTAGTGTCTAACAGAGTGTGTGTGTAAGTGTGTCTAAGAGTGTGTAAGTGGGTAAGTGCGGGTAAGTGTGTATGTGTGGGTGAGTAAGTGTCTAACAGTGTGTGTGTGTGTGTAAGTGTCTCTAAGAGTGTGTAATAGTGTATGTGTGTGTGAGAGAGTGGGTTAGTGTATAATCTAAGAGTGTGTGTGTGATTAAGTGTGTAACAGTGGGTGGGTGGGTATGGGGGTATGGGGGGGGGGGGGGGGGGGGGGGGGGTAAGTGTAAGTGTGGGAGTAAGTGTGGATGGGGCACTGGCTCATACACCGCTAAGCACCCAGTCCCCTTAGTGCCACTTGCCTGCATGCCGTACAAGGCCACTAGGTCGTCCTCCCCACCAGCCGCCACATATTTCCCGTCAGGGCTGAAGCTACAGCAGGTGAGGGCACCGTAGTAGCTTTGGAAGCCGCCGATCAGGGTGCCGGTGGCGAGGTCCAGCAAACGCAACGCACCGTCACGGCAGGCAGCCGCTATCCGGGTCCCGTCGGGGGAAAGGGCTATATCATTGATGCCTCCACCATTGACGCTGATGGTGTTGAAAGGGCTTTGCGCTTGTGCCTTTGACTTGCTGCTCCCTAGGGAGAATTTACTTATACTGATGCTGCTCTCGGCCAAGACGTTAATCTTTTTATACACGTATATGTTTCCGCTTGTGAACGCTGCTACAAAGCAGCCAGCATCGGAACGGGGGACCCACGACACAGCTGTGCACCTAGAGCCTTCGCTGGAAGATTCGGGGCTCAGCATGCTGGCAATGATGGGCTTCGATGAGCTTGCCTGTAGCTGAGCCCGGAGAGACATGAGAGCAACTGCGCAGCATATAAGGGCAGTGTATTGTTTTTTCAGCAAAGATTCTTTTTCCAGCAGAGATTGTTTTATCAGCAGTTTGTTTTAGCAATTTTTGTTTTTTCAGCAGATGCTGTCAATGGTGGGCTTCGATGAGCTTGCCTGTAGCTGAGCTCAATGAGACATGAGAGCAACTGCATAGTAAATAAGGTTTGCAGCATATAAGGGCAGTGTATTGTTTTGTCAGCAGAGCTTGAAGAGATGAACGTTGTCCAGAAGATGAGGTTCCTGGAGTCACTACAACCACCACCACCATCCACCCCCCCCACCTCACCCGTTCGCTCACACCCACCACTTCACCCCCCCACCCCCCACCCACTGAGGTCGAAGAGACATGAGAGCAACTGCGCAGCATATAAGGTCCCAATGGTAAAACGATTGTTTGGGGTTCAGTTTAACAGTGCCTTTTCTTTTTAAGCCCTTCTTAACATGGTTGGGCAAGTCCATTTAGCCTATATGGCTTACCCCTGGACTGTAACATACATACATGCATACATACATACATACATACATACAAGGTCAGTCTATTGTTCTTCAGCAGAGATTGTTTTTTCGGCAGTTTGTTTGAGCAAATATTGTTTTTTTGGCAGAGATTGTTTTTTCGGCAGTTTGTTTCAGCAATTTTTGTTTTTTCAGCAAATGCTGACAATGATGGGCTTTGATCAGCTTGCCTGTAGCTGAGCCCGGAGAGACATGAGAGCTACTGCGCAGCATATAAGGACAGTGTATTGTTTTGTCAGCAGAGATTGTTTTTCGGCAGTTTGTTTGAGCAAATATTGTACTTTCAGCAGAGATTGTTTTCGCCGCTACCTATCCCGATCACTACCTTAGACCCCGTTTTGGCCGCAATGTTCGCTACCTGAGACCTCCAACCCCCCCAGCTTTCGGGCAGCACGGCCCCCGAGCACCCCGGGGCGGCCCTAATATAGCTACCAGGACTCTGTCCCTGAAGGAGGTCTAAACCCATGAAGCTAGCAGGTAACCCACTTTCTAAACTGAATTGTAAGTCTGTGTATAAGGTCAGTTTATAAGGTTAGTGTGGCGCTGGTGGTTGGCCCCAGTGAAAGCAAACGGGCTGGCACCCTCAACATCACGCCTCGTAATAAGGCGTACTATTTATTTATCAGTGTGGCGCTGCTTTGTGTAAGTGTCAGCGATAGCTGTCTGTTGTCTCTCTGTCTCATTACTGTCTGATTACTATGTATGGGGTTTGTGTGTCCTGTGACGCGCCCGCCTGCTGCGGTGTCCTCTGTAGCCTGCGTGCAACAGTGGGGGGGAGCTAGTACCCACAAAGCCATTACCCACAAGCCAGATCTCCTCGGGTTTAGGTTTAGGGGTTTAGGGTTAAGGTTTAGGGGTTTAGATTACAGGGTTTAGGGTATAGGAGATCTGGCTTGCGGGTACTGGCTTTGTGGGTACTAGCATCCCCCCTCCGCGTGCATCGGGTATGTATAACTACCACCCAAGCTCTGTAGTGCTGTACCGGACTGTCATACCAATCGACTTTACCCTAAACCCAGCCCCCATTATAGTGGCTGTGGCTGTGCTCTTAGGTTTTGTCCTCGTACACTGTTATTGTTCTTTCCCTTCGATCAAACTTCCTTCCCTTCAACCGTACACCTTTCCCTTTGATCGTACACCTTTCCCTTCCTCGAACACTGCAATTGTTATTTCCCTCCGTCCTTTCCCTTCTTCGAACACTGCAATTGTTATTTCCCTCCGTCCTTTCCCTTCTTCGAACACTGCAATTGTTATTTCCCTCCATCCTTTCCCTTCTTTGAACACTGCAATTGTTATTTCCCTCCGTCCTTTCCCCTCTTCGAACACTGCAATTGTTATTTCCCTTCGTCCTTTCCCTTCTTCGAACACTGCAATTGTTATTTCCCTTTGTCCTTTCCCTTCTTCGAACACTGCAATTGTTATTTCCCTTCGTCCTTTCCCTTCTTCGAACACTGCAATTGTTATTTCCCTTCGTCCTCTCCCTTCTTCGAACACAGCAATTGTTATTTCCCTTTGTCCTTTCCCTTCCTCTAACACTGCAATTGTTTATTCCCTCCATCCTTTCCCTTCCTCGTACACAGCAATTGATCTTTCTCTTCATCCTTTCCCTTCCTCGTACACTGCAATTGTTATATCCCTCCGTCCTTACCCTTCAATCAGTGCCATGCTTCTTTGACAGTAAGGGGTCCTAGGGTTCAAATAATTTCAATACAGAAGTGTGCATGTCCAAGATCAAGCCATGTTTGAAGGAAACAAACCATGCTGTGCATATTCAAGGAAAGCAGCCAGTGCCTTTAAGAAGCGTCATGGTGCTCTTAAGAGCCTTTGGGGTGCTACAAGAAATTGCATGCATGATATCATATGATGCCTGTAGTCTGACTAGGCTAAATTTGCCATTTATATACAATATCATAAGATGCACTTAGTATGATATCATATGATATCATACTTACCTTCGTTCAACATCATATGATATGCCGGTCCCAACAAATAACTAGGGGTCGGCTATGTTATATAACATTAGTGAATAAATAATATGATATAATATTAGAGATAGTCCTGCGAGCTGTCTCACCAGAATATCACATTTATTTGAAAAACTAATATTTTTGTGACAATATGAGATACAATAATATTCGTTTTTCAAACACTAATATTAGTTGCCGGTCCCTACAAATAACAGCCACAAAGGCAACCTAACGAAATGGCCACAGAGGCAGTGTGTGGGGTGGATGGTGTGTGGTGCACCGTCATCGCTGGTGTGTGGGTGGTGTGTGTTGACCTGCTATGGCTGTGTGGTGTGTGGTGTGTGGTGCACCGTCATTGCTGGTGTGTGGGTGGTGTGTTGTATTGCCATGGCTGTGTGGTGTGTGGTGTACCGTCATTGCTGGGGGTTGGGGTGTGAGTGTTGAACTACCATGGCTGTGGGGTGGGTGGATGGTACTACTGTCAAGCCACAATCCCAGCGTAGTGTTCCTGTATTGGCCCTCAGTGTAGGGTGATATGGTAGGGCTCTTACCTCTCCCATCCCCACAATGCACCCACACGTATACAGACATACAATTCTAAGTATGGGGTGTCGCTGCGCAGCTCTTCAGACTGGCTGGTGCTTTCGCTCTGTCAAGCTGGCACTTAACCCACATGCCGGGGTATAGGAGAGGGTATAGGTATTGGGGGTGTTACTTTATTGATCGACTCCCTTTAAAGACACGCCCATGAGGCTATGTGAGGATGGGTGGTTCTTGCTCCTATAATCTGGGGACTCTCTTTAAAGACATGCTCAGGAGGCTGTGTGAGGCTGTGTGATTCTTGCTCCTATAATCTGGGGGGTGCACGGTTTAGTATTGGGACCCCAGCGCAGGGTGATAAGGCAGGACTCTTTACCAAAGTTGCTTTTAAGGAAATGAACCAGTGTCTTAACATAGCACCATGCTGCTCCTGGTAGCCTTCGTGGAGCTTCTAGCAGCAACTTTGCCCCCCAAAAGCAAAACCCTAAAAGGCTCCTACTTAGGACTCATACTACATAATTTAGCACAGGAATACCCGGACTCTTACCTTGCCCATCCCCAAGGCCAACTAGGAGGTCCACACCATCCTTGGCAGGCATGAAGGTATGGCATGAGGGAAAGCCAGTCCTTGAGCTGGATACGTTGAATCCTAGAGCTCTCGCTGGGTCCTTCTGCACGCTGTCCGGTCTGCAAATGTTCAGATTATCGGCCACGTTGTAGATTAGCCATCTGCCTGCTTCGTTACCTCCTCCGCTGAGGGTTGCTAGCGTCAGTCGCGTCTGCCGGAGGTGGTTGAAGGGTATGGGGCCAGGTTTGTCAGCCTGCAGTAGGTACCGGCCTTCTGGAGTTTTGAAGCGCTGCTTGACTTCGCCGACTGACTTCTTTGCATCGGCGCCGTACGGTAAAGGCATTGCTGTCCTGGGCTCGTGAGTAGCTGGGGGGGATCTTTCTACTGAGTGCGGATCGGAAAATCCCCTCATGAACGTTGCGCTCTCTGAGAAACGAGGCGCACACGAGAAGAAGTCGATGCAATGCAGCTTCGACGAACGCACAATGTTTCGTCCAACAGAGAACCCGCATAATAAGTAACAGAAAGTAAGGCCGTGTGGAGCGGCTTCGTTTTGCTGACCTGGCGGTTCTGGGTCCTGACTTATGAAGCTAGCGCTAGCGGCATGCCATGATGTCCCGGTGTTCACCCCAAACCCTAAACCTCAAATGAATCAATAATCGACATAATTTCATATTTATACACAACCAGGAGGGGCTGGATTAACCAGCATTTCCTTACCCGGGCCCCAACATATTGCAAGGTCACGAGCACGAGGACCAAAGGTCACGTACTATTAGTAGACGCGTCTTCCATCAGTTCATCACACAAATCGAATCGTGAGATACGTCATCAATTATCTAAGCAACATTCTTCTTCTACTCAGTTCTACTTCCGTAACTACTTCTTCTTCTTCCGCATCTTCTTTATCTTCAAGTTCAATTTTTTCTTCTTCCTCGGATTGACTACATGAGCTGTCAGTCAGCCTTCTTGAACTTGGACTGGGATACTCCAGGAGGAACACAGGAACCTGGTCAGCATGTATGTATGTTACAGTCCAGGAGTAGGCCGAATAGGCTATCGGGACTTGCCCAACCGTGATAGGAAGAGCTTAGCAAGAAAAAGCACTGATGAAAGGAACCTGAAGCAATCGTTTCACCGACTGGGGTCCTGAGTTCGAGCTACAGTCATCATTTAATTCCTATGTATTTTTACAGTCTAGGGGTAGCCAAACAGGCTAAAGGGACTTGCCCAACCTTCTCCATGGTCTACAACTACATGTACTATGCACGGTATGTATGAAGTGAGGCAGTTAACCACGGCCATCACTGTTGTATACATTTTTCTACCTTGTTCTACCTTGTTGAAGAGTCCGGACATTATGCACTTACTAAGCAATGATCATCTGCATGGTACTACATTATATATTATTCATTATTCAGTAAGAAATATAGAAAGGGAGGAAGGAAGGAAAGGAAGGAACAAAGGAAGGAAGGAAGAAAGGGAGAAAGGTCCTAGGTGACCAGATGCAACCGCAACAGGAAGGGCACCGTACTCTCACACCCCACCGACGACTGAAAGATGGCCCACTTCTTCCTACCCATTCTATCGCCTAGCGCCTAGCGCACAATACACTATTTCACACCCACTGGCGATTAACAAATCGACCTCATCCACCCAAGTCCCAACAACCCATCCAAACGTACAACCCACAGCACACTACCAATGTTTCTATTAGGCTGTCCACCCAGTAGCTACAGACAATTCAGCTACGTCAGCTATTTGCTCGGCACAGCCTCTTTAGCATGCTCCGTCAGGAACTGCTGCTTGAATCTGTCCACCCACTGGGTACAGCTACTTGGTTAGGACGGTCTCTGTAGTATGCTCTGTCAGGAACTGCTGCTTGAGGCTGTACACCCAGTGGCTACAGACACTTATGCTACTTCAGCTACTTGCTCAGGCCGGCCTCTTTCGTATACTGCAGCAGGAACTGCCGCTTGAGGCTGTCCACCCAGTGGCTACAAACTCTTCAGCTACTGCAGCTACTTGCTCAGGCCTCTTTCTTATGCTACGGCAGGAACTGCTGCTTGAAGCTGTCTACCCAGTGGCTACAGACGATTCAGCTACTTGCTCAGGACAGCCTCTTTCTTCTACTAAGGTAGGAACTGCTTCTTCGGGTTGTCTACCCAGTGGCTACAGCTACTTAAGCTACTTGGTTAGGACAGCCTCTTTCGTATGCTCTGGCAGGAACTGCTGCCTCCAGGCTGTCCACCCTGTAACTACAGACGATTCAGCTACTTGCTCAGGACAGCCTCTTTCTTCTACTAAGGTAGGAACTGCTGCCTCCAGGCTGTCCACCCAGTAACCACAGACAATTTTTCTACTCCAGCTACTTTTTCAGGACGGTCTCTATATCATGCTCCGGCAAGAACTGCGGCTTCCAGGCTGTCCACCCAGTAACTACAGACAATTTAGCTACTTCAGGTACTCTAGCTACTTGCTCAGGACATTCTCTTTAGCATGCTCCGGGAAGAACTCCTGCTTCCAGGCTGTCCACCCAGTAACTACAGACCATTTAGCTACTTCAGGTACTCTAGCTACTTGCTCAGGACATTCTCTTTAGCATGCTCCGGGAAGAACTCCTGCTTCCAGGCTGTCCACCCAGTAACTACAAACAATTTAGCTACTTCAGCTACTCTAGCTACTTGCTCAGGACATTCTCTTTAGCATGCTCCAGCAAGAACTGCTGCTTCCAGGCTGTCTACCCAGTAACTACAGACAATTTAGCTACTTCAGCTACCTTAGCTTCTTGCTCAAGACATTCTCTTTACCATGCTCCGGCAAGAACTGCTGCTTCCAGGCTGTCCACCCAGTAACTACAGACGATTCAGCTACTTGCTCAGGACAGCCTCTTTCTCATGCTAAGGTAGGAACTGCTGCTTCCAGGCTGTCCACCCAGTAACTACAGACAATTTAGCTACTCCAGCTGCTTTTTCAGGACGGTCTCTATATCATGCTCCGGCAAGAACTGCTGCTTGCGGCTGTCCACCCAGTAACGGCATACAATTTAGCTACTTAAGCTACTTTAGCTACTTTAGCTACTTGCTCAGAACATTCTCTTTAGCATGCTCCGGCAAGAACTCCTGCTTCCAGGCTGTCCACCCAGTAACTACAGACAATTTAGCTACTTGCTCAGGACATTCTCTTTAGCATGCTCCAGCAAGAACTGCTGCTTCCAGGCTGTCCACCCAGTAACTACAGACAATTTAGCTACTTCAGCTACTTTAGCTGCTTGCCCAGGACATTCTCTTTAGCATGCTCCAGCAAGAACTGCTGCTACCAGGCTGTCCACCCAGTAACTACAGACAATTTAGCTACTTCAGCTACTTTAGCTACTTGCCCAGGACATCCTCTTTAGCATGCTCCAGTAAGAACTGCTGCTTCCAGGCTGTCCACACAGTAACTACATACAATTTAGCTACTTCAGCTACTTCGTCTACTTGCTCAGGTCGGTCTCTTTAGCATGCTCCGGCAAAAACTGCTGCTTGAGGCTGTCCATGATGTCGTAGTGCCGTTGCCTGCACTCCTCGAAGCTGAACTTGTTCCCAGCGTAGGCCCCCTTCTCCGCAATCACCGCCCCAGAGAACTTTGGGAACATGGAATCTGCATGGTTGGTAGGAGTTGGTTTGGTTTGGTTGGGGATGGGTTTGGTTTGGTTGGGGGGGGGGGGGGGGGGGGGGGGGGGGGTATGGTAGAAGGACATAAGGTAAGATGCAGGTGCCGAAGCCTATAAGGTCAGCGTCTGCGGGGGAGGTAGGGGTGGGTTGGAGTGGAGGGGGGGTATGATGGGGTTTTGGTGGTGGTGGTGATGGTGGTGGTGGATTATGATGTGCACTATTTGGATGGTTGGTGGGGGGACATGGGCTAAGAGAGAAGTGAGGGGGGAGCTGAGGAGGCTAGGGATGCATGGATCGCCACTTTCGGCATGCCGGTGCTGAAGCCCATAAGGACAGCGTCTGTGGGGTGGTAGGGGTGGGGGGCTGTTGTTGTTGGTGGTGGTGGGTTACGATGGGCACTATTTTGAATCAGACTGCAATAGAGGGACATGTGATACGAGAGAAATGAAAGTTTTTCACAAAAGTAGTGACATGTTTTGGTCAATAGACCATCATCAGATCAAGCCAATGACGAAGGATGCATTACTCATAGGGAGCGGCAACTAATATTAGTGTTTGAAAAACTAATGTGAACTTATATCATTACAGTCTCACAATAATATTAGTTTTTCAAAAAAAAATCGAAATTCTGGTGAGACAGCTCGTCCGACTAATTTTATATAATATTATTTATTCACTAATATAATATAACATAGCCGACCCCTAATTACTCGCCACTTTCTTCATGCCGTCGCCAAAGCCCATAAGGTCTGCGTCTGACGGGAGGAGAGGGGGGGGGGGGGGGGGGGGGGGGGGGGGGGGGGGGAGGGGGTAGGGGGAAGCTATTCAGCACTTACCTGGTCAGCACTTGGGTTTAGGTGGTTTATGTTTAGGCGGTTTAGGGTTTAGGCGGTTTAGATTTAGGAGGTTTAGGGTTTAGGTTGTTAAGGTTTGGGTGTTTTAGGAATATAGGTGCTGACCGGCTAAGTGCTGACCAGCTAAGTGCTGACCGGCTAAGTGCTGACCAGCTTCCCCCTACCTGCGTGGTTGCTCCTCAGGAAGCCTGCCTTCACGTCATAGTCTTCTGTTTCCACATGTGCCATGCCGCCATCGTCCGCGGCATAGAGTATGAGGTTGCCTAACTTGGCATGCCAGTGCATCCTCTGCATGTCGTACCAGTACTTGGCATCAGTCGGGGTAGAGGAAGACTCGGTCTCAGACCCACTGCTCTCCGCTGTCGTCGCTCCACTGCTGGGCTCAGACCCACTAAGAGAGCCCCCCTGTAGTTTGGTCTTACGCCACTGGGAGCCCTCGGGAGCGGTGGCAGGCATGATGCGGTTTACATGCAGGCGCTGGCGCCAGGCCTCAAAGCCATTGCCGTCTAGGGGCATGGAAACTCGGGACAGCGAGGCCTCCGCCCTCAGCAGCACGTGAGCGATGGTGCGTGCATCCGTGCGCGTGAACAGGTCCCTAGCGTCGAGTCTGGAGAAGAAGCTGAGCCTGTCCACATCGCTGAGCTCCATGGCCTGGAGGTATGTGTGTGTGTGTGTGTGTGTGTGTGTGTGCATGAGAGTGTGTGTGTACGTGTATGTGTTTGTGTGCGTGTCAGAAGGATAGGATTGCAGCTTGTGTGGGGTGGGGTTGTGGGTACTAGCATACAAATGGTGCATGCAAGTAGGAACTGGCATAGTTAGGGCCAGGATGTCAAACAATCGGACAAATTGGTAATCATGGGGGCTCCCACCCACCATTATGGAGGAAGGGGGGGGGGGGGGGGGGGAGGGGAGCTCAGCCAAAAAATGATGCAGTAACAATGGTGCCAATGTAGCCGAACAGGTTATCAGGTGCATATATCATATATGGCCATATCGGCCATAGCAAAACAGATTGGTAGGTGCATATATGGGCCATAGCTGTACGGGTTGAAAGGCGCACATATGGGTCAGAGCAGAACAAGACAAGAATGGTGCGGTGAAGATGGTGCCAAGGTAGCAGAACAGGTTGTCAGGTGCATATATGTAGGGACTGGCAAATCATATGATGTTAACCAAAGGCGAGTATGATATCATATGATATCATACAAACTGCATCATATGATTTTGTATATAAATTGTAACTTTTGCCTAGTCAGACTGCCAGCATCATATGATATCATACGATGACATGATCTTGTATGATATCAGATTGCCGTGTGTGTGTGTGTGTGTGTGTGTGTGTGTGTGTGAGGTTGTGTGGGTGTGGAGAACCGATACTGTGGCACGTGGCAAACTCAGTTTGTGTGTGTGTGTATGGGAGGTGTGTGTGTGTGTATGGGAGGTGTGTGTGTGTGTGTGTATGTGTGTGTGTGTGGAGAACTGATACTGTGGCATGTGGCGAACTCAGTGTGTGTGTGTATATGATGACATGATCTTATATGATATCATATGATGACATGATCTTCTATGATATTAGATTGCCGTTCCTTACCTGGATGACACGCTCAGAGTTTAGTGGTCGCTCGAACAAGGCCAGAGAAACGGTGCGCCAGCGTGAGGCTTTCATACTCGGGTTGCCCTCAACCTCCAGGAACAGTTGAAGGGCTTCAGCCGCCTTGAGGAAGCTGAGCCTCTTGGGCATGGAGTCCACCTGCATGTATGTGTGTATGTGTGTGTGTATGTGTGTGTGTGTGTATGTATGTGTGTATGTGTGTATGTATGTATGTGTGTATGTATGTGTGTATGAACATATGTGTGTATGTATGTGTGAACATATGTATGTATGTAAACATAACATATGTATGTATGTGTGAACATATGTGTGTACGTATGTGTGTGTGTATGTGTGCATGTATGCGTGTATGTATTTATGTGGATGAACATTGACAACAAGCACTGTTTTTCTTATCGGCTTCGAGCAGCAGCTTCTATGCAGCT
Source organism: Chlamydomonas sp. ICE-L (assembly GCA_013435795.1). Classification (NCBI taxonomy): domain Eukaryota; kingdom Viridiplantae; phylum Chlorophyta; class Chlorophyceae; order Chlamydomonadales; family Chlamydomonadaceae; genus Chlamydomonas; species Chlamydomonas sp. ICE-L. The sequence continues at coordinate 10,514,342 of JACBWV010000626.1, forward strand.
CCCCTGGTTGGCTAATCAGCCAAACCTAAAGCAACCTAGTGCACGTTGAAGCTGGCGTAATCAGCTTTCTAGCGCTGCTGATTTTTGAGTCTTAGCCCAGTGGCTGGCTGAGGGAGCTGCCTAGAAGCTGCTGCTAGTAGCCGAAAAGAAAAACAGTGACAACAAGGCCAGAGAGACAAAGCACCAGCAGCCTAGCAACATACGGCAGCAACAACACACAACTACAACTACTCCTGGTCCCACCTGCATGAAGAAATCCAGAGTTGCAGCCAGCACTCATCAGTAAAGAGGTTCGAGGTTGGTCAAGTCCCTTTAGCCTAATTGGATACCCCTGGGATGCAGCAACGTACGACTACAACTACAACTACCCCTGGCCCCACCTGCATGAAGAACTCCAGAGTTGCAGGCAGCAATCATCAGGGAAGAGGTTCTAGGTTGGTCAAGTCTCTTTAGCCTAATTGGATACCCCTGCATACCCACCTGCATCCCATGCGACAACTACAACAACAACAACAACAACAACAACACACAACTGCAACACGACCTGGTCTCACCTGCATGAAGAACTCCAGAGTTGCTGGCAGCCAGCACTCGTCAGTGAAGAGGTTCATAAACCCAGACTGCTGCTGCATAGCCGCCACCTCAGAAGACAGGTCAGCGGAGCTGCTGGAGCCGACGGCCCCCCACCTGTTTTGCCGGATTTGAATCATAATGCGAGAGTAGGACAGGGCTACCTGGATGGGGGTGGGATGGGGTGTGTGTGTGGTGGTGTGGTGGTGTGGTGTGGTAGTGTGTGGTGTGGTGTGATGTGTGGTGTGGTGGTGGGATGGTGTGTGGTGGTGCGGTGGTGTGGTGGTGTGTGGTGTGGTGTGGGGTGTGTGGTGTGGGTGTGGGTGGTGGGGTGTTGGTGTGTGGTGTGGTGTGGTGTGTGGGGTGTGTGTTGGTGTGTTGGTGTGTTGGTGTGTTGGTGTGTGGTGTGGGTTGGGGTGAAAGGTGGGGGGTAACAAATAAAAGCTTCTTTCCCGACAGTGTGTGCTAGGGATCTAGGGAGAAACAACAGGAAGAGGAGACGAGAGAAAGAGACGGATGTTAACATTAAGCAGCGACTAGTTTCGCCCAATAGGCATCCTTAGGCAGCAGCACTACCTGGATAACCCAGGCCACCGTGGATGCAGAATTCAATGTGGGAAATAATATATAATAATTCAATGTGGATAATAATAAATAATAACCCGGCAGCACTACGTGCAGTGTTTTTTTTACGGCGACGCGTCGCCACTGCCTCGCCCACCCGTCGTGGCTGGGCGACGCACGGGTTTGGCTAAACTAGCCAGAGTTGGCCTTCCGTAGCTCCCTGGGCGATTGGCCAATGGCCTTCCGTCGCCCACATGTCCTCTTGAATTCGACAACAGGGCTACTGCCGCGTTGGGGCTAAGGCTGGACCCCATTATATTCAGCATGGTTCTGGGTGAGAATACGATTGAGTGCAGAGTGTGCTCATATGCTGGTCATACCTGCAAGTTCAACGCCAAGACTGACTCCTACAAGTCCCATATTGGCGAGAAGGTTCGCCTTAAGGGAGCAGGAGCTGTCCCCGGTGCTTCTCACATATTTGCAGTGGACATGTGCTTGAAGCACCAGCCGCACACTACAAAATCCGGTGGGCTACTATACTTTTCTGAAATCAGGTTTGAGTAGCCCACTCTGGTGGGCTACTGAACTTTTCTGAAATCAGGCTTGAGTAGCCCACCCGGCTACACAACCTTGCCTAAAAAAATCTGAAATAAAAAACACTGACTATCTCCATCAGTGCCTAAGTCCCAAAACACCCTAAGTTGGTACAAGATTGTGGTACAGAGCCGTACAGGCCCCAAAATGCTCGGAATCAAATTCTGTCTAGCCCACCTTTCGCGCAATTGTGTCAGCTACGCGCACATGTATTTCCGGTCCGCATTCGCATGCGGTCGCGAGCAGCCTTGCACGGAAGGCTGGTGGCAGTACATCAGATGTGCGATAAATTGTGGTACAAATCCAGATCGCGCCAGACACGAGGCCGCGTGAACTATTCCGAATCATGTTACCGCGGGACGAAAGGCTTATCAAAGCCCTACCCCAGGGTCAGGGGCTGCGCTTCAGCCTTGGCCTCGGAATTTACTGAGATAGCAGTACAACTCGAAAATTCACCTGATCACCTCCCAATCCCACCTCCCAACTTCAGATTTCATCCCCCTTTCCCAAATCAAAAACTAACTTCAGATGTTTGAAACAAAGTTGAAAAAAAGTTGTTCTTTGAATATATTTTGAAAATAAATTTGAATTAAAAAAAAAAAAAAAAAAAAGTTAATGTTCATGCTAAAAAGCCAAGCTAAGACCCAAAATGAAACAATTCAGGCTGTGCAGCGTTGTACCACACTTAGGGCACCCACAATATGTAAAAAATCAGTATTTTGGGGGGTCCATATTCACCCGTACTGCCCATGTACTGCCATCCAAAACCTGTTGTAACAATTTCTTATGAGGAAAGATGTGCACAATAGGGCTACCTACTTTTTATTTAACGAAAACTTGTTTTTGATAGCGATAGGCTCCGTTCTACTTCTACGTAAAATCCGTACCGACTTAGGGAGCCCCATAGTGAAAAAAACCACATGTTTTGCTTTGCCTGCTTCCCACAACCTGAGAGAACCCAACTCTGAGTATTTATATGTTGAACTGATGTGGTTAGGTAACTTATTAGCAAAAAAAGTTTTCTTTGGACTTAATAAGTTTTGAGGTAATAAGTGAAAACCATCCGTACCACTCAGGGTCGGACTTAGGCAATCATGGAGATACGTGGATAACCCTGGCCACGGTGGACGCAGAATTTAATGTGGATAATAAAATATAATAAATTAATGTGGATAATCGTGTATACAAACACGGCAGCGCTACCTGGATAACTCTGGCCACGGTGGCCGCAGAATTCAATGTGCATAATAATATATAATAAGTAAATGTGGACATTATTATGTATACAAAACCGGCAGCGGTACCTGGATAACTCTGGCCACGGTGGCCGCAGAATTCAGTCTCCTTCGATTGAAGTACTCAAGTACTGTCAGGTTTCCCACCTCCGGCTCCAGAACTGAGGCCAGGTCTTTCATGTGAGTGAACACCCTGTCAAATTTCTTCCTGCCAAGAACGTTCTCCACCTCCGCCCAGGATTGGGAGCAAGCTTTCCTGTCGCTGGGTTCTAGCACCTGCGAATTTGCATTTGAATTTGAATTGTGGCATGGTTCTCCACCTCCACCCAAGAGTGGGAGCAAGCTTTCCTGTCGCTGGGGTCTAGCACCTGCGAGTTTGAATTTGCATTTGAATTGTTACATGGTTCTCCAACTCTGCCCAGGAGTGGGAGCAAGCATTCCTGTTGCTGGGGTCTAGCACCAGAAAATTTGAATTTGAATTTGAATTGTTACATGGCTTTCCACATCTTCCCAGGAGTGGGAGCAAGCTTTCCTATCGCTGGGGTCTAGCACCTGCGAATTTGCATTTGAATTTGAATTGTTGCATGGTTCTCTACCTCCGCCCAAGAGTGGGAGCAAGATTTCCTGTCGCTGGTGTCTAGCACCTGCGAATTTGAATTTGAATTTGAATTGTTGCAAGGCTCTCTACTTCCGCCCAAGAGTGGCAGTAAGCTTTCCTGTCGCTGGGGTCTAGCACCTGCGAATTTGAATTGTTACATGGTTCTTCAGCCAACTCTGGGCTGCTCACTGGCTGCCAATTCCAAGTTCCCCTGTGCGATACCCACGGAAGACAAGGAGCTACCTTCAGCTTGTCCACTTTGTAAACGTCCCTGCCACGACCGTGGTTCTTGTCCTTTAAAATATAGTTAAATCTTCTTCACCTGACTTCAACTTAAAGTATAAATCTTCTTAACCTGCATTTACATTTAAATATAAATCTTTTTCACCTGCATTTGCATTTAAACTGAACTCTAAATCTTCATAACCTGCATTTACATTCCAATTCGAATTTAAATTAATAATAATTATTATGATCAATTAATATAAATGTAAATCTTGTTCACCTGCATTTACATTCCAATTTTAATCTAAATATTCTTCACCTGCTTTCACATTTAAAATGTTATCTTACAAATTTAAAGCAGATTTAAAGTTTAATTAAATTATTAATAATAATTATTAATTTATTATTGATTAAATTTAAATTTAAATCTTCTTCACCTGCATTGCACGAATTCAGGACCCTTGCCGTTTACAATTTGTTGGGGTTCAGTTAACCAGTGCTTGTTTTGTAAACAGTCCTTCCCAATACTGAGGTTAAGCAAGCCTATTCAGCTTATTTGGCTACGCCTTTACCTGTCCCCATTGACTCTGTCCCGCGGGCACATATGGAGTCCAGTAGGGCACCAGGACAAATGTAATCATCATCACAATCATCATCATCATCACCACCATCACTATCATCACTATCATCATCATCATCACCATCATCATCACCATCATTATCACCATCATTATCACCACCACCGTCATCATCACCATGACCATCAACATCATAAAACACACACACCTCGAGCATGTCTGCCTTCAGCTTGTCCACCTCGGAAATGTCCATGCCACGGCCGTTGAGGGTGGAGAAGATGCGGAAGGAGGCCCTCTCATCGCGTGCTGTCATCATGACAAGATAGCAGTTTCGGAGGCTGGCATAGTGAGGGAAAGAGAGGAAAGGGGAGGGAGGTGGGTGGGTGGGTGGATAGGTGGGTAGATAGATAGGTAAGTACTTTATGGTTGGATGGATGGATGGACAGACAGTCATCATGACAAGGAAGCAGTTTCGAAGGCTGGCGTACTGAGGGAAAGGGGAGGGAGGTGGGTGGGTGGGTGGATAAGTAGGTAGATAGGTAGGTAGGTACATTATGGGTGGATGGATGGATGGATGGACAGACAGTCATCATGACAAGAAAGCAGTTTTGGAGGCTGGCATAGTGAGGGAAAGGGAAGGGAGGTGGGTGGGTGGGTGGGTCGATAAGTTGGTAGATAGGTAGGTAGGTACATTATGGGTAGATGGATGGATGGATGTATGGATGGATGGATGGATGGATGGATGGATAAATGGCTGAAAACCATATAACAATTCAAATTCAAATTCACCAGTGATTCATGAACTCCAGCAGGTTGAGCTCCCCATAGGCTGAAATACCATGTTACAATTCAAATTCAAATTTAAATTTACCAGTGATTCATGAACTCCTGCAGGTTAAGCTCCCCATTGCTTGACAGCTCGCTCAAGAACGTCTGCATAAATTTTGCGCTCTCATACAAGCGCCAGTGAGACTCATTTTCGAGCTCCTGCACCCCTGCGAAATGGAAAACAGACGAGAAAGTTTGGCTGGCTGATTGGGTTGGTGATTGGCCCCAGTGTGAGCGAACGGCTGGCCCCCTCAACCTCACACCTCGTAATAAGGCTTACCATTTATTTATTATTTTCTGATTGGAATGGCACAAGATAGCCTCGTAGCAAATTCAGGTTGTGAAGTATTCAATTTGTAAAAAAGGAAGTCCCAAGTTGGTGCTAGCTGGCTTGGCTTGGCTTGGACAATGCTGGTGCTAGCTGTTCAGGTTACGAAAGTATTCAGTTTGTAAAAAAACGAGCTGTCTCCCACCCCCCGGCCTACTTTCCCCCCCCCCACCGTCCCAAGTTGGTGCTAGCTGGCTTGGCTTGCGCCCCCGTCTGGCACCCTTTGCTCGTGAGGCCACCGCTGTTCAGGTTAGAAAAGTCTTCGTGTTTGGCCCCCTCCCTCACCGGACGAAACTACCTCACCAGTCCCAACGTTCAGAGTTCGCTAGGCTGGCTTGGCTTGGCTTGGAACAATGATGGGTGGCTAAGCGTTGTCAGGTTACAGAAGTATTCATGTTTTGTAAAAAAAGGAAGTCCTCAGGTGGTGCTATTGGCTTGGCTGAGCGGTGGACAATGAGCCCTGGGTTAGGTATGGTGCTAGCTGTTAAGGGTTTACGAAAGATATTCAGTGTATTTGTAAAAAAGGAAGTTCCCAAGTTGGGGTGCTAGCTGGGCTTTGGCTTGGCTGGACAATTGTAGTGTGGGCTCGACGGTTCCGGTTACGAAAATGTAATTCAGTTGTAAAAAAGGAAAAGCATTCACATCGTAAAAGTATTCAGTTTTTAAAAAACGAAAAGTTCATGATTGCCCTGTAAACATACATACCGCAAGTGTAGTCGATAAAAAGAAGACCTGAACAAACTAATTTAAAAAACTGAGAGCTTTTAAACCATATCTTATTTCAGACGTGTATTGTTGCTTGGTACGACTCTTTTCACACTAGTTTTTTCACCCTGAAGTGCTGTACACAGTGTTTCATGTTGTGGCGGAGGTGCCCACCACATGTTCGGGGGCGTGCGCCCCCCACCCACGGGTTACCAATTGTCAGTCCCATCCCAACCATCCAAGGTTCCGAATCCGTTCCGTCAGTCTTGACCGTGATTGAATAAGCCCGACACGTCAGCCAACAGGCGTTGTAATGGACACTGCGCTTCTGTTTGAGCAGCCGTCGGTCCCCCGCAATCACTCTCCGCCACTTTGTGTGCGTCGCAGGCGACGCTTGCATCGAATTGTGGGATCGGCTACATGTAGCCCAGGTCCTAGGCAGCTCCCTTTCTGTGTCGCCGGGCCAAGCTGAATATAAGGTTAAGTGTTGGAAGTGACAGGACAATGCTTCTGGTGTGGACGTAGTGACTTGGTGGTGGCCTTAGTGGAAAGCAAGGGCGGCTCATATCAACCTACGCGCGCGTAATAAGGATACTATGTATTTAAAAAATAAATTGGTAGGCCATATGGGCCAAGGACATATAGCGTTGTCCAGATATGATGTCGTCAATATATCATACGATTATCTGTACAATATATATATGTGATATCCTTCCCTCCGTGCTGTCGCACAGTAGTCCAAGTACTCAGGACACGAGAGCGCGTCGTCTAGCACAAACCACACACAATATAATAAATCTCACATGGCTAGCATGAAATAGTTAGCGCGTACACATGCTATGCAACGCGCGCTACTGTGGGGCTTTCCTCTGTCAATTTCTCACTGTGTCTGGTTGCATAGTTCACACATAATTCAAATTTCTATGCGATTAATCGGAGACTTGACGCCACAGGATTAAACTTGAACTGAAAATTGGGTTACATAGCACCAGCCAGCAATTAGGCTGCTTGGCGTCTGCGGCAGTAAAACAAGCATTCCCAGGCAAATGTAAACGCGAACAAATCACTTCTTCTTTCTATAGTTAATTTTTCATTTGTTTTCTTTTTCATTTTTGCATTTTTCTATTCATGACAGCCGTGAGTATCTATATTTTACACTTATAGCAAAATATTCGGGGGATGATGAAACTGGTACAAAACGGTTTCCGCGAGAACGTCGTTACTTCGTACCTCGTACTCGTTGAGAATTATCGGCCTGGAAATCCTGAGGGAATTCTCGACATATTGGCCGGTAATTCTTGAGAAGACGAATTCGACGGAAGAGTATGATAACGTTTGTCCAGTTGATCCTGAATTTGCTATAGTGCCATCTACGGCGATGCAGAGTGTAAGTGACCGCACCGTGGGGGGATGAGCCATTGGTCTCCCCTTGTCCATTGCGAGCGGCATACTCTTGCAGCAGAGGAGAGGGGAGTGCTGCGTCGGACTCTGCTACGCCAGTCAGCTCGTATGTTGCTGGCAGAAATTCCTGGTCGTTAATTGGTTGGTTGAACATTGGTTATTTGTTTGGCATTGGTTATTTGTCGGTTATTTGTTGGTTATTTGTTGGTTATTTGTTGGCTTTTTAACCGACTCTGCCCCACAGTCAAGCTGTATGTTGTGGCCTGGCATAAATTCCTGGTGTGATTGGTGTGGTTGATATCCATTGGTTATCTAGTGGATTAGTTTGTTGGTGAATGGTGGCTACTTTGCGGGGACACTCTGCAACCCACCAGTCAGCTATAAGTCGTGGCATATTTAAACTGATCATTGATTAGTTGGTCGTTGGTTGGTTGAACATTGGTTGGTTGTATGTTGGTTGGTCTTATATTGGCTGGTTGAACATAGGTTATTTGTTGACTATTGTTTTTGCTATTTGTAGGGCTCAGCTACCCTAGTCAGCTCGTATGTGGCTGGCAGAAAGGCCTGGTTAGATATTGCTTGGTTGAACATTGCTTATTTGTTGGCTATTGGACTCAACTACAAGGATGGGCAGGACCTGGCACAACCTGAGGCAAAATCCAGAAGAAGAAGAAGAAGAAGAAGAAGAAGAAGAAGAAGAAGAAGAAATTTTTATTTTAAATAGACAATGCATACAAGAATCTCTTACCGGTCAGAATGAATGACACGCACAAGAGAAAATCTATCCCCTGTTTGGGGAATTCTGAGGCTGAAATGTGTGCGCACATAGTTCATGTAAACACACATGAAGTCCATATATATTTTCAAGGTCCTCCGGTCTCTTATTTATATTTCGGGGGGGGGGGGGGGGGGGGCGGGGGGCTCAGCCATCCTCAGGTTTTTTTAGATGGATGTGTAAGTTTGTCCTTTTCTTCCTCCTCAATGAATGATATTGTGTGATCGGCCTACACCACCCACCACCCATGCCCACCAAGCCCACAGGTGGTGAGGGTTAAGAGAGGCCTGTCTGAGGTGATTCTTATCATACCGTGCGCGGTTTCTTGCCCCCTCGCTCAGACGCCCCCACACCCACCCAACATAACCCAGCCAACCCAACCCCCCAACCCCACCCAAACCACCCAACGCCACACCCACCCCACCACACAACACACACAACAAAATTGTTTGAGCGCAGGGTTACAAGCGCTTTGCTTGCTTCATATACGACACCATAAGTAGGGATCGGCATATCAATGATGTAAGCGCCCAAAACGTGGAGGATGAGCTAGTTCATTCATGATATCATACCAAAGTGCAACAATGATATTGCATTTACATCGGTCAACTGTGGGCCATCAGTCAGACAGCACACGGCCAGGATCATGATAGTCTATATTGCCGTTCCTACATTCTCAGAGAGGTTGGGTCTAGACAAACGTATATTTGATTTTTTAATGCGTATATAAACGTATGAATGTATGCACGTATGCATATAAACGTTTAGGAATTATGCCACGTATGCTATAACCGTATGAATGATGCACGTACGTATAAACTATGATGTCTGCCCGTCTGCATCTAACCCCGTATGAATGTATGCACGTATGCATCTACACGTTCTGACTGTCGGGCAGTGCTGCATATCAACGTCTTGAATGTATGCCCGTATGCCTCTCCACGCTATGCAGTATGCCCGAGATATTCACGTATGAAATGTATGCGCGTCGGCATATAACCGTATGAAATGTATGCAGCCGCGTATCAACGTATGCCTGCTGCACGTCTGCTATAAACTATGAGATGTATGCACGTGTGCGCTACTATCAACGCACCTGAGGGTAGGCACGTATGGCACTAATTCACTCGTATTGACTGTATGCACGGTACAGCGCATATAAACGTCCTGATGTATTTGCAGTATGTGCATATAAAGTTGACTGTATGACGTATGCATATAACCGTCTGACTATGGATCACGTATGCTATAAACGTATGCGTGAATGTTATGCACTGTTCGCTGCATATACATGTTGAATGTAATGACGCATGCATATGAGAGCAACCGTATGAAATTTATGCAGTTATGACATAATAAACGTATGAATGTATGCACAGTATTGCATTGTTTAGACGTATGAATTTGCACGTATTGCATGTTAAACGTAGAAGTTATGAAGCGATATGCGTTTTAATCGTCTGAATGGTATGACACGTATGCATATAAAAGTATGAGAATGTATGCACGTATTGACAGAACGATGGATGACTGTATGCACGTATGCATAATAAAAGTATGAACGATGAAAGTATGCATATAAACGTGATGAATGGATGCGTATGCCTATAAAAATGTCTATGAAAAACATGATATGAGAAAACATTATACACTTCGCGAAGTATAGACTTTTACAAAGGTTGTTAATGATAGTGACGCTGAATTCTAATTTCATTGGCGAGCCACCTATCAACTCTCAACAAAATGAATCGACCGAAAGCATTGCCCAGTCCTAAAAAAATTTCGTCTTGTCCCAATCGCAGAACACATAATTAACGACCACGAAGCGCAGTCGAACGAGAAGCCGGCTCCCCGGTGCGTAGTCTCTTTCTAGGCAGCCTCCCTGAGTCAGCTACAGGTGTCAGACCAAGTATGTGAGTATGTCGCAGCTTCTAGGCAGCCCCCTAAGTCAGCTACTGGTTCAGTCCTCAAGGCCCATGGCATCCAGGCCACCTCCTCATCAACGTAGACTGTCAGCAAGGTCAGCGTTAGCACCTATGTAGATAATCTTTTTCCCCCTTTCAAAGGAGAAGTTGGCCCTCAGCTTTGTGTACACCCGCCCAAACTTTGCGAAGAAGCGCGGTGCCAATCTAAGGGAGCCATTCAACACCAGTTGGTACAGTATATAACTTTATACGTGTATAATAATAGAACTATATAACTATATTGCAATAGTGTCCACGTTCGCATTGCACTAAGCTTGCACCATCAACCTTCCAAGCCCTCCTGGGAGCCCAATGGAATGGAAGGCCAGGCGACACTCTGATATCTGTGCCTGATATCTGGCTATCTAAATCAAACTTGGGGCCAAATTTAAACAAAATGGTATACTTGAAAGGTTAATTTTATTGCAATTTGTGATAGAGGAGGTCAGTGGCTTTCCAATGAGCTATCTAAATCAAATATTGAATGTAAACCGAGAAAGTTAAATGCCGAGAAGCGTGCTATACTTTTCAACGTACACTACTCATACGTGTGTACATACGTATGAATATACGTTTCGACTTTCGAGAAAAAATCATACGTATGAATATACGCATGATTGTATGAACGTACGATCATACGTTCATATGTCAGCCCAACCCTGCATATAAAACGTCCAGAACAAGACATATTAATAGGCAGAGGTAAACACCCGATAGAGATACATAGATGGATATACTTTTTCTCTCCTCCTGAATGCATCCTAATTCATCCTACCTTCAGAATGTTTGACACAAAAAAGTCGTTGTCTGAGTCTCTGAGCTTGAGACGGTACCTGCTTTCGCTGCTTGAATCCAGGGGATCAGCCTCGATGTGCAACATACGTTGCACGCGGGCCTCCAGAACCTGGGTGGGAGGGGATTCTGTCAGTGGTAGGGGTTTGGGTTTGGGGTAGGGTGAAGGTGTGTGAGCAAAATGATTGGGATGGCGTGTCTCAAGAACCTGGGTGGTGGTGGTGGGGGGATTTTGTCAGTAGTAGGGGTTTGGCTTGGTTGGTTGGTTGGTTGGTTGGGGGGGGGGGGGGGGGGGGGGGGTAGGTGGGGGGGAGAATTGATTGGGATGGCAATGTCTCCAGAAGCTGGGTGGGGGGGATTTTGTCAGTGTAAGGGGTTTGGGTTTGGGTGAGGTGAGGGTGTGTGAGCGAAATGATTGGGATGGCATGTCTCCAGAATCTGGGTGGGGGGGGATTTTGTCAGTGGTAGGGGTGTGGGGTGGGGTGAAGGTATGTGAGCGAAATGATGGGGATGGCGGACTTCCAAAACCAGGGTGGGGGTGGTGGTGGGGGGGGGGGGGAGGTCCAGTGGTAGGGGTTATGGTTTGGGGTGGGGTAAAGGTGCGTGAGCGAAATGATTGGGATGGCATGTCTTCAGAAGCTGGGGGGGGGGGGGGGGATTTGTCAGTGGTAAGGGTTTGGGTTTGAGGGGGAGGGGGGGGGGGAAGGCGCGTTGAGCGAAATGATCGAGATGGGTGTCTCCAGAAGCTAGGTGGGGGGGGGATTTTGTCAGTGGTGGTTGGGTTATGGTTTGGGGTGGGGTGAAGGTGCGTGAGCAAAATGATTGGGATGGCGTGTCTCCAGATCCTGGGTGGGGGAGGTTTTGTCAGTGGTAGGGGTTTGGGAGGGGGGTGAAGGTGCGTGAGCGAAATGATTGGGATGGCGTGTCTCCAGGACATGGGTGGGTGGTGGGTGGTGGGTGGTGGGGGGATTTTGTCAGTGGTAGGGGTTTTGGGTGGGGTGAAGGTGCGAGAGCGAAATGAATAAATGACTGGGATGGCGTGTCTCCAGAACCTGGGAGGAGGACATCCGGCATGGCAGTATGAAGCGGTGAAAACGTGAAGTTGGATGAGACGGGACGGGACGGGGATGGGTCAGGGGGTCAGGGGGTCAGAGAGGAGAGAGGAGAGAGGAGAGAGGAGAGGGCAGGGGCAGGGAGGGGAGGAAAGGGGAGGGGACTGGGAGCCAGTGGCAGTAGACGAAATTAGGGGAGTATATGTGGTCAGCTCAGAGGTGAGAGGGCTGTGCAGATGCAGAATTCGGAGAGAGAGTGCCAAGGTTGTAAGCATTAGACATCCCCGTTCGACGAATGGCTCAGTGGCAGAACTCCTAGAACGACGATGGTGCTGGGTTTGAATCCTTACGGGTGCGCTTTAGTGTCTGCGGTCGCTGTCAACCGCCATGGTAGCTTTGTCCAGGTTAAGTAGCAGCCCGTTCCCTACCGCAGTAAGACGGGGCTCCCTTGATACTACGCCCCACCAGGGGTATCATTACTTTTTGTAAGCATGAGATGCATGCGAGACGGTAGGGGGAAGCTAGACACCACATAAGTTAACCCCTACTTACCTAAACCCTTAACCCACCTATACCCTAAACCCTAACCCGTAAAACACTTAACCCCTAAATCTTTGAATCAAAACCACTAGAACCCCTAAACTTAAGTGGGGGCTACCTTCCCCCCACCATGCGGGATGCAAAGGGGGATGGGGGAATGGATGGTCAGATCAACAGCAGGCAGCAAGAACTCATTTGCGTCAAGCTCACATACACGGCGAGCAGCCGGCGGGGCTGTTGGTCCAGTCGCTGAGTGCATGCTGAAGGCGGTGATGGTGATGATGGTATTGTTGTAGGTAGTGGTGTTATTGCTGTTGTTGCTGTTATTATGAACTCACACCACTCACGCATTTGACAAAACGAGCTCTTTTACCCTGAAGTGCTTTTTTGTTTCATGAAAAAGGCCGCCTGCCCCTCAGACAATGCCCCCGGCCGTTCTTAACACCATGGTGCCTCCTTATGTAGGAATTTCTCCGCATTTCTTTCTGAATCCTCAGTGGCCGTTGTGTTTTTGTTGGCAAGGGGTCCCAAACCTTCCGGGGTAATAAATAAATAAATTTTGTAGGCTCCCAAAAAACCCAAGCACTCAACCATTTTGGGTGGTCGCCAACGGGGCCCTTTTCTTTCTGCAAAAAAAGACCCCTAATAAGATGCACCCACTTCTTCCACCCGAATCCACCCCTTTTTCTTCTTTTCTGCACCAATACGGCACCCTTCCCTCCCAGAATGCACCCTTTTTTTTCTTTTTTTTTCTGCCACCCCCCCTTGCCCCCTTCCCCCCACCCAGGAAATGCACCCTTTTTTTTCTTGCACCCCATAAGCACCCTTTCCCACCCCAGAATGCATCCCCTTTTCTTCACCACCTGAGCAACCCTTCCCACCCAGAATGCACCCTTTTCTGCACCCCTATAGCACCCTTCCCACCCAGAATGCACCCTTTTCAGCCCAATAAAAGAGCGCCGAAGACCTCCCAAATTAGGAATGCTGGGTCTGCAGCCCTACTCCACAGCCCTCCATGGCCCTCCACGGCCCTCCACAACCCTCCCAAACGCCTCCCTGGCCCTCCAAGCAGGCCTCCCACGGCCCCTCCAGGTGCGCCCTCCATGGCCCTCCACAAACCATCCCTCCCCCCACTCCCCTCCCATGTCCCCCCATGCCCCCATCCCACAAACAACCTTCCCCCTCCATGTCCCCTTTCCACCAAACCTCCCACGGCCCCCCCTCCCATGGCCCTCCCACAAACCCCCTCCACACGGCCCCTCCTGGCCCCCTCCATGGCCCTCCATGGCCTCCCATGCCGGCCACACAACCTCCACGGCCCTCCCCATGGCCCCCTCCACAACCCTCACACGGCCCCTCCTGGCCTCCAATGCCCTCCCAAACCCCTGGCCTCCGATGGCCCTCCACGGCCCTTCCTGGCCCTCCATCCCTCCCAAACCCCTGGCCCCTTCCATGACCCCTCCATGGCCGTCCACAACCCTCCACGGCCCTCCATGGCCCTCCACAACCCTCCCACGGCCCTCCATGGCCCTCCACAAACCATGGCCCCTCCCATGCCCCCTCCACGGCCCCTTCCCATGGCCCCTCCACAACCCCCCAAAACTTTGGCCATGAAGGCGCCCACTCTCCCTTGTACAGAAACCATGATAAATACTGAAACATAAAAGTAAACAAATAAAAATAACTGGAAAAAAAGAAAAAAGAAAAAACTGAAAATGAATGTTGAGTAATTCCGTCTGGATCTATATCTGCGATATCTGAACAGTTTCGCAAACCAATAGTTTTTTTTTTTTCTTCCTCTGAATTTTGTTGTGGGATTTGAATTGTGCTGGCCCGCACAACAGCACGGGAAGAGTAAAAATAAAAACCACTTATAGGGAGTGCCAGGAGCTTCGTCTTTCCTGGTAGTGACAACAGCACCTAGGAAAGTTACGCCTGCCCTCTGACCCTAATACGCAGTAAAAGTGAGAATCTTGCACCCTCGATCACGGTGCTTAGTGCCCCAGCTGTATGGCCCTCTGCAATGGGTGTGAAGGTGGTGGGTGTGGGGGTGGTGGATGGGTGGGTGGGGGGACATGGGTGGGTTTGTTAATGGCTGGGTGTGTTTGTTGTGTGGTGTGGGTGTGGGGGGGGGGGGGGGGGGGGGGGGGGGGGGGGGGGGGGGGGGGGGGGGGGGGGAGGATGGGTTTGTTTTGTGTTGGTGGTGAGGTTTCCTTTCTTGTTGGTGGTGGGTTTTTCTTGTTTGTGGTGGGTTGTTTTTGGGTTGGTGGTTGTTGGTGTTTGATTGGTGTTGTTGGTGTTTTTTGTAGGGTTGGTTTTGGTTGTTGGTTGTTGTTGTTGTTGTTTTGGTTTTAATTGGCTCTTGTTATTGGTTGGTTGGTGTTGTTTGGATTGTTTTGTGTTGGTGGTGGAATGGGGGTGTGCCCGTGTGCGTGTTGTGTGGTGGTGGTGGTGGGTTTGGGGTGGGTGGTGGGGAGTGTGGGTGTGGGTAGGTGGGTGGGTGGGAAGGGAAGCGGCTGGGTTAAGTAGGTATGTTAAGTGCACACGCATGGGTAAGTAAGGACCATGAAACAATATTATGTAACGTCAATTAGCAGCTTGTGGCTTTTAGGGCATTGGGGGCATGCCCGTTAAGCGGGGCGTGATGAAGTGTTTATAAACCCTTCGGTCCAAACGTGTTTGATTCTGAATTATCTGTTCGAGACCCAACTTCGGCGTGCTTTTTTATAGGTGCGACTTCGGTAATCCAAAGTTTTGATTTTCCAATCGTTTAAAGGTTGGGCAGATGTTTTTTTGTTTATTTTTCAGATTTATGTAGGCCAGGTTTTGAACAGCATGCTTGGCTACCTCAAGCCTGAAATTTCAAGAATTGTTTGCGTAGCCAAAAAAAATCGCATGGCGGAAGCGCAGAGCCTGGTTAAGGGGGGTTCATGCGACGCCAATGGCAAACAACAGAATGGCGACCCCCGTAATGCGTCCCGGCGGGGGAAAAACTGGAAGGTGGTGGGCAGGTTCTTTTCCCTGCTTGGCGACCACTTGGAATGAATTAAAACATGGCACACAGGGGAGGACAATGGAGGGCCCCGCGGAAGAGGATGTGGGGGTTTATTTTTGAAGGACTTCCTGCGGGGGGGGGGCCCCCTGTGTTTCACAGGGGGGTGTGCAATCTTGTGTCCGACGATACAGCACCATGTCGTGCCCCAAACTGCATGATAGCTGTTTCCAGGATTTAGACACAGAAATGTAATATCATTGTGGAAGAATAACTCATCAGTCGTTAAAAAGTGACGTGAGACGGTTTAAGCGGGCGGAAGTAGACCGAAGAGAAACCATTGGACTTTATAATGGAATGCTTTAAAAGACCAGGTTATTCTTCTTCCGGCGTTTCTGCAGCTGTTTCTAAGCAGCTCCTTGAAGCCGACACTTGTTGACCGAACTTTTCCTCCTGGAAAGCCCTGATAATGGTCACCAAGGGGCTCGAGGTGCCTAATTTTTGGGCTGAATAGTTAGACGGGGATCCTTGCCTAGACTGCTGCCCTTGTCTGAAAAGAAAAGGATCCATTATGAGGCCAACGTTGGGACCCCCGGCGCCTGGCCTCGTATAGCTCATAACTATTATTTTCCGGTTTATTAAAACGTATTCCAAACGTGCAGTCATCCAAATAGCAACCATGATGGCTGGGGGGCCTTCAGGGTCTAACCATCCTCAGAAGGCAATTCTGTTGGGGGGGTTGCAAATCAAGGTGTGAATGTCCCTGCTGATATCATCCACCTTGGTACAATAACCAGGGGATGTCAAACCTGAATCCAAACAAGAGTCCTATTCAAAATCTGATAATGCTAGGAC
Organism: Chlamydomonas sp. ICE-L; assembly: GCA_013435795.1. Classification (NCBI taxonomy): domain Eukaryota; kingdom Viridiplantae; phylum Chlorophyta; class Chlorophyceae; order Chlamydomonadales; family Chlamydomonadaceae; genus Chlamydomonas; species Chlamydomonas sp. ICE-L. The sequence continues at coordinate 10,530,938 of JACBWV010000626.1, forward strand.
CTGGTCTGGCCTCCCAGGAATCCCTTTTGGCATGGGGGGTCTCTGGGTTGGACCGAGGAACCAGACCCCCACTCCTCGTCCTATGCCAGTTGTTTTTGCGTCCGCCCTGCCCCCTCTTTTTTGTTTTCAGCGGCTTCGGTTTGAATGAATCGAACCAATTTTTGAAAGGAGCAGGTTGTCCTTGAGCATTTTTTTCTTCCCCGGCCCCTAAGGAGGGGGCGCGGATGCCTGGTGCCGGATCGAAAAGCGAGGGGCTAACTTTCGTTTAGCATTGCGCAATTCCACAGAGGACAGTCGCATAACGCCAGTGCGAAATATCCATCAAAAAATAATTAATTGTTACCAGAAATTATTTATATTCTTGATAATTTCTCTTTAGGATTTGGGGAGAAGATGGGGCCGTCGTTTACTGCAGGAATAAGCCCGGGAGGGTGAGTGCCTATGGCCCCGTCTGGGTGAACAGTTGGTGAAGTTCGAAATCGATGTGGCAGAATCCCGCCCCGGAGGCGCGCTGATCTGATCGGAGATCGCGTACAGGCCGGGGGGCTAGCTGGGGGGCTAGCTCCGGGGGGGCGGGCCAAGTATAAGACTCAACATGTTCTTAACCGGATAAATCTATTCTTCTGCGCACATTTTTGGCTTTTGGGGCAAAATATAACCTTTTTTCTAATCTTTCTGTTTTCCCCCTCCGTTTTCCCCGTTTCTGACGACGACGCATTCTATCTTATTTGCCACAGCGTTTGGTCATATGACGTGTTTAATGAGGAAAAAAAGTGGAAGAATACGGTTTGTCCATTTGTTTACCTCCACTCTTTCCCCTCCCCTCACTCACTCACTCTCAACAAAAATAAATACAAGTGGTTGCATGAATTCCAACCATTCTATGCAGTATAAACCATCCGTTCCACCCATTTGCAATTGTTGATCTGGGGCCATAAAAATGGGTCATGGGTTTTGGGCAACCAATTCGGCAAATTGTTACACTTGGTTCCCCTATGTCCCCCATCTTGCTTCAACCTTCTCAGGCTCTCTGCTGCCTGCTCGTCAACGGAAGTCAACCAAAAGCGTTATGAAATCAACCAAATCAACAAAAAGTGGAAGAAGAAATGTTCGCGTTTCTATCTTTCCTGGTATTTGTTTTTTTACTGCGGAAGTTAGAACCTGGCGAGCAGCCAAATGCTGGATGCATGAAGCTATGCAATTATGTTACCATGTTCAAGTTCAAGAACATACCGGTAAATGTTGCAAACTAAAAAATTGCATTTGAATATTCTCAACAACATGTATGCATCGGGGTCGTTTAGGACGCTGCGCCCTGCATCGCATACGCAACGTCGAAGGGTCCGTTGCGTCGCAGCCGCAGCTTCAGTTGGCCTTGTTTGCCCGCCCGAACAGGATGCAGGCCCTATTTGGTCGGTTGCGGGTTGGTTGCTCCCTCAGGGGCCCGGCAAGCCGTATGGAATGTTTGCCAATCCCGGTACGACGCCGAGCTGGTGGCCCTCACCGAGCAAAAAAAGAAAAGCAAAAAGGCAAAGAAGCTGTATGGGGGGCCGCCTGGCATGACATATATTATTATACGTACAGCAAAACAAGCCAATAGGCTTATGGGAACGTGGCCAACAAACCATCAAAGCAGGGCCGGGCACAGAAGACTTTCACATATCCGTCCAAGTGTTATGAATATGAACTCAACGAGTGTCTAAACAATGTGCTGCTGGCAGGGGCCGCTTCCGGTAATGTACAATCTTAGATCACTACTAGATTGCACTAACAAGTTGGCCCGTGTTAATTCTTACAAGATTTTCATACCATGGCCCAGCCTCCATATTACAACAATGCCTATACAATAAACATTTCATGAACTGGCAAATAACGATTGAATGTGTGCACATGAAATGGCCAGGAGACCTTTGTAGTTCGCACACAATAACACCAGGTTCTTAAATGATGAGCATCAGGGTTGTTCAGGAGGACCCCCAGCTCTGCGCCCTGAGACGCAACCAATTTCACAGCCCGCGTCCCAAAATATCAAGTGACCCAAGCCGAACCTAAGAGCGATGTGTCCTGCGTCCGCAAACCAATCACCAAGATGCGCTTATTTTCGCGTGCAACAGGAACCCTTTCAGCAGCGTTGCGTCTGGGACACAGTGTGATGAACAACCCTGATGAGGATGAGGTTTAATCAATCATTAAGCATGTTCTTGGCTTCAAGCATCTGGGCTAACCTCCGCTCCCACCATTCCAACTGTCACAATATTCCCCATCATCGCCAGCAAACTATTATTTGTTATGGGGCTACCGGTGCGACTTCACTGTCAGTGTAGAGACTTGGACCTGTACTTAATTTCGTTCTGAGTATCAAACCCCTGTTTTCCATAGTTATCGCACGGGGGGAAGTATTGCTATTCTGCAGACGGTTAGACGCAGAACCGCCGGCGAAAAGAATATAGCTGAAAAAATCTTACATAACAAGGCTTCAATGCCCTAAACTTTAAGACTTGTTTTCCCAGTGGCTAGACTTGGGAGCATGGTGGGAAGTGCATGCGCAAGCCCCCCCAGAGAAACAGACCAGGGCCCAGCCATTCTCAAGCGTTCGGCGTGTTCTTAACCTATACCCGAGTTTTATACAGAGTTTTAGAGCTGCGTCCTTGTTCCCCCAGACCAGGATCTTGAGGTCCCGCCGGGCCGTCTCTACACATTTTGGTGCCCCCCGTGAAAAGAAGCCTTGGGGCTGTTCCCGCCCTGTCCCCTACGAGGGGTCCCCATGCCTTTTGAGGCCTTGAAGAAGTGGCCAGGTAGAGCTTAGTTGGCTTCCAGGACTGCAGTAATCCGCCCTTGGCATCTACGAACGTGGGGCAGGCAAAATACATAATCATCAGTAACGTTACATGCTGCAACACAGCCCTAAAGGGGAGACGTGGAATGGCCCAGCAACCCAATACTATTGGGCCTGCAAGCGACTTGATTGAGGGTGTGGAGTTTTGCCAGCAAGGCCATCAAAGAAAAACTCCTTTGGGCTTTATATTGCTTTTAAAAGGAAAGGGAAAAGTCGTTTGTTTGCGTTGTTAGTTATTATCTTATTATCTCCATCTTGGGTTTTCACATCTTCAGGAGCAAGTAGGTGCGACCAACTGTTTTATCTTTTTTTTGATACTGTAGCGAGCTTCTATATAGAGCAATCCCATGAGCCGCCACTTGAAAAATCAGCCCTCCAGCAAAGCCCTAAAAAAGCTGGTTACGTCACTTCCAAAGAGTGGCACTAGGTGTTTCTTTTAGGTGTGGGGCCGAATAGCCAGTCAAGGGGAAGCGCCCCCCTCAAAGTTTTCTGCTCGTAGACCGAAAAAGAACAAAGTGGGTGCAAAACAGAAAAGTTGGTAAAGGCCCCAAATGAACTGTGGTACGGGTTTCCCCACTTTCCCTGGGGCGTAATCCTTTTCAATAAGATGGACAAATGAATTGTGCTTTTTGACCTCCTGTGCTTGTACGCAAAACGAAGTTCTGGATCCAACGCAACCCGCATGAATAGGCAAAAAGCCCTTTACTCATTCCAGATGGTATTAAGAAGCAGTTGCATTGTGAGTGCCGATGTAATGATGTTGAGGGTTTTGGGTTGAGAGTAAACCCCAAGAAGAGGAGCTGATGAGTGAACACAGGAAATACCAGGAGGTTTTACCAGTACATTTCATTTATATTTTTATAATCGGATGTTTTCATCCCCCAAAAGGTGGGACCCCGTACACAAACCAGCTCCACGGAGTATTCAGGAAGAAAGGCGGAGAAATTCCAGCAGAAATAGGCACCCAATCGAAAGGCAGGGTGTGCCAGACCACTGCCAATAGTGACAATAAGAAAGGCGAGACCGCGAAATATGGTCCAGTGCTACAAATTGCCATATGAGGATTCCGAGGTGAATATCACTGGGGTGGAAGATCATTATTATTTATGTTCGAGTTGGGTTTGGGTTTCCACCACAAAAAATAATGATTTTAAAAAAATTAAAAACCGCAACGTTTTTATAGCAATTCAGCTGACGATTTGCAATCAATAGCCGTACTTAGCCCTCATCGTTTTTTAAGAGGGAGGCAAAATGAAACCGCAATTAAAACCCACAATTTCCACAGGAATTCTGTGAAGTTCCAGGCCAATCTATCCTGAGGTACGAGGTTTCGACTACAACTTTTTTTGTTGCAAAAGAAAACTAATCAAAAATCAGATCATACCCGCTGATTGCCTATAAAATAGCAGTTGAGGGGTCACCCCCACCCGGCCCTACACAAGTGTGCCTGTTGATTCTACCCCTACAGAAACATGATGAGATTAAATGCAGGAGGGGGGATGGAAGATGCATGCAGGGGCATAGAGGTATTGGGGAATTTCAGGATTGTATAGAGGAGAGAAACATTTATTGAGAAGGGATAAGTTGTTTTCAGTAGCGGGGTGTGAACGTCAGCCAGGGTCAATGCCCACGCAACCAGGTGTCTAATCCGTCCTTCCTTCGGCGTAATCTTTGTCCTTTGGTGGGCCACGGGGTCTTCCTGGAACTTTTGTACACAAAACGTCCAACGACCTAAAAGCAAGGAAAACAGATCAAGTAATCAGTGAAAAAAAATTCTTTTGGGGCCTAATATAAGCAGCTTTCTAGGCAGCGTCCTTTTCACACCACCCTTTGGGCCAAACCTTAAATGACTAGTGCTCATGAAAAGCTGGCCACGACAGGCATTCTTATGCAAAATTTGGAATCTTTGTGCATACTCCCCCTTGCTGGCTAATGGAGCTGGGTGGAAGCTTGTAGCCTCCAAAAATAAAAAGTGCAGTGTATGGTAGCGACAAAATTCAGACCGCCTAACCATCCCACCCAGTTTATAGAATCTTACATGTATGGTCTTGGCAATCCTTTAACAAAATGGCAGCACCCATACTGGCGGGCCGTGAACAAGTCCAGTCCAAGTAAGAAGTCCAATAATCCAAACTCAGCCATAGTGTTTTTTTTACCTGCGATGCGTCGCAAATCGAGCCACTCTGTGTGACACACTGCCCTCCATACTGAGGGCAATGTGTCGCACAGAGCAAGAATTGTGGAGCCCGAGGGGTCCAGGGGGCATTTCTGACTAGTTCAGCCGGACTCATGCGTCCCCATGCAGCGACGGAGTGGCGAAACGTCGCAAAAAAAACAGCTCCAAATAACTCCAAACAGCTCAAAACAACTCCACAAAACTATAGCAAACTGAAAACACTCTTAACAGCCAGCAGCAACTCAACACAGTGCATGCAGGCGCTAGTAACCTGTATTCCAATGCTCCCGTCATCCATCCATCTATGCAAGCATGCGAATGTGCAGAATAGCGTGCACATACGTATCTCCCGAATAACTGGTTTATCTGCCTATAAAACTTATTCTCTCAATAACTGGTCTCTCTGCATCTGACACTTACCCTCATAATTACTATTTTTTCTGTCTCCTTTCAATAATCCATGCCCATGCATCCATCCCCATCCACGTCCATACAACCATGCATCCACCTCCATCTACATCCATGCCACCATCTCCATGCACATCCATGCATCTATATGCATGCACACCCATGCATCCATCTCCATCCTTGCCCATGCATCCATCTATATGCACATCCACGCATTCATGCATCCATCTTCATGCACATCCATGCTTTTTCCCATCTACAACTTCACATCCAATGCCATCCATCTTTCCATCCCATCCCCAACCAAGGTATCCATCTTTTTTCAATGCGCCCCATACATCAATTTTGCATGCCACACCCGAATGTAACATACCCATGTATCCATCTCCAAGCACATCCCTGCATCGTTCTCCATGTTAACACCCCCAGGTATCCTCTAAGTTAAAAACCCCGCCGACATTTACATCTCCCATGCCACATCCTGCACCTATCTTCATCCCCTACCCCTTGGCATCCATCTTCCCATTGCAAATTCCATGCAAATCCACGCATCCATCTCCATGTCCCATGCATCTGTCTCCACGCACCATTGCATCCATCTCGATCCTTGCCCATGCATCCATCTTCATGCACATTCCACGCAAACCCCACATGTAAAATAAGTCCTCCCGTGCCCCCCTTGCCATGCAATCTCCATGCCCATCCATCATCCAAATCTCCCATCCCCTGGCCCATGCAATCCATCTTCAAGCACACCCATGCCCCAGATCCATTCTCCATCCACCCGGCCCCCGGCAATTCCAGCTGCCCATGCCCCACACATCCATGCATGCATCTCCATCCCCACCCAGGTATCCATCTGCATGCACCGATGCATCCATACCCATGCACATCCATGCATCCATACCCATGGATCCCTCTCCATGCACATCTGTACATCCATCGCCAATCCCTCCACCCCCAGGTTTTAACATGGCCCATTCCCCCCGTTCCATGCATCCCAATCTCCATCTTCCCATGCCATTTTTTTAAATTTACTTTCAAATCGCTTTTGTCCTGCCCACCCACTACTCCCCTCCCCCAAACGCCCCGATTAGCCTTTTCCTCTCCGTTTCTCTCAGTCTGACTTCACTACCTTGAACTAGAATCCACAGGAAGCACTGGCGCAAACGATTATTGGCCTTTCCCCTTCACCACACATGTGGTGTCAAGCAACAACAACTTACCCAATCCCCACCAACACTTCACTCCCTCCCTCCCCCCATTCAATTGGAAGCCCGCAGGAGATACACACACACAAACACGATAAACATACACAAGCCGTAACCTCTTCCCCTTTCCGAAAAAAATGAAACAAAGGGCAGCATTCCCTTGGCCTATTTCTGAATCACCCCCCTAATATATATAGGCGGGGTTACACTAGATCCCACCTGCCAAGGCAAACAAATGCCCATCCCCAGAATTCAACCTCCCACAACCCCAGGTTCCATGCAAGCTAGCTTTCCTTACCAAATTGACTCCCAGGACGGCCTAAGAAAGTGCGAAAAACCGACGCCTTCTCTTCCTATCTGGAAATCCGGATGCCGATCGTATATTGGTAAGTAAACTGGGAGAAGGTAAGCAAAGAAGAGGCGTTAAGTTATGTTGGTGCCATGTTTTGCCGCGGGATTTTGAGACCCTTGGAGAAACTTTGAAGAACTGAACCATCTCGAAGTAAGCTTGTTTGAAGACGAAGGAGGAATAGGAAGCTAGGCAAGACAGCCATCATGACTGAATGAAACAGCAGTCCTGTGACACTCGTGTTTGTGGACAGGTCCCCCTCTGAGCCTCAATTATTGGTTGCACTCTTGCACGTCAATTCTCAACAGTAATTACGGTAACGAAAAGCTTTCAGTTCTGCGCTTCTACAGGTCACTATAGCGAAAAAACGCAAGCTGACGTTTATCAAGCTTGAGTAACCGAACTAGGCGAGGGGTTTTACGTGTCCGAAGTTATAAAGAGACCACGCGTTCTTGTTAGTATTTCGAAGAAATGCAGCAACAAAAGCACGCATAAAAACGCTGCTGAATGTACTGGGTTTTGTTTAGAAGCAAGCAACTTGTTTGTTTTCTCTGCGCCTAATTTCGAAAGTGCCGCCCACCCCCCCAGGCCCCGCACCCCACCGAACACCCAACAACCCGAACAGCTGGGACCGCGGTCATGACCGCCGCTACCAGAGTGGTCATGCTCAGATGCTCACACCCCTCTAGTCTGGCTCACACCGTAGACAACACTCGCGACTTTCATGATCGCGCGGTTTGTATTATCCTTCTGCGCGACCTCCCGATTTAATCCTTGTTTGGCTGTACCCCCGGCCGTACCCCGGGGGGGGGGTGGGGTGGGGGGGTGGGGGGGGGGGGCCATGTTGTCCCCCAAGAGGTAAGAGTCAGGGTGGAGGGGGGCCGGTAAAAAAAAAAAAAAAAAAAAAAAAAAAAAAAAAAAAAAAAAAAAAAAAAAAAAAAAAATAAAAACGTTCGACCAAGCCTTGAAGGCATTCTTACTGCGCTGCGTGTTTGCCGACGTTATACAAGAATCCCGATTGAATCCCAACTGTTGAATGCTTTGAATGCAACAGCTTTCCACAGGTGGGGGAGCACCGCTACTGGCTCCGAGGTGGCGGAGGTGCGCTATCTTTTGTAAACCTCTGATCAAGCCTTTCTGGTCTTTCGGAATCGCTTTTCCCGGAGCAGATGTTCTTACCAAACCACAAAGTACGGGGTTTTTTTGTTATTTAACTACCTTGCTTGCGCGGGGAGAAGAATGAGCGATGAGCCTCCAAATTGCGCGTGTGGAACGTTTCATTAGGTCCTCCTCACCGATGCCAGTGCATTTAAAGCATCTGCTTTGCAGACACTCCGCGGATTTTTTTTTTTTGGACTATTTATACACTTTCTATCGCAACCAAATATAGCTATAGCCTCCCCGTAAGCAAATCCAGCGCGACCGAAGGCGCCTAAAAAAAAAAAACGTTTACTGTGCGACATAACATGCCATCTGCGGAATCGCTGACCGTTCGTTGAATTAATCGGCTTGTTGCGACCTGAAAGTTCCTCCCCGAACCTTTGGGTCCCGTCAATATTTTGGCAGTATGAGCTTGTTAAACGCTGCTGAGGTTGAAAAGTGCTCCCCCTGTTTGGGTATGAGTATAATGACCTAACATAATTTTGCCTTGTTATTTTACGTTAGCCTTTTAGGTAATGGGGCCACACCCCTGTACCGAAAACTGCTTGTGGCTTTTTAGTATTTTTTTGCTAGTCCCTTGCCTTTTAAACCCTAAAGGACCCTTGGTGCAGTAAAATTTGATAGACTGTCCCGTCGGCTGCTGAGTCCAGTACAGTGGCAACCAATCCCCATTGACAGTATCCAGGTACTACTAGGAGGGTCTTTATCACAGGAGCACCTCAGCAACCACTCATATTTTGTAGGTATACATTGCACTGCTCTCCGCGTATTGTTCTGCCTACTAAAATGTAGATTATTGCATGTTTTTTCAGCCAACTCTGGGATGCTTACCGTCTTTCAAGTACAACTTCCCCCAAATGATACCCACAGAAACCAGCAGGGGAAGCATACAAACAGAATTCAACAGTTGTTTAGAACGTGTTCAGGGTCAGGTCCCCTTCAAATCTGTTTGTTAACTTTCCTTTTACATGCCTTTACTTACTTTCCCCCTGGTTTCTGATATGAACGTTGGAAACTTGATCAAATGCTTACACAAATGGCCTCACCAACAAGCCCCCTATGCCCTATTCCCTATGGCTTTACTGCGGGGCGTTCAAGCATCCCTATTAAGATATTCCGCCTCTTTTTAAAGTAACATCAAACACATTTAAAAAACGATTGCTCACTATTGCAATATAACATACCCAATCCTCCCTTCGTTGTTACAATAATCGATATCAAGCAACTTTCCAATGAAAATGTGTACGCTACTACTTTTGTCAGGTCTGCCTATCTACCGTCCTAAAACAACAACCCGGCGGACCTCATAGAACATAACTGCTACTTGTGTCAGTCTGCTATCTACTAAAAACTACCCTAACCTTCTAACTACCCAACCAATCTACCGCCCTTACCGGCGGAATCAGAATCAGCAGACATGGGTTGCCACTTGGGTGTCAGGTCTGGCCCTAGCTACTAAAACCCCCGCCCTACCCGGCAAGAATCAGCAGACATGCTAGTACTTGTGTCTGGTCTGCCTATCTTAATAAAGATCTACTAAAAACAATCTAAAAGAACACCCAACCCTAACCCTTACCCGCCCTAAAAACCGGCGGAATCAGCAAGACTGCTAGTACTGTTCTGGTCTGGCCTATCTACGAAACCTTCCCTAACCTATCTACCAATCTAACCGCCCTAAACCGCCGGAATCAGCAGACATGTTACTACTTGTGTCTGGTCTGCCTATATCTAAACTACTACTGCCTAAAACCACCGGCCCGGAATCAGGCAGACAATGATAAACTAACTTGTGTCTGGTTTTGATTCTACCTTAACTGACCCTACCCGGCGGAAAGCAGCAATATATACTACTACTTGTGTGCCTGCAACAATGGAGCTTGTCACAGGTAGCCGCAGTAGGTTTTCTAATGTTGAACCCAGCTGGCGTTTGGCGGCTCTCATGCTCATCACGGTGGCACTTCTGTCGCCATCTCCAGCACCCATGAATACGTGTGTGTGGCAGCAGCAGCAGCATGGCAATCCCTCTAATATCACATATAAGATGCCAGCATCTGATTGTAGAGGAACTGATCCATTTCAGAAAACAAAGCCTTTTAAAACCATCCAAATGCACCTGTCGCCTCGAAGGAAATAACCCCGGTCTTTCAATTACCCTCATTCAAGCCAGTTCTTCTTTCTGTTTGGATCTAAGAACAGTTTGCAACCAGTTTCAAGTATTTAATGAGCCGGATGGCAAAGCTGTCATTCTGGATGGATGATCAAAGCACAAAGCTGAGCTGTCATTCTGGACGGATGATCAAAGCACAAAGCTGAGCTGTTCTTTCCTGAAAAAAAAAAAACCCCCGGATGATCAAAAGCCAACAAAGCCCTGAGCTGTCATTCTGGACGGATGATCAAAGCACAAAGCTGAGCTGTCATTCTGGACGGATGATCAAAGCACAAAGCTGAGTTGTCATTCTGGACGGATGATCAAAGCACAAAGCTGAGCTGTCATTCTGGATGGATGATCAAAGCACAAAGGATATACAACCTCATTGGTGGGCCGGCAGTGCCAATGCAGAATGGTGGAAAATGCCACTGATGCAGAATTCAGTTCAATGCTTTCATCGCCAGGTGTTCTCCAGGTGTCGAGTCCTGGTGATCAGGGACCCGATAGACCGTTTCCTGTCCGGCTACATGCATGTTGTGGTGAAAGACAAGCACAAGGATATCTTGCACATGGGCCCTGACAACAACCCCCTGAAATTTAATGCCACCAGTGAGGACATCAACCGTTTTCTTGATCATAACAAAAAGTGGCTATCTCATGATCACATGGGTCCCCAGAGTAGCTGGTGCGGCATTCGTAGATATGGTGTTAGGGTATGGGATACAATCGTGGTGTATAAGAAAGACAATATGGTGAATGTGTACAAAGAGCTGGGCAAGAAAATTAATTGGGGGTCTCTACCTTGATGACGGGTGGGGGCCCAATCAAAACCAACCATTGTTTACTGGTGTCACCCACCCTGCTTTCAGCAGCAGCCCACTCGGCAGTCCTCATGACTTGCTGACCCGCAGCATTTGTGAGAGACTTGTGCTTTTATTTTTTAGGATTATGCGAACTTGTTTCCTCTCATCCTGCCTCACAACTGCTCCCAATATCCTGAGCCACCAAAGCTTCAGTCATTGGATTATTGAGTAACATCATTGGATCACTGGTTCAATGAGGAACATCATTGAGTAATGTCATTGGATCATTGGATCATTGAGTAACATCACTGGATCATTGGATCATTAAGTAGTATCATTGAGTAACGTCATTTGATCATTGAGCAGCATCATTGGATCACTGGTTCATTGAGTAACATTATTGGGTAACGTCATTGGATCATTGAGTAGCGTCATTGGATCACTGGTTCATTGAGGAACGTCATTGGATCACTGGTTCATTGAGGAACGTCATTGGATCACTGGTTCATTGAGGAACATCATTGAGTAACATCATTGGATCATTGAGTAACATCATTGGATCACTGGTTCATTGAGTAACATCATTGAGTAACGTCATTGGATCATTTATTCATTTGATCATTGGGTGTAATATCATTGAGTAACATCATTGGATCATTGGATCATTAAGTAGCATCACTGAAAAATTACATCATTGAGTGACATTCGTCTCAGTCATCCATGCAGCATAGCTGACTGAGGGCTTGGGGTGAGGGTGAGAGTTGGCAGGTAAATCCTTTTTAGTGATGTATCGATATTAGTGATAAAAAACCATCGGGCGTATGTCTGATATTCCCCCTGAGGTGCGAGCTGACTTCAGTGGCTTGGTCAAAGGTATGGAGAGAAGTATCGCAAGCAAGATGAAGAGCAGGGTGCCTCCGGGGCATTAGGCCATGGAATCTGCTTAAATGTTCGAATTTGAATTGTTGCATGAGTTTTCAGCCAGCTCTGGGCTGCTTACCGTCTTCGAATGCTATGTCCCCCAGTACCATGCCCACTAAAGTTAGGGAGCCGACTAAGCAGACTAAATAATATTTAAAACTTGGAGAGAAGTATCGCTAGGAAGAGGGAGAGCAGGGTACCTCCGGGGCACTGGTCAATGCAATCTGCTTAAATGTATGAATTTGATTTGTTGCATGGTTTTTTTAAGCCATCTCTGGGCTGCTCACCGTCTTAAAATGGGAAGTCCCCCAGTACGATTTCCAGTAAGATTAGGGAGCCGACTATGCAGATCAAATATTTTTTTTAATTGGAGAGAAGTATCGCCAGCAAGATGAAGAGCATGGTGCCTCCGGGGCATTGGTCCATGAAATCTGATTGGATTGGATTTTCAGCTTTTTTAGCCAGCTCCCTTGGGCTGCTCACCGTCTTCCAATGCTAAGTCCCCCACATTGCTTTTCTTTTCCGCTACGAGAAGCAGCTTCTAGGCAGCTCCCCTGGCTTGCTGCCCAGCAAAACATATAGCAACATATTGCATCTGGAAGCTGACAAAATCATCTGTCCAATCCTGTTGGAATCTTGGGGCTTAACCCAGAGGCTGACTCAAGGAGCTGCTGCTCGTAGCGGAAAAGGAAAGCTATGGAGCCAACAATGCAGATTATACAGTTTAAATACTTGGAGAGAGGAATCGCCAGCAAAATGGAGATAATGGTGCCTCCTAGGCATTGGTCCATAGAATCTGCTTAAATGTTTGGATTTTAATTGTTACATGGTTTTTCAGTCAACTCTGGGCTGCTCACTGTCTTCTGTTTCCAAGTCCCTCCATAGGACGATCATGATAGGGAACAGTGCTGCTATGGTACAAGGGGCTATCATGATACGCTACTAGGTGGATCATGATAGAGAACAGAGCTGGGAGGGAACAGTGCTGCTATGGTACAAGGGGCTTTCATGATAAGGAACATAGGTCAATCAGGATAGGGAACAGTGATGGGAGGGAATGAGGCAGGGTGGGGGGAGGGGACAGTCTTCAGGGGTACGTAGCGGAACCGTGTTACCAACGGCAAAACAAAGGAATAAAAAATAACAAATGGTCGGGGTTAAACCTTATCACCTGCGCGAAGCATAAGTAATGCATACACAAAATAGGTTCGGGGGTAGGTTCGGTGTGGGCAGGGAGAGGTAAGAAACAGGGGCTTATGGGACAAGGGGCTATCCTGCTAACTGACCGACGGAGTGGGTATATCATGGGGAGCAGGACACATGGGCGAGGGTGCTATCGGTGGATGGTTGAAACATTGTCGTTCTATGGTAAGTCGAAGAGGTGTCTTCTATGTCTATGTCCCATACCAGTGGATCATATGGGTTGAGACCAGGTTAGCTAGACTATGTACCAGGGGGGGGATTCTATCATGGAATACAATGCTATTGGATCATGATGTGGAAGAAGAAAAAAGTGTGCTGCTTAATGGTACAAGGGCGTACTCAGAAATGAGTCGGCGTTGCTAGGGTGATCATGATAGGTACAGTGCGAGAGGGGGAGCAGAGTGCTGCTATGTACAGGGGCTTGATCATGATGGCTCGCTAAACAAAATAAAGGTGGGGATGAATCATAATGATGAGAACAGTGACTAAAAAAAGGAAGGAAACGGTGACATATCTATGTTACCCAGGGCTATGCAAGTTATACGCTACTAAAAAAAAATGGGGGGTCAATGGATAGGGAACATTGCTGGAGGGGACAGTGCTGCTATGGACAAGGTGCGGGGTAATCATTGATACACTACCTTTTGGTCATAAAAAGATAGGGCAGTGGCTGTCAAAGAAATGAGTACAGAAGGGGCTATACTGATACTAACATCGTGTTGAGCCAACATGGATAGGGAGGGGCAATTAAAAGCTGGGAGGTGAACAGTGCGGCTAATGGACAGGTCTACATGGCATAGGGGGGGCGGGGTACTAGGTGGGTGGGGGTGGCGTCAGTGGGATAATAAAAAGAAAAAAAACAGTGCTGGAAAAGAGGGAACAGGTTCACTGCTATGGATCAAGGGGCTATCATGATAACGGCTGACTAAAAAAAAGGTGGATCGAGTGAATAAAGGGAGAATTGTGCTGGGAGTGACAGTGAAAATAAAAAAGCATATAGTACTATGGCTAATATGGCAAAAACAATGATGAGCGGGGGCTAACTGGGGATAGTGGTCATGATAGGGGATCAGGTGCTGAAACTAGGGTGGGAGCACAGAGGGGGGACATATCATGATAGGCTTTCTAGGGATGGGGGATCATGATAGGAAAAAATAAAAAAGAAGGGGACAGTGCCATTGGAGGGAACAGTTGCTAGCTATGGTACAAAAAGATGGCGGCTATCTGATACATACAACTAGGTTAATCATGATAGGGATCATTGCTGCTATGGGGGCAGCAAGGGCTAATCATGCTAGCTACTATGCTAATGTGGATCATGATAGAACATGCTGGGAGGTAACAGATGCTTGCTATGGTAACAATGGGCGGGTCTCAATGGTACGCTAACTAAGGTTGCGGGGGTCTTGATAGTGGAACCGTGCTTCTAGGTTCCCGGGGCTATACAGATACGCATGGGGGGGGCTGGACAGATCCTGATAGGGAAGGGAGGGGGGACAGGCTGTTAGGTGGAGGGGAACAGTGGAAAACTGGTAGGGAACAGTGCGTTTGAGAGGGAGAGGGGGGAACAAAAAAAAAAAACATTGCTGCTACTGGTCCAGGGCTCTCATGGTACGCTATTGGAAGGAAAAAAAAGATAATCAAAATCCTGATAGGGAGGAGGCAGTGCTGCTATAGGTTCAAGAGAGTCCTAATCATGAGGTAAAAAAAGAAGAAAAAAAAAACGCAAAACTAGTGATGCATGATAGGGAAACAGTGCTAGGGCGGGAAACATTGGCTGGGAGGGGAACAGTGGCGGCTATGGGTGCAACGGCTATCATGGTACCTACTTACTAGGTGGGATCATGATAGGGAACAGTGCTGCTATTGACGAAGGCTATATGATACGCACTAGGTGTCAATAGGGACATTGCCCGGAGGCACCTTGCTGTGAGGGAAACAGTCTTCTCGTTTACGAGGGCGTATCATGATAATCGAATAGTTTGAATCATAGATAGGGAAACAGTGCTGGGAAGTGAGCGCAGTGCTGCTATTGTACCAAGGGGCTATCGGATCTTAATACGCTAGAGTGGATCATGATAGGGAACAGTCGGCTGGTAGGGACCATTGGGCTAACTAAGATGTGTTCAAAGGGGCCTGATCCATGAGGTACGTAACTGAAAAGGTGGATCACGATCGGGCGCGGCGGAGGGTCAGTGCTGGGAAGGGCACAGTGCTGCTATGGTGCAAGGGGCTATATCATGGTAGCTACTACTATGTGGATCATGATAGGGAACGGTGCGGGAGGGAAACATTGCTGCTATTGAATCGAGGGCTATCATTATATGAAAATAGGTTGATCATATAGGAAAACAGTGGCTGGGAGGGGAGCAGTGCTGCTATGGTATCAGGGACCTAAGGTCATGATACGCTAAACTAGGTGGATCATATAGGGAACAGTGCTGGGAGTGCACGCTGCTGCTATGGTACAAGGGTCTAATCATATACTCCTACTAGGTGGATCATGATAGGGAACAGGGTGCTTGGGAGGAGAAAACCGTGCTGCTATGTACAAAGGGTCTATCATATAAACGCTAATAAGTGGATCATGATAGAGAACCAGTGCGGGAGGCAAAACAGTGCGCGATGGGTCAAGGCTATCATGATACGCAACTAGGTGGATCATGATAGGGAACAGTGCTGGGAGGGAACAGTGCTGCTATGGTGCAAGGGGCTATCATGGTACGCTACTAGGTGGATCATGATAGGGAACAGTGCTGCTATGGTTCAAGGGGCTTCAAATCATGGATCCTCACTAGGTGGATCAGGATAGGTAACGTGCTGGGAGGAACAGTGCTGCTATGTTCAAGGGGGCTTCATGGTCGCTTCCTATGTGGACAATCCTGCTAGGTAACAACAGTGCTGGCGGAACACAGTGCGGCTCTTACGTCTGGAGCCTAATATGATTGGAAAATAGGTTGATCATGATAGGGAACAGTGCTGGGAGGGAGCAGTGCTGCTATGGTACAAGGGGCTATCATGATACGCTACTAGGTGGATCATGATAGGTGAGTGCTGAGAGGGAACAGTGCTGCTATGGTACAAAGGTCTATCATATACAGCTACTAAGTGGAATCATGACAGGAACTGCTGGGCGAGAACATTGCCTCTATTGTACAAGAAGCTCATCATGACGCTAATAGGTGGATCATGAAGGAAACAGTGCGGAGGGAACGTGGCTTTCTCTATGGTACAAAGGGCTATCATGATACGCAAACTATGTTGATCATGTATGCTACCCAGTGGCTGGAGGGAACATTGCGTTGGAGGGAACAGTTCTGCTATGGTGCTATGGGCAGTCATGGATACGCTACTACAGTGTGGATCATGATAGGAACGTGCTTCTCTATTTTTTCAAAGAGCTTCAGGATACGCCTAGGTGGATCATGATAGGGAACATCTGGGAGGAACAATGCTGCTATGGGTGCAAGGGGCTAATCATGGTACGCTACTAAGGTATCCTGATAAGGGAACGGTGCTGGAGGTAACAGTTCTGCGATGCTACGAGGGGGCTATCATGAATAAATGGAAACTAGTTGATCATGTAGGGCACATGCTGGGAGGGAGCAGTGCTGTATGTCAAGGGGGGCTATACAATGATACCTAAATAGGTGGATCCATGATAGGGAAAAGTGCTGGGAGGGAACTTGCTGCTATTGTTCAAGGCTATAATATCCGCAACAACTAGGTGGATCATGAAGGGACAGTGCTGGGAGGGGGAACCGTGCTAGTGACTGGGATGAACCGTGCTGCTAATGTGCACGGGGCTATAATTGTACGCTACGCTACAGGTGGGATCATGATAGGGAACATTAGCTGGAGGGAACAGTGCTTCTAGGTACAGGGCTAATCATGATATGGAAAATAGGTTGATCATGATAGGAACAGTCTGGGCGGTGAGCAGTGCTACTATGGTTACAACAGGAGGGGCTATCATGATACGCTACTCTAGGTGGATCATTATAGGGACCCTGCTGGGAGGACAGTGCTTCTCTTTTCCCCTTTTTCTACTCAACAAGAATCCCTCGACTATGTGATCATGGTAGTGAACAGTTCTTGTGGCCTCAGTGCTTCATTTTCAAGGGCTCTCATGGTAGCGCTCACTCGCTCGTGTATCATGGATAGGGAACAGTCTGGTAGGTACATGCTGGCTATGGTAGGATGGTCTAAATCCATGAATGGAAAATAGTTTGATCATGGATAGGGAACATGGCGGTAGGGAGCAGTGGCTGCTCATGGTACAGGGGCTAATAATGATAAACGCTACTTATGTGATCATGATAGGGGACAACATGCCTGGGGGAACAAGTGCTGGCTATGGTACAAGGGTCTATCATGATACACTACTAGGTGGATCATAACAGGGAACAGTGCTGGGAGAGAACAGTGCTGCTATGGTACAAGAAGCTATCATGATACGCTAAGAGGTGGATCATGATAGGAAACAGTGCTGGGAGGGAACAGTGCTGCTATGGTACAAAGGGCTATCATGATACGCAACTAGGTGGATCATGATATGAACAGTTCTGCGGGGGAAACAGTGGCTGTGAGGGAACAGTTGCGCGATTGTGCAAGGGCTTCATGGTACCTATACTAGGTGATCCTTATAGGGAACAGTGCTGCTATGGTTCAAGGGGCTATCATGATACGCAACTAGGTGGATCATGATAGGGAACAGTGCTGGGAGGGAACAGTGCTGCTATGGTGCAAGGGGCTATCATGGTACGCTACTAGGTGGATCATGATAGGGAACAGTGCTGGGAGGGAACAGTGCTGCTATGGTACGAGGGGCTATCATGATATGGAAAATAGGTTGATCATGATAGGGAACAGTGCTGGGAGGGGTGGGGAGCGTGCTGCTATGTAACAAGTCTAATCACTGATACTCTAATAGGTTGATTCATGATAGGGAACAGTGCTGGGAGGGAACAGTGCTGCTATGGTACAATGGGCTATCATGATACGCAACTAGGTGAATCTTTGGGGGTTGTTATAGGGGGGGAACAAAACAAAAAGATTTTGGGATTGTGGTGCCCGACATTTTATTTTTAGGTGGTTTTTCCCCCCTTTTTTTTTTTTGTCCCCCCCTTATTGTTTGTCTGTTCCATTATGGCTTATGTGCAAGGGGCTATCATGGTACGCACTAGGTGGATCATGAAGGAACAGTGCGGGGGAGGGAACAGTGCTGCTATTGTAAGAGGGGCCTAATATCATGATATGGAAAATATGTTGATCATATAGGAACATGCTGGGAGTGGATCAGTGCTGCTATGGTACAAAGTGGCTAGTAATGAAATAGACGCTACTAGTGGATCATGATAGGAACAGGCTGGAGGGAAGGCAGTGCTGCTATGGATACAAGGATCTATCATGATACAAACACTACTAGGTGGACATAACACGGGAAACAGTTGCTGGAGGAACAATGCTGCTCATGGTACAAAAGCTATCATGGATACGCTAAGAGGTGGTCAATGATAGTAAACGTGCTGGGAGGAACATTGCTGTCTATGGTACACAGGCTATCATGATAACGCAACTAGGGATCATGATGGGAGACAAATGCTGGAGGGAACAGTGCTGTGATGGAACATTGGCTGCTAGGGTGCAAGGGGCTACTCATGGTAAACAGCTATAAGGTGTATCATGATAGCTACCAGTGCTTCTAGGGTTCAAGGGCTATCCATGATACAAATGACTCAACAGGTGGATCATATAGGGAACATGTGTCTGGGATGGAACAGTGCTGCTGTGGTGCATGGGCTATCATGGTACGCTACTAGGTGGATCATGATAGGGAACATGCGGTGAGTAACAGTGTGGCTAATGGTGACTCGGGGGCTATCATGAATATCAAAATAGGTGATCATGTAGGGAACAGTGCTGGAGTGCAGTGCTGCTATGTACAAAGGGGCTATCATGATACGCTAATAGGTGGATCATGATAGGGAACAGTCTGTTAGGGAACAGGGCTGGCTATGTTCACGGGCATCATGACGATCAACTAGGTGCTTCGGATGATGAGGGAACGTGCTGGGAGGGAACATAGCGGGAGGGAACAGTGCTGCTATGTGTCAAGGGGCTATCAATGGTGCCGCTAACTAGGTGGATCATGATAGGGAACAGTGCTGGGAGGGAACATTGGTGCTTGAGTGGCCGCGTCTGATAGGTACTAATGGCATCATGATATGGAAAAATAGATGGATATGATAGGAACATGCTGGGAGAGGAGCAGTGCTGCTATGGTACAAGGGGCTATCATGATACCTACTAGGTGGATCATGATAGGGGACAGTGCTGGGAGGGACAGGCCACTATGGTACAGAAGGGTCTGATCAGAACGCTACTAGGTGGATCAGACATGGTGACAGGGAACATTGGCTGGGAGGGAACAGTGCTGCTATGGTTACGAGGCTATATGAATGGAAAATAGGTTTGAATTTCGTGATAGGGAACAGTGCTGGGAATGGAGCATGCTGCTATGGACACTTGCTATCAAATGATACTGGCTAATAGTGGATCATGATAGGGGAAACGTGCTGGAGGGAACAGTGCTGCTAAGGTACAGGGTCTATCATGATACTCAACTAGGTGGTAATCATGATAGGGAACAGTGCCGGGAGAGGAAAAACAGTGCTCTAGTGGTAGGCGAAGGGGGCTATCATGGTACGGAAACTAGCTAGTGGAGTCATGAAATAGGCAGACGATGCTAAGGGGGGGCAGGGAAAAAACATAGGTGGGGTCTGCTTGGTGAGCAAAGGTGTAATACTATCAATATATGGTGAAAATACAAGTTGATCTTATAAAGGACACAAGTTGGCGAGGTTGAATGAGAAGCGTGCTGCTATGGTAAACCGGTAAGGGTCCTGTCATGATACGCTACTGATTGTGGAGTGGCATGAAATAGGGAACATGGGGCTGCTTGGAACGAGGGAAACAGGGGAGTGGCTGCTCTAAAAATGGGTAACGAAACAGGGTTACTATCATGATTCACTACTAAGGTGAAGATTCATTATAGGGTGGACACAGGGTGCGGGAGAAGAACATAAGGCTGCTAAAAAAAAAAGGTCAAAAGGGCTATCATGATCCGCCTCTATTTTGATCATATAGGAACATGCTGGGTAGGGACAGTGCTTGTATTGTACAAAGGGCTATCATGATATGGAACATTTCATGATAGGTAACAGAGCTTGGAGGTAACAGTGCTGGTAGATATGTGATGGAACCTATTGTATTCTGTCTCTTGATATCCACTTGGCTCGACCTCGACTGCCCTGATTTGAAGTGGTTCATCGTTCATCTGCAAACTCTGGGCTGCTGAGTGTCTACCAATTCCATGCCCCCCCTTGTGGGTTAAGCCATGAAGCACACTAAGCGGATTAGACAGTTTAAAGACATGTCCAGTTCAGCTCGACTGCCTTGGGGATGCTGATATTGGTGATGGCGTTAACCTGCAGCAAATAATGGAGGGCAAACTGGTCAGGCCTGGGAATTCTTTACTTCTCGGTAGCTTTTCTTTTCAGCTACGAGCAGCAGCTTCTAGGCAGCTCCCTGAGCCAGCCACTGGGCTAAGCCCCAAGATTTTGACAGCTCTGGACAGCGGATTCTGTCAGCTTCCAGACACACTAGGTTGCATTAGCTTTGGCTGAAAAGCCAGTCAAGGGAGCTGCCTATCTAGAAGCACTTGCTTTTAGCTGAAAAGAATAACACTGCGGACCCCACTCTTACCATCATCACAAAACTCCTACCCAAGTCTCATCATCCGCCAGCTCGGCAGGCACTGCATGCTCAGTACCAGCATGGGACCACTGATAGTAGGGAGCGCAGTCCATCTTTGTCTTCTTCAAAGTGTTCGAGGCACATCCAGGCACAGGCTTTATTTCCTAGTGTCACGGGCTTAGCACACATAAAAAACGAATCACGAGCTTCCTTCTTCACATCCATCGGGATGGCATTGTCCGCCATGCTGCTGGGCAGCAGACACTGTGTGATACAGGCTTTGATCTTCCTTAAACGACTTTGCCCGGAGTCTTCCTGCACATACAAGTAATAATATTGAGATTGTGTTGACCAGGGCACTTCATTGGCACCACTTCAGTCCCAGGGTGGAAGGGTGGGTGAATGGGTGGGTATGGGTGGGTGGTAAGGATGGGTTTGGGTGGGTGGACTGGGTGGGTCAATGGGTGAGCATGTGTGGTATGGATAGGTGGGTAATGCGGGTGGGTAGGTGAATGGGTGAGTATTTTGACTATCACACAATCCCTGTTTGGGAATTCTGAGGATGCCATTGTGTGTGCCATTTTGTCAAGACCCAGAATCCATAATTCCATATATACTTTCATGTCATGCCTCTTATTTCTATTTGGGGGTGGGGGGGTGGGGGGCTGCCCTCCTCAGTTTTTTAGGCATTAGGGGTCAATATTTGTTTTTACTCCTGGACGAGGGGGTACTTACCCCTGGGCGGATTAGAAATGATCACAGAGGTAGATCAGATCATTGTAGCCTGTGTTGTTGACTGCATGCTGACTAGTTAGTGTAGCTATTGAGCTACTGCCTTATTTTTTATTGGGCCTGACCTGGTTTGCGTATCCATCCCTGAGATGCTGCATGCTCTGCTCCTCTTTGCTATCCCTCATACATACATCTTGCACTGGACAGCCTCGGAGTAGCTGAGTGGCCCGTGATTGGTCATTAAATTCAGGTGGGAGGTTCAAGCTGCTACTGGGACAAGTGATGCAAGGACTGTAACCACGAATAGCCAGTACGGCACAGACTCTTACCTCCACGAGATGGAATAAATCGGATGCGGTATCTCGATTTCCACTTGGCTTGTTCTCGACTGCCTTGGTCTTGAATTGTTACATGGTTCTTCAGTCAACTCTGGGCTGCTCACCGCAGCCTGCCAATACCCAAGCCCCCCCGTGCGTGAAACCAGGAAGCCCACCTAGCTGATTAGACAGTTTAAAGACTTGTCCAGGTCAACTCGACAGCCTTAGGGATGCTGATATTGGTGATGGCGTTAACCTGCAGCAAATATTGGAGGAGCAATACTGGTCAGGTCTGGGAATTCTTTACTGCTCGGTATCTGGGGGGCTAGCTGGACGGCCTTGGAGTAGCAGCGTAGCCCTAGATTGATAATTAAATCAAGGTGGCAGGTTCAAGCTGCTACTGAGACAAGTGATGCAAGGGATGCAACCACGAAAGGCCAGCAAGCCACAGCCTCTTATCTTACCTCGCGAGATGGAAGTTACTCGATGCGGAACCTGGATTCCCACTAGGCTTGTCCTCGACTGCTTTGGGGATGGTGATAATGGTGATGGCTTTAACCTGCAGCAAGGAAAGGAGGGGCAAACTGGTCAGAACGGGGAATTCTTATTTATAACTGCTCGCTAACTTGGAGGCGTTCAAGGTGGGCAGGGTCAGGAGTAGTGGGGAATGGAAGCACATCCTTATACATCAGAATCAGAGAAGGCATTCGCTCGTTTCTTTGTCTCCTCCATCCTTAATTGCGTGTCGGTAATTTATTGTGCCTGTCCTCGTGCAGGGGCTGAAAGGAAGCGCGAGACTCTGAAGGATTCAAAAGAAAGGATGGCGCCAGCTGTGTCACGGGAGGTCGATTGAATCCCTTTCTCACCTCATTGACTGCGTGTCCTGCAGGCTGAATCTTTAGCTCAATCTTGCGCTCTTCCGAGCTCGAAGGGACAGGCATATGAAGAGCATTGGTCTTGGCTGGCGCTTTTGGGCCCCTACTTTACAGGATTGGAATCAACCAAAAGAGACTGCTTGATATCTTGCAGCGTCTGTTTATTTCGGGTGGCAAAGCATTGGTGGGTTAATTTTGAGGAGAAGTGCCGCTCGAATCACCGTGGGTGCAAATTTCAGTAGAAAGATTTTGGACGAGAGGTTACTTATGTCGAACCCTGTAGTATGTACATCAGGGACAAGAGTCAGATCTCCCTCCCTCGGGACCTCTTCCTCTCTCTGTCTGGGTGATGTACAGTTTCAGCTATCTATCTTGCTGCATGTGGCTGGTATTCTTGATACTGGCGAAAGGGATGAATTTATGCTATATGCTAATTGAAACAGGATAAATTCATTCTTTCTGGTGACTGATATGAGATAATTGACGGACTAAAGCTTTTTAATCGAGACTTGGCTCGTTCTTCGTTAACTTGACGTTCCCGAGACCTTGGTATCAGCCAGTAAATAGCTGCGCGTGGTGCAAATGAGCGTCTGTTTGGCAGGCATGAACAGGCGCGTCAATCAGTAATGATCCTGGGACCCTGCTGGGACCTGCGTCAACTGCGGCCAGGAGTTTGACAGGCGCAATCCTTTATCGAGGTGGCCCCAGACCTACGTCTCTCAAACTCTTGACCAGCAGCTGGGAAGATAGACGAAGCGAGTTCAAGGATTCTGGAATAGACGGCGCCTGTCGATTCAATTGAATGCGTCTGTCAAATCATCCTGCAAAATATTTTGAATAGCCAGACACTTTCTCGAGGAATCTGGATATAATCCAGTTATTCCTAAATTTGGAGACTATCACTAACTCCAGCAGCACCCTTCGTTTTACATCTGATGATACGCAGGTAGTTGTTGGCGATCAGCTTCTCACTTCTCATAAGGGTCCGATAACA
Organism: Chlamydomonas sp. ICE-L; assembly: GCA_013435795.1. NCBI lineage: Eukaryota > Viridiplantae > Chlorophyta > Chlorophyceae > Chlamydomonadales > Chlamydomonadaceae > Chlamydomonas > Chlamydomonas sp. ICE-L. The sequence continues at coordinate 10,554,831 of JACBWV010000626.1, forward strand.
CCGCGGATATCTTCACGAAACCACTGCGAGATATTCCCAAGGTTTTCCGAGGACGTGTTTCTGAATTTGTCGCTTCTGATGCAACTGGTGATTGAAGGAATGATATATGGATATAACGTCTAGGCTATGGAAACCACCCTTGAAACTGTTTGTGTAGAATCTGCAGTCTGGATGTAGAGCTACATATGGGTGTTTTGGGCATATCAGATGTGTGTGTGTGGTGTGTGTGGTGTGTGTGGGTGGGTGTGGGGGGTGGGGTGGAGTGGGGGGCGCGGGGCGTTAGGGGTGCTCAAAAGTAACCGCGAGTATAAGTAAACCCTAAACCACAATTCTATGGGCTTGGACTGCTCCCATCTCCTAGACACTTAGACCCCAGGGTAGGAGCTTCCAGGTCTGGATAGGGGAACCCTATATCTAGCTTGTGTGGGTGGGTGCTGGTAAATGTGGGTGTGATGTAAACTAGGGGTTGTGTTAGTTTTTAGGGTTTACAACTTTGAAATCTGGGGGAAATACAGGAAAAACCTGTTTAATTTTTCTTGGCCACTGTTTTTTCATGATAGGTGGGGCTAGCTTGTTCTCTCGTGTGTTGCGCAGTTGTGCACTTCCTGGCCGGTGGTGTCATTGTGTGTGACTTGTCACGAAGTGTGTGTGTGAAAGAGGGGGTAGGTGCTGTAACATCTGCAGGGCCAAGCTTTCAAAATGTGTGGACCGCGGACCATAAACGCCTTTCATAGCCATAGACTTTGGAACTGAAGGGGTGGGTAAAACAAATCTTACCGAAGAATATAACAAATGATTGGATAACAACTTTTATGCCACATAAAAATGGCAGAAAAGTTGGAGGCCCCCCTAGCAAAAGGGAGGCATACATGTGCATTCGACCAGAGCCCTACAAACGCAGCACAAGAGCCATAGACAAGTATCATGGCGTGGTCTGCTGATTTAATCAATCTGCTAGGGGTGTGAAATATAACAATAGAAGCCTTATTACTTCTGAGCACCCCTAGCGTCGCCGACTGGACAACTGGAGCCAGGGCAGGGGCTGACTGGAGCCGTGTAACCAAGTTGAAATATAAGTATATAACCGGTAGATAGGTATGCGTGTATAAACCTTGATGACTTGATGGGGGTGCAGGCATTACTGGCTGGGGACCACATAAATCTCAGTTGAGAATGTGTGATTCAGAATGATGATGATGAGAGGATGATGAGCCTGCCGCAGTCTAGCCCACATATCTCTTGATTCATAAAATGTCCAGTGAGAATAGTTGCAACGAACAGGCAGAATTCAATAAATACAGGCGCTCGGGGATACAAACGCGTCGATGTATATACTTGGATCAAAATATCTCCAGTCCAGCCCACATGCCTCCTCATTCACAAAAACACCAACATGAACCTGGTCACAAATCCTGATTCCTATGAAGGATGGAAATACCTACAAATTGTTATTATTAAAAAATGCGATAAAAACCCACAGCACAGAGCAATATAGCTAAGACATGCCTCATCAACCTTCAACACTATCTAGGTTTATTACATGTTCGGGCTTGACCCAACAGCACAGAGCAATATAGCAAAGACATGCCTCCTCAACCTTCAACACTATCTAGGTTTATTACATGTTCGGGCTGGACCCAACAGCACAGAGCAATATAGCAAAGACATGCCTCCTCAACCTTCAACAATATCTAGGTTTATTACATGTTCGGGCTTGACCCAACAGCACAAAGCAATATAGCTAAGACATGCCTCATCAACCTTCAACACCAGCTACATTGTCTACATGTGTGGGCTTGATCCAACAGCACAAAGCATTATAGCAAAGACATGCCTCATCAACACTGAACAAAAGCTACGTTTTCTACATATATGGGCTTGACCCAACAGCAATTTAGCAAAGAGAAAAAAGCAAAGTTATGGTGGTTGGCCCCAGTGCAAGCAAACAGGCTGGCCCCCTCAACCTCAAGCCTCGTACCAAGGCGTACCATTTATCTATTAATTTATTTGAATTTTGCCCCAATGCTACCGTCCATGCTCAGTCCTTCTTACAACCTCTGCCCAATCACTCCAAGCACAGCTTTTCTTTTTAGCTACGGACAGCAGCTTCTGGGCAGAGCCCCCAGCTCCCGGTCCCCAGCTCTCTCTTCATCCAAACCTAGTGCCCCTCAAAGCTAGTATCGTCAGCTTTCCAGTGCTCCTGGAATCTTTGGGCTTGACCCAGTGTCAGTTTCAGGGAGCTGCCTAGAAGATGCTGCTGGTAGCGGAAAAAAAGCCCTGACTCCAAGCACACCGTATTTGCTTTTCTTTTTGGCTCTTCTCAGCAACTACTAGGCAGCTCCCTCAGCCAGCCACTGTGCTGCACCCACATATTTCAGCAGGTCTGGACATGTGGGCCATAGGCCTGAACATCCAGAGCATGTCTGATGAAAAAGTACAGAATTAGTGACGACTAATCCTTCAACTTAGCCTTGTGCTGACTGAGCCTAACTAAGCCTTGGACTACGCCTTGTGCTGACTAAGCCTAACTAAGCCTAACTAAGCCCTGGACTAAGCCTTGTGCTGACTAAGCCAAACTAAGCCTTGATCTAAGCCTGGCTAAATCTAACTAAGCCTGACCAAGCCTAACTCAGCCTTGTGCTTACTTAACCTTGAATATTGCATTATTGAGTCTGGGAAAGTATGACAGAAAAAAGCATTGAATGACACATTGCAACATGTGTCTATAAATCTATTAAACAAAAAAGCATCGCATGCACATTGCACCAAAGGTCTATGAACCTATGGAACAAAAATGCAGTGCATGCACATTGCACTACTACGCATTGGACTATAGGGCACCAGGATAATGCCGTCACAACTATACGTCACAATAGTTTTGTCAGCAGCAACCCCAGCTTCAGCCATCCAATGGTATGCATACACTTGCTTTCTGTGTTGGTGGCGGTCCAGCAGATTATGCATCGAAGCAAATGAATTCCCTTAGTATGCTCCCTGGCTTCCGTGGGTCTCACACGGGGGGGGGCTTGGAATTGGAAGACGCTGAGCAGCCCAGATGGGCTGAAAAAACATGTAACAATTCAAATTCAAATGAATTGAGATGCACAATCTCAACAACACTCCTGGACGTGCATAAAGGAAAGGAGGCAACATCCATTGGATTAACAGATTGAGCGACACAGATGCGCGGTACCATTGTAAATCCTATGGATTAACATACTGAGCGTCGCAGATGCACGGTACCGTTGTACATCCTATGGATTAACAGGCTGAGTGTCGCAGATGAACATGACTGATGTACATCCTACGGATTAACAGATTGAGCGACACAGATGCATAGTACCATTGTACATCCAATGGATTGACAGACTGAGCGTCGCAGATGCACGGTACTGTTGTACATTCTACGGATTAACAGATTGAGCGACACAGATGCACGGTACCGTTGCACATCCTAGGGATTAACAGATTGAGCAACACAGATGCACGGTGTCCTTGTACATCCTAGGCCTCCTAGGCATTCTTAAGGGTTAAATGAAGAGAGAGCCCAGGGAGCTGCCTAGAAGCTGCTGCTCGTAGTTGAAAAAAAACTGCCATGAGCTTGTCACCAATTATGGCAATGCAGAGCTAGCTTCAGGTTTGGCCCACGGACGAGGAAAAGGAGCTGCCTAGAAGCCACTACGAGCACAAAAAAGAAACAGTGCACACAATTCCACCTCTTACCTGCTGTTCATGGGGGGGGGGGGGGGGGGGGGGGGGGGGGGAATGGAGGGGCCACAGGCCTACTCGAGGCTCCTGTCATCTTATCTACTCAATACATCTCGGTCCCCCCCTCCCAGTCTGTCCTCTTCCATATATCTCTCCCTCGCCATACCCGAAGAAAAAAGTACACCTTGGTCATTGATAGGACAGACATCTCAAACCAAGGCATGTGGAATCTGTGGTCAGCGGTCTTGGCCAGTCTGTCAAATTCTTGGCTACTCATTGAAGGGTAGACTTCTCGATCAAAGACATGTGGAACCTAGGGCCAGCCTTGGCCAACATTCTGTCCGATTATATCATCTGATCTACCAAATCCGTCTGACCTACCAAATCCGACTGGTCTATCCTATCCATTTTCCTATCGATCAGGTGGCTAAGTATCTAATTCCAAGCAACGCCCAGAGTCCAATATGGACATTGTGTGGAGGGTAAGAGACAACTAATCTGCTTGTTTGCTTATCAGGCTATTCATCTTCCTATTACTCAGGTGGCAAGATGGGCAAACGCCCAGAGTCCAATAAGGACATTGTGTGGAGGCCTGGAGGGTAGGAGACAACAAATCTGCTTGTTTGCTTATCAGGCTACTCATCTGCCTATTACTCAGGTGGCAAGATGGTCGCCCAGAGTCCAATATGGATACTGTGTGGGTAAGAGACAACTAATATGCTTGTTTGCTCACCAGGGTACTCCAAGACTGCCATGCCTATTGCCATAGCCTGTAAAGTCTACTCTAATGTCTACTACTCCTACAGATCCCCCCCCCCCCCCCCCCCCCTTATTGGTGGTTGGCCCCAGTGCAAGCAAAAGGGCTGGCCCTCTCAACCTCACGCCTCCTAATAAGGCGTTCCATTTATTCATTTTATTTATTTATGGGAGCAGATAGAAGCACCACACTCTCTTGGATGAATGTCACAATCACTCAGTGTCAAAAATCTGCCTATGAATGAATCCACTGTTTCTTTTTCGGTTTATGCATGGCAGCTTCCACCCAGCTCCATCAGCCAGCGACTGAGTCGAGGCCAAAGGAAACAGCTGCATTGGACTGCCTGTCATGCCAGCTTTCAGACACACTTGCTAGCTTCAGGTTTGGCCCGATGATGGTGGAAAGAAGCTTCCTAGATGCTGCTACACGAAGCCCCCCAAAGAAGCAGTGTTGAGGACGTCATGTCCATATCACCAGCGTCATGTTGCGGACGTCATGCCACCAGCGTCATGTTGAGGGCGTCATATCACCAGCGTAATGTCACCAGCGTCATGTTGAGGACGTCATGTCCATATCACCCGCGGCAAATCCATCAATACGACGCCATAACTGTCTGTCTGTGGTAATCTTACCACACAGATCTGACGACACAGATCAGGCCATGTAGATCTGACGACACAGATCTGGCCGTGTAGATCTGACGACACAGATCTGGCCATGTAGATCTGACGACACAGATCTGGCCATGTAGATCTGACGAAACAGATCTGGCCATGTAGATCTGACGACACAAATCTGGCCATGTAGATCTGACGACACAGATCTGGCCATGTAGATCTGATGATACGGATCTGGCCATGTAGGTCTGACGACACATATCTGGCCATGTAGATCTGTAAGACGGGGCTCCCTTAATACCACGCCCCACCAGGCGTTATCATTACTATGGATTAGATCACAAAGCTAGCGCATCCAAGGACCCAAGATCATTTCCAACCTTAATTTTTATTTGTGAAAAGATTTCCACCCTAGGAAGTGGGGGCCCGTACACAAAACAGCGCCCACTGAGGGTTCAGTATCGAAGGCAGAGAAAGTCCAACAGAAGTAGAAAGTTCATGCTGGAAAGGCAGGAGCTAGTCAGGCTCCAGCAACTTCACTGCAGGAGGGACTGTACGAGTCATCCCATGTGACGTTGAAGCTGCGAGCAAGGCAACATCATATGGCATTGAGATCAGAGATCGCAGATCATGTAGCATTGAGATCACATATATTATATTATCTAATGGCATTGAGATCAGAGATTGCAGATCATGTAGCATTGAGATCGCATGTATTACATTATCTTATAGTATTGAGATCAGAGATTGCAGATCATGTAGCATTGAGATCACATGTATTATATCATCTTATAGCATTGAGATCAGAGATCGCAGATCATATAGCATTGAGATCACAGATATCATACAGCATTGAGATCACGCAGATCATATTATCACAAAGCTTAGAGATCACAAAGATCACAGATATTATACGGCGTTGAGATCACATATTTTAGATTATCTTATAGCATTGAGATCACAGAGATCACAACTGTCCTCCCTCACCTCTCAGCCACGCCACAACTTAGGTTGACGTTCATCGCAACATCACACGCACTTCCATACATAGCTATACATATTACAATGTTTTTGTGACCAAACCTTGTATTGGATCCCTATTGTCCTCCCTGACCTCTCAGCCAAGCCACACCCTGGGATTACAGTGATCGCGTCATAACATGCAGTTTCATACAGAGCCATACATATTATGATGTTTTGTTACCTAACCCCTGCCAAACCTTATATTTGATCCATACTTTCCTCCCACACCTGTCAGCCAAGCCACAACTTGGGCTGACGGACATCACGTCATCACACACAGTATCATACAGAGACATGCATATTATGATTTTTCGTTACCTAATCCATGCCAAACCTTATACTTGATCCAGCCTGTCCTCCCCCACCTCTCAGCCATGCCACACCCTGGCTTGACGATTATCGCGTCATCACACACACTTCCATGCAGAGCTGTACACATTACATTTTTTTGTTACCAAACCTTATTTTTGATCAGAACTGTCCTCCCTCACCTGTCAGCCATGCCACACCCTGGGTTGACAGTCATCACGTCATCACACACACTTCCATGCAGAGCCATACACATTTTATCTTTCGTTACCAAACCTTGCATTTGATCCTTATTATCCTCCCTCACCTGTCAGCCATGCCACACCCTGGGTTGAAGGTCATCACGTCATTACACGCACTTCCGTACAGAGCTCGGCCAAAGCTGACCACGGCAGGCAGGTGGTTTTGGAGCAAGGAGATGAAAGCATCTTGTGACTCCTCGCCCAACAGGGGAGCTTGTACTTCCAAACGGCCAACGGCAGATGACAGGCATCGCACGCCCGAGGGGAAGTTGGTTGTCTTGGAGATATTAAACGCCCCTGTGTATGTTGTGCATGTGTATGTTGTGTATGCGTATGTTGGGTATGTGTTTGTTGTGCGTGTGTATGTTGTGCATGTGTATGTTGTGTATGCTGCCTATGTTGTGCATGTTGCTACAGTCCAGGGGTAGCCAAATAGGCTAATACGCTTAAGGGACTTGCCCAACCATGATATCAGGAGGCGCTAAAACGGATTAAAAACTGCTGAACTGAACTCCAAACAATCATTTTACCGACGGGGGCCCTGAGTTTGAGCTTCAGTGATAATTTACTTCTACGACCGTGCGGTAAACATTCCCAAGTTTAAGGCCCCCGTGGCAAGGCGTAACCAATTTCACATTTTTTGAATTCTACTAACCTGCTAACTCGTCTTCAGCAAAAGGCTGTCCAGGATCTTGGCGCACTGGATGCAAGGCTCCTTTGTATAAAAAGCTTTCATGTATCTCCTATCCCATGTCCTTCTGTTGCAGTATTTGATCCGAAATAGCGCTAATCCTGTTACCCCCCCCCCCCCCCCCCACACACACACACACCACCACACACACACCACCCCAACACACACACCAGCACCAAAGTGTGTGCTGCAGTGATAATTAAATTCTACTAACCTGCTGCCGCGTCCCTAGCGAAGAGGCTGCCTAGGATCTTGGCATTCTGAATGCAAGGCCACACACACAAAAACACACCACACAACCACCAAAGTTCGTGCTGCAGTGATAATTTAATTCTACTAACCCGCTGCCACATCCCCAGCAAAGAGACTGTCCAGGATCTTGGCGTACTGGATGCAAGGCCACACACACACACCACCACCACCAAAGTTTGTGCTGCAGTGATAATTTAATTCTACTAACCCGCTGCCACGTCCCCAGAGAAGAGACTGTCCAGGATCTTGGCGTACTGGATGCAAGGCCACACACACACACACACCACCACTACACACACACCAAAGATCATGCTGCAGTGAATCCAGAGATAATTTAATTCTACGAACCTGCTGCCGCATCCCCAGCAAAGAGACTGTCTAGGATCTTGGCGTACTGGATGCAAGACCAGAGCTGGGCACTCTTGATAGCATCCGAGTAAAGGGTCAGTCGCATAGTGCATGTACCAGCGAATTGAATGGGTTTAGGCGGGGGCGGGGAGGCGGGGGCAGGAGCGTTCATTATCCCACACTGGTTGAAGAAGCCCTCCAGGTTCAGGGTGAAGTCTGTGGGCTCGTTTGAGTAGTTCCCAGGCCTCTGCCCAACCCACATGGGCAAAGCCAAGCAAGAAGAGCGGATGGCCAGGTTGTCAACCTCCTCGCATCTTAGCTTGAGGACGACAGTTAGGGAGGCTGAGTATCTCTGCATCAGGATTGCCCTGGACATAACCGCGGACTCATCCGAATTGTTCATATAGCCTCGAACCAAGATGTTTGAAGCACTCATCTGAGGGGTGGGGGGAAGGTGAGGGGTGGGGTTGGGGTGAGGGTTGGGGTGAAGGTGATGGTAAGGGTGAGGGTTGGGGTGATTGGTGGAGTGAAGGTGAAGGTAAGGGTGAGGGTTGGGGTGATCGGTGGAGTGAAGGTGAAGGTAAGGGTGAGGGTTGGGGGTGATCGGTGGAGTGAAGGTGAAGGTAAGGGTGAGGGTTGGGGTGATTGGTGGAGTGAATGAGAGAGATCCGGGAGGTAAGGGCGAAGGGGAGGGGGAGAGGGGCGGGGAGGGGGGGGGAAGGGGAAGGTAAGGGGGAGGTGGGGGTGAGGAGGGAGGGCGGGACGGAAGGTGAAGGGGAAGGGTGAGGGGGGGGGTAGGGTGAGTGGGTGGGACGAGTGAAGGTGAAGGTAAGGGTGAGGGTTGGGGTGGTAGGGTGGATGGGTGGATGTGAAGGGTGAGGGTGGGGTGAGGGTTGGGGTGGGGGTGAGGGTTGGGTGAGGTGAGGGTGGGTTGAGGGGTGGGGGTGGGGTGAGGGTGGGGGGTGGGGTGAGGGTGGGGGGTTGGGGTGAAGGGTTGGGGTGAGGGTGATGGGGGGAAAGTGCGGGTTGGGGTTGGGTTGAGGGTGATGGGTGGGTTGAGGGTTGGGGTGAAGGTGAGGGTTGGTGTAAGGGTGATGGGTGGGAGAGGGTTGGGGTGAAGGTGGGGGTAGGTGTAAGGGTGATGGGTGGGGTGAAGTTGAGGGTTGGGGTGATGGTGAGGGTTGGGGTGAGGGTGAGGATTGGTGTGAGGGTTGGGGTTTCGTTGAGGATGATGGTGAGGGATGCGACGTGTGGCAAGAATGCTGGTACAGGAGGCAATACATTATTTGTGCAACTTGGATATGGTTTTGTGAAGCTGCTGTAATGTACCTGGGCACAGACGAAAGGACTTCCTTGAGGACAGTTTGATTCAGCTGGGACAAGCATCCAATTTGCTGTACCGGATTCAATGATGTATGCTTATCGTGTATACAATTATGGAGCTGCTGATTGGATTGTATATACATATTGTGTTTACGATTATGAAGCTGCTGATTAATTGATTATGTATATGTATATGTATATGTAAGTATGTATATATATATGTACATTGTGTTTACACTTATGAATCTGCTGTACTGTACCTGGACACAGGCGAAAGGATTTCCCTCCGGGAAGTTTGATTCTGCTGGGACAAGCATGCCATTCGCCAGAGATGCCATTGTCCTGCAGCAATTAAAAATCAAATCAATACATATTACGCTTTATTACAAGGCAAGGGGGCCAGCCCGTTTGCTTGCACAGGGACCAACCACCAGCCATAAATACATAAATTGTACGCCTTATTACGAGGCGCGAGGTTGAGGGGGCCAGCCTGCTTGCTTGCACTGGGGCCAACCACCAGCCATAAATACATAAATTGTACGCCTTATTACGAGGCATGAGGTTGAGGGGGCCAGCCCGTTTGCTTGCACTGGGGCACTGAATCAGTGCCCCAGTCGGTAAAATGATTGTTTGGGGTTCAGTTCATTAGTTCCCCCCCCCCATTTTAGTCCTTACCGATTCCATGGTAGAGCAGATCTATTAAGCCTATTTGGCTACCCCTGGACTGTAACAACATACAGGCATACATACCAAGCCAACCAGGGAGGTCAGTTCATCAGTGTTTTTCCGTCGTAGCCCCAACTGATACCATGGTTGGGCAGGTACATAAAGCCTATGTAGATACTCTTGGACTGAAACATAACAATAATAGACAACAAAACAATAATAGACAACAAAACAATAATAGACAACAAAACATAGCAACCATAATAGACAACATAAGAAAAGAACAATAGCAATGGCTGGCAATGGGCATGAAATCCAATCAGTACTGAGCTGTGCTTGTGTAACATACAATTGAAAGGTGACACTGCCCCCCTACCCCCACCCACCCCTACCTCATCCACCCACACAAAATAGTCAAAATCCAATCAGTACTGAGCTATGCTGATGTAGCACACAATTGAAAGGTGACACTGCCCCCCTACCCCCACCCATCCCACCTCATCCATCCACCCACCCACACAAAATAGTCAAAATCCAATCAGTACTGAGGTATGCTTGTGTAACACACAATTGAAAGATGACACAGCCCACCCACCCCCACCCCATCCACACACCCACACAATATAGTCAAAATCCAATCAGTACTGAGGTATGCTTGTGTAACACACAATTGAAAGATGACACAGCCCACCCACCCCCACCCCATCCACACACCCCCACCCCATCCACACACCCACACAATATAGTCAAAATCCAATCAGTACTGAGGTATGCTTGTGTAACACACAATTGAAAGATGTCACAGCCCACCCACCCCCACCCCATCCACACACCCCCACCCCATCCACACACCCACACAATATAGTCAAAATCCAATCAGTACTGAGGTATGCTTGTGTAACACACAATTGAAAGATGACACAGCCCACACCCCCCCCACCCCATCCACACACCCCCACCCCATCCACACACCCACACAATATAGTCAAAATCCAATCAGTACTGAGCTATGCTTGTGTAACACACAAGTGAAAGATGACACAGCCCCCCTACCCCCACCCACCCCATCCACCCACACTAAATAGTCAACATCCAATCAGATCTGTGCTATGCTTGAGTAACACTAAGTCTGAGAAACAGCTACCACATCCAAGGATGGCAGCAGTCACGCAAGTGCCCCAAGTTAATATATTTACTACAAAATCAATCACATTTAAAATTACTCGAGTTTATATAATATTTAAAATTGCATTTAATAATTAAAATTACCCAAGTCCATATATTTAATTTAATACAGCATCAAGCATGCAAAAGGGCTTTTACATGTCCCAGTATTATGGCAGATGATTGCATGCAGGCAATTAGTGTGCATGGCATGGCGCACGCAAATGACCCAAGATCATATATCGAATACAAAACCAATCATTTAAAAGGGCTCTTACACATACCAATATTGTGGCAGATGATTACATTTACATGAAGGCACTTAGTGTGCATGGCACAGTCCAGAGGTAGCCAATAAGGCTCGCTAAGTTCAATTTTGGCCGGAAACATGAAACATTTTTACTAAATTCCTCACGATCTTGCTGACCTTCAGAATATTGATCCATTTCTTGTAAAAATAGTATGGAGGGCTAGCCCAACTATAATACTGGTTGGAAGACCCCCCCCCCCCCCCCCCCCCCCCCCCCCCGGGTGTTGCAAAGTGGGCTTGGCTTGGGTCAACTATGGCCAGTCTATAACAACGAAATGTAATGCAATAAGAAAACAGTAGCAAGCATTTTACTCACAGTAAATAAATAAATAAACAAACAAACAGCATGCCTTATTACGAGGCGTGAGGTTGAGGGAGTCGTTTGCTTGCACTGGGGCAAACCAACAACAAGGGAATTGCCCCCCCCCCCACACACACACACACCCAAACAACACTTACTCGCAGTCATGATCTGTGAGGCTAATTCCAGCAGTCCTCTTCAGGGCGATCTCAACTACACAGTCTGCCAAAGGGACTGGGGGGGGATTGGGTTGGCGGGGTGCAGGCGGCGGAGATGGGTTGGGGAGTGCTCCAGGTGGGCGAGGACTTGATTGTGATGGAGATAGGTCGGGCGGTGCCCCAGGTGCGCGAAGAGGTGATGGCGATGGTGATGGTGATGGGTTAGGCGGTGTTCCAGGTGTGCGAGGACTTGGTGGTGACGGTGACGGGTTGGGCGGTGCTCCAGGTGCGCGAAGAGGTGATGGTGGCGATGGGCTCAGTGGCAAGCTTGGAAGTGGCGGTGCAGATGGGTAGGCAGGCGCTTGGGGGGTCATGGGCACTGATGGGGTGGCCGGGGCGTACGGCTGGGGGGGGGGCATAGGGTTGTCGGGCACCGTTGGAGTGGGCGGTGATACCGGCACTGTTGGCTCAGTGGGTGCCAAGGGGGCTGGAGGGTAGGGGGCCCAGGGGAACCTGGGAGGCCCAGGACTTGTTGGGGGGGTCCTAGGAGGAGGCTGATTAGGGGGTGGGGGGGAGGTTACCTTGGTCCCCAGTGGGACTGTCTTGAAGACAGAACTTCGGGAGAATAGGTATGAAGTGTAGTCGCCCAGCAGCTGCCTGGACTGGGGTCGGATGCTGTCCATGAGGCGCTTGGCGTTTTTGTATTCAGTGGAGCTCTCGGTAGTGAGGTACAAGAAGATCTCCAGAGCGGCAAGGTCGACACTTTTGACACCACGAGTTGTGTTGAAGGAGAGTTGATTTGCATATGACAATCGTCCGTAGGTGCTCGAGTCGTAGTAGCCGCTGGGAAGAGGGGAGAGCACATGTCGCAGTCAGGGATTAGTTAGTTAGTTAGTTAGTTAGTTAGTTAGTTAGTTAGTTAGTTAGTTAGTTAGTTAATAGTCAGTTAGTTGTTCCTGCTTTAGTAGCTGCTGGGGAGAGTGGAGAGCACATGCCGCAGTTAGTTAGTTAGTTAGTTAGTTAGTTAGTTAGTTAGTTAGTTAGTTAGTTAGGGAAGTTGTTCCAGTTTTAGTAGCCGGTGGGGAGGGTGGGGAGCACATGTCGCGGTTTGGGATGAGTTTGTTAGGGAAGTTAGTTATTTTGTTAATTAGGGAAGTCAGTTAGTTATTTAGTTATTTAGTTAGGGAATTTGTTCCAGTTGTAGGAAGCACTGGGAAGGGTGTGTAGTGCATGTTGTGGTTAAGGGTGAGTTGGTTAGGGAAGTTGGTTGCTTAGTTAGTTAGTTAGTAAGTAAGAAAGTTAGTTAGGGAAGCTAGCTAGTTAGTTAATTAGTTAGTTAGGGAAGCCAGTTAGTTAGTTAGTTAGGAAATTTGTTTCAGTTGTAGTAACCCATGGGAAGGATGGGGACATGGTCAGGGTACATGGTCAGGGTTTAGCAATATGGCATGGAGCATGTTTGGGGTTAAGGGATGAGGTATGGAGCACATGGGATGAGGCATGGGGCACAGTGTCGGGGTTTACATTCAAAACAATTTGAAGCCCTACATTGTGTAGATACAAGCAGAATGGTGATAGGCAGTTGTTACAGTCCAGGGATACACTAAATAGGCTTAAGGGACATGTCCAACCATGGAAAGAAAGGGCTATAACGAAAAAGCACTGATGAACTGAACCCCAAACAATCATTTACCGACGGGGGCCGTGACTTGGTGCTGCAGTGAAAATTGGATACAATACGGAATACAGCAGTGACCATTTGCAGCAATGACCGGCAGTAAGAAAATACAGCAGTGAGAATTCAAAACGGAATACGGCAGTGAAAATTTAACTCAAAACGGAATACAAACATGATATACCATAGTGGTCTACCGGCATATTGTTGTGCTTGTCTTTATCCACTTGCTGATCAGTAATGATTATGCCTGGTGGGGCGTGGTATTAAGGGAGGCCAGTCTTACGGAGGTAGGGAAAGGGTTGCTACTTTACCCCGACAAAGCTACCATGGCGGTTAACAGTGACCGCGAACACTAAAGCGCAACCGTATGGATTCGAACCCGGCACCTTCTTCATTCAAGGAGCTCTGCCATTGACCAATCCGTCAAAATTGGGATTACTCTCTCATCACATTGTCAAATTTAACAATTTATTTTAAGCATACTACAGATACACCAAGTACTACAGATACACCAAGTACTACAGATACACCAAGTACTACAGATACACCAAGTACTACAGATACACCAAGTTCTACAGATACACCAAGTACTACAGATACACCAAGTACTACAGATACACCAAGTACTACAGATACACCAAGTACTACAGATACACCAAGTACTACAGATACACCAAGTACTACAGATACACCAAGTACTACAGATACACCAAGTATTACAGATACACCAAGTACTACAGATACACCAAGTACTACAGATACACCAAGTACTACAGATACACTAAGTACTACAGATACACCAAGAGTATACGCCCGAGCTATCGGTGGCTGGCCCCAGTGCAAGCAAACGGGCTGGCCCCCTCAGCCGCACGCCTCATCATAAGGCGAATTATTTATGCATTTAATAGTATTTATGTATTTAATTCCAAGCCCAAGCCAAACCCAATACAACTCACGCAATCAATCGCATTGTTGGTAAGCCAAGTTAGAGCGTTATTTCTCCTAGGCATAGAGTCCAGTCCATTAGGCCTTGCTAGGCAACCATTCTTTATTTATAATTTATAGATTTAAGACTGAGCCCAATACTACTCACGCAATAACGTTGTTGGTAAGCCGGGTAAGAGCGTAATTCCCCCTAAGCATGAATGCATGATGTCCACTCCAATAGGTCTTGCTAGGAAGACCATTGCTTACTTATTAACTACTTCTTTATTTTTGTATTGAAGGCTGAGCCCAATACCACTCACGCAATCAATCATGTTGTTTGTAAGCCAGTTAAATGCCTAATTCCCCCTAGGCATCAAGTCCACTCCATTAGGCCTTTCTAGGAAGGCCATTCTTTATTTAATATTTATTCATTCAAGACTGAGCCCAATATAACTCACGCAATAACGTTGTTTGTAAGCCGGGTTAGAGCGTAATTCCCCCGAGGCATTAAGTCCACTCCATTAGGCCTGGCTAGGAAGACCATCATCGATAGGGCGCTTACACAAAACGCATGGTAGTACATGGCTAAGTATTTCCGCTCCAGCTCCTGGCAGAAAGTCAGTTAGTCAGTCAGTCAGACAGTTAGTCAGCCAGACAGCCTGACAGTCAGCCAGTCAAAGAGACAGGCAGGCAGGAAGACAGACAAGCAGCCTGACAGTCAGCCAGTCAAACATACAGGCAGACAGGCAAGCAGGCAGAGACAAACAGGCAGGCAGAGACAGACAGACAGAGACAGGCAGACAGGCATAGACAGACAGACAGACAGGCAGTCAAATAGACAGGCAGGCAGACAGACATAGACAGACATACAGGCAGACAGTCAAACAAACAGGCAGACAGGCATAGACAGGCAGGCAGACAGCCAGTCAGGCAGCCAGTCAAACAGACAGCAAGAGACAGACAGGCAGACAGGCATAGACAGACAGGCAGACAGGCATAGACAGACAGACAGAAAGACAGGCATGCAGACAGACAGACAGACAGACAGGCAGCCAGTCAAACAGACAGGCAGACATAGACAGAAATAGATAGAAAGACTGACAGACAGTCAGTCAAACAGACAGGCAGGCACAGACAGCCAGACAGACAGTAAGTCTGGCCGGCAGGCAGTCAAACAGACAGGCAGAGACAGACCAAGCCAGTGTACTGCAACGAGATCTATTTATCTCACCGCGGGAAGGTAACCATCCGAACGAATGGTATTCACAAACTGATTATACCCTTGCAGACCGTAGTCAAACATGAATGGATCGTTTGCACTCAGACCAGTGGCGGTCAATGCCAGGGCCCCCCAGTACAGCTTGTTGTCAACATTACATGCGTATTCCGTGTAGCACTTGACAAGGGAGAATTTAGCCACCTGGTGAGGGTATAAAGTTGTGTGTGTGTGACAGAGTTACAGGATTGCATGTTAGTGGTGGGTTTGTGAGTGAGTTGTAGCATTACCACTTGACGAGGGAGAATTCAGCCATCTGGTGAGGTTTGCAAGTTGTGGGTGTGTGAGTGAGTGATAGGATTGCAAGTTAGTGGTGCCTTTGTGAGTGAGTCCCTCTACTACTTGGTGCATTCCTCACACTTGCTTCACTCATTCCTCACACTTGCTAGCCTAACATATTCCCACTGTTTCTATATCAGGCTGTGCGTATCAGTTTCTAGGCAGCTCCCTCTACCTAACCTTGGGCCAAACATGGAGCTAGCTAGTGTGTCTCAAACAGGGTACTACATTTTGTCAATTTGGTCAGCGCTTCAATCGCACAAACGTCAAATTGGTCAGCGCTTTGTAGTGCAACAAGCGCCCACAGGGGGTTAAAAAAACTGTGTGAAATGCACAGTGGGGCTCAAAAAGCGTTCGGAAAATTACGCTACCGCGTGTGCTTTGCAGTACCCTGGTATGACAAGCAGTCCAATGAATTCGAAATATTTGGGATTGACCCAGTGGCTGGCTAGAGGAGCTGGCTGGAAGCTGCCATGCATGGCCCAGAAAAGAAACAGTGCATATCCCTCAGAGATACTTACATCATTCCTAATGATAGCTCTGTTCAGCTCTCACATATACTCAAATCACCATCCAACCGACATCCTGCAACCAGTCCTCAACCTCTGATTTCAATATCAACTCAAGCACATCTACTCTTCCACTCCCCCTCCAGTCGCTCTTGGCGTTGCAGGTTGTCGTCAACCGCAATAGTAGCTTGTCCAGTTAAGGTAGGAGACCGCTCCCCACCCGCGTACGACGGGCTTCCTGAACACCACGCCCCACCAGGCGTTATCATTATCTACTCTTCCCAGCCCTCTCATATACTCAACTCACCATCCAACCAACATCATGCAACCACTCCTCAACCTCTGCTTTCACTCACAAGTCAAGCACATCTACTCTGCCCGGCCCTCTCATCTACTCAACTCACCGTCCAACCAACATCCTGCAACCAGTCCTCAACCTGTGCTTTCAATATCGACTCAAGCACGTATACTCTGCCCAGCCCTCTCATCTACTCGACTCACCGTCCAACCAACATCCTGCAACCAGTCCTCAACCTGTGCTTTCAATATCGACTCAAGCACATCTACTCTGCCTCACTGTCCAACCAACACCCTGCAACCACCCCCAACCTCTGCTTTCAATATCAACTCAAGCACATCTACTCTGCCCAGCCCTCATATACTCAAATCACCATCCAACCAACATCATGCAACCACTCCTCAACCTCTGCTTTCACTCACAAGTCAAGCACATCTACTCTGCCCGGCCTTCTCATCTACTCAACTCACCGTCCAACCAACATCCTGCAACCAGTCCTCAGCCTCTGCTTTCAATATTGACTCAAGCACATCATTGGTGGCTGGCCCCAGCGCAAGCGAGCGGGCTGGCCCCCTCAACCTTACACAGGTGTGGCATTAATGTTTTTAATTCAGTCAAGCACATCTACTACTTACAGTCCAAGCTACATCCTGCAACCAGTCTTCGACCTCAGCTTTCACCCTACTGTCAAGGGTGGGCTCATCCTTGATACGCAGGTAGGAGAGGGGAATCTGGGACATACGAAACATGACAGTGTAATCCCCTTGCCGGTTAGTGTTACCCAGCATGCCTGCGGAAATCAAAAGCAGTTTGATGGCCCTCATTAGTATAGATATAGCAGGTGCCGACATGCCTGCGGAAATCAAAAGCAGGTCAGCTACCTTGGTCTATACATCCTAAAGCTCCTTGGGTTTGGGTTTGGATTTTGGTTTTGGTTCGGTGTTGAATTCAGAGCCTTCTGGTCATTCTTGGTGGACTCTTGTGTTCCGCAGTGGGCCAGGGGCATGCTGCTACCGGAATCTACCTGCACGAGTTTGGGTTCGAGTTTGGTTTTGGTTTTGGTTAGGTGTTGAATTCAGAGCACTGCAGACATAAAAAGCAGTCTGATGGCCCTCGTCAGTAAAGATGAAAGATTACACGTATGAGGTGCGGGCTTGAGAGAGACACTCAACACAATGCTTTCCCCCTTACCATTACCCAACAGTCCCTTGTAACGGTGTTGGCTTTGCTGGGTCTCTCTTAGGTGCTGTTACCCTTAACGTGCCCTTTGAAACTTAAGAGAGGCCCTCAACGCAATGCTTCCGCCCTTGCGAGAGCAATATAAAATATACACTAATACACTTATTTCGCTATTTTTCTCCATGCCGTCGTAGTTTGCTCTGTTTTTTGTTTGTTAAGCCCTTTAATGTGCTTTTCCTTTCGCTTTTTGGAGTTTACCTCCTGGACCAGGTTCTGAGGTGTATTTTGCCTAAACCCTCTCTGTTATAAAACTGTTCAGCTGCTCCAGAGCTGTACGGTCTCCGCATTGATTTTTGACGAGGATGTAACGATATCCTCTCTCTGCACTCCTCACTGTTTTTGCTTGCGCCGCCATTCCGTCGCTGCATGGCGATGTATGGGTTCGGTGAGCAGCGCGTCGCACTGGTGTCACACCGAGTTGCTCAATTTGTGACGCGTCACACGACAAGAAAACAGTAACACTCCTCTCTCTCAATGATGAGGCATATTTTGGCCAGGGATCAATGAGCGCAAGCATTGCCCTCAGCTCCCCCCTATCCCTTGTCTCAGAGTCCCAGACCAGACCCTAACCCGCATACTGGTACCATACCTTGAACATTTGCCCAGGTTAACAACCACATCAGCACTACTGTTTTAATGTTGCTGATCATATTTAATTAACAAAAGATTGATGAGACATACCTTGGCCAGGGATCAATGAGCACAAGCATTGCCCTCAGTTCCCCCCCTATCCCTCATCCCAGAGTCCCAGACCCTACCCCGCATATCGGTACCGTACCTTGACCATTTGACCAGGTTGAAAGCCACATCAGCACTACTATTTTTATGTTGCTGAGAATCTGGAATAACTAGTCCTCGTGGCGTCGCAAGCGATGCAGAAAATTGGCAGAGAGGGTTGGCTATGGGAGCGACAGGTGGCAACAGAATCAAGTGCAGCGCACCGAAGCCAGGGTTAACGAGACAGTTAGGGCCAGGGTTTCTTGTTTCTTGTGGTCAGACAGACAACGGGGTGACCCTGGGGGCTCCCACCCCCCAGAAGAGGGGGCTCCGCCAAAAAAACTATTGATGAGCCATATCTTGACCAGAAATCAGTGAGCGCAAGCGTATTCCTCAGCTCCTCCCTATAGTGAATGAATGTCAACAAGGCACTTATACTCACTACTTCGTATGTTGCGAGTGATCTGTACTCAGCTAATGATATGTCCTCAATCCATTATGATGCATATCTTCCCCAGGTATCAATGAGTGCAAGCATTGCCCTCAGTTCCCCCTATCTCTCGTCCCAGAGTCCCAGAGCAGGGATAGTGTGTAGAGTGTAAATTTTTTCTTCAGGACCCCTATCCCTTGTCCCAGAGCGACAGACCCTTCCCCCATGTATGTATGTATGTATGCATGTATGTATGTATGTATGTATGTATGTATGTATGCATGTATGTATGTATGCATGTATGCATGTTACACTGCAGGGGTGGGCTAAAGAGGCTAACGTGATTTGCCCATCCGTGACAGGAAGTTCTAAACAGAAAAAGCATTGGTGAACTGAATCCCATTCAATCGTTTGACCGCATAATGTACTTTGGCCTTTTGCCTAGGTTGGCAGCCACGTCAGCACTACAGATTTTATGTTGCTGAGCATCTATAATTGAAAAACAATTTACGAGCCAAATCTTCGCCAGACCCTTCCATCATACCGCACCTCGACCTTTTGCCCAGGATGACAGCCACTATCCTGAACTGCTAAAAACGTGCGGTGGAGTCCAGCGCCTGACTCAGTGAGCTGCCTAGAAGCTGCTAAGAAAAGCCGAAAAGAAAACCCTACCGTACCTCGACCTTTTGCCTAGGATGACAGCCACTGTCCTGAACTGCTAAAAACATGCGATGTAGTCCAGCGCCTGACTCAGGGAGCTGCCTAGAAGCTGCTAAGAAAAGCCGAAAAGAAAACCCTACCGTACCTCGACCTTTTGCCCAGGTTGACAGCCACGCGAGCACGCACTGCGCTGGTTCGGGTCCAGATGTCTTGTTGCCCCAGTAAAATGAGGCCATGTCAGAGACTCCATCGGCCAGGTCACTGCAGTTTAGGGTTGAGGGTTGGGGTTTAGAGTTAGGCTGTAACGGATCTGAATCGTTACACCATAGCGACATTCGGCAAAGAAGTCATATGATGTCCGAGTACTAATCCTCTAGTACATATACCCATTACTCCCGTTACACTCCTCCCTCCTTTAGGAGTCCGGACTCCGGACTCTTCAAGTGGTAGGTAAACGGTAGGGTATCTTGTACTATGACGGATGACTCTGCAGCCAGATTCCATTCCGTGCCGCGGTGTACCGCGGTGCCTGTCCTGCGTCTCACTTGAGAACCGATCAAGAGGACCGGGTGGCTTTAGGAAATACAACTTTGCTCGCGGCCCCACAACCGCGAAACCGCTTTCGCTGCGATTCGAACTCGCGTCGCTGATGGTACTAGCTCCGAAACCAGTGTAACGGATCTGAATCGTTACACCATAGCGACATTCGGCAAAGAAGTCATATGATGTCCGAGTACTAATCCTCTAGTACATATACCCATTACTCCCGTTACATAGGCCATGTCGGAGTTGAGTTGAGTTGAGTTAAGCTGAGTTGAGTGGAGTTGAGTGGACTTGAGCTGAGTGGAGTGGAGTGGATTTGGGTGGAGTGGAGAAGAGTTGACTTGAGCTGAATTCAGAGCAGTACAGCTCAGTGCAGCTCGGTGCAGTGCAGTGCAGTACAGCTCAGCTCAGTGCGGTGCAGCTCTGCGCAGCTCAGTGCAATACATTGCAGTACAGCTCAGCTCAGTGCAGTGCAGCTTAGTGCAGTACTCTACCCCTCAGTCCAAAAAAGTCTATGTGAAGTCAGATCAGAGCAGGTGAGGCAAATCAGCTACACCTCTTCGTGCTTACCATCCCAATACCACTGTTTCATTTTGGGGCTACGCGTAGCAGCTTCCACCTAGCTCCATTAGCCAGAGACTGCCTCAAGCCCAAAGAGTACAGCTGCATTGGAATGCCTGTCATGCCCGCTTTCATATGCACAAGCTAGCTTCATGTTTTGCCCACGGTTGGGTGAATGGAGCTGCCTAGAAGCTGCTACGCGCAGCCCAAAAACGAAACAATGCCATTACTTACGGCATAGGGTTGCAGTACAGTACATAACAGTACAGTACAGCTCCAAGCCCCAATGCTCACGTTACAGGCTTGCAGTACAGTACAGTACAGTACAGTACAGCTCCAATCCCCAATACCCCAGCACTCACCTCACAGGCTTGCAGTGCAGTACAGTACAGTACAGAACAGTACAGCTCCAAGCCCCAATACTCACGTCACAGGGTTGCAGTGCAGTACAGTACATTACAGAACAGCTCCAAGCCCCAATACCCCAATACACACGTCACAGGTTTGCAGTGCAGTGCAGAACAGCACAGTACAGTACAGTACAGTACAGCTCCAAGCCCCAATACTCACGTCACAGAGTTGCAGTGCAGTACAGTGCATTACAGAACAGTACAGCTCCAAGCCCCAATACCCCAATACACACGTCACAGGCTTGCAGTGCAGTGCAGTACAGTACAGTACAGCTACAAGCCCCAATACCCCAATACTCACGTCACTGGCTTGATTGACTGTCTGTTGAGCTCTAGCAATCCTTGGTCCACGATGGTTTGGGCGGCGTCAACGTAAAACGTGCTGCAAGTGATGAGATATGGGGATTTTGATGATTAGTAGGGGGTTTGACAGAAAGGCACTACGATGCTTACACTGTCACAGTTGGGCAAGTCCCTTTAGCCCATTTGGCCTACCCCTGGACTGTAACATACACACATATGCTCAGGCTGCCTACCTTGCAACCCTAGACGCATCTCCAATGTTGAGACACGTCTGCCATATTGACCACTCTTACACATCGTCTAAATACACTGGCACGATGCGCATCATACTCACAGCATCAAGTGAACGGTGGGGCAGGTGATGAGATATGGGGTTTTTGATGATTAGTAGGGGGTTTGAAAAAAAGGCACATTAATGCTTACACTGGCATGATGCGCATCATACTCACAGCATCAAGTGAACAGTATGGCAGGTGATGAGATATGGGGATTTGGATGATTGGAAGGGGTTTGACAGAAAGGGGCTATGATGCTTTCAATGGCATGATGCGCATCATATTCACAGCATCAAGTGGACAGTGCAGCAGGTGATGACCAGTTGATGTTCCTAAGCTCCCCTTGACTCTGTCAAGCCAAGGGCACATTTGGAGTTCAGTAGGGAACCAGGAAAAATGTAATCATCATCATCATCGTCATCATCATCATCAGTTGAAATGTGATTGCTTAGTAGGGAATTGGCAGTAAGGCACTACAAGGCTCCAAATGGTATGATGCTTAGCATACCCATACAGGGTTTTCTTCAAGGACAGGGACCAGTGTCGTTACGTAGCACTAAAGTGAATTGTGCAGGCTCTGGTGCGCTACAAGCAACTTTGGGGTCCCAAAAGCAACCCCACAGGGCTCAAAAGTAGCACCCCCAAAGCACAGAGTTTAGCACTGTTGTGCCACAAGCAGCACCTTAAATAAAACCCTGTACCTATAGCGTCAACGTAAACAGTGCTGCAGGTAATGAGGAGTTGGAATTTGAGATTTTGAATTTGAATTTGGTAACGTCTGGTAGGGAATTGGTGAATGGGCCTGTTGTGCTCGCACTTGCATGATGCTTCTGATGTCCTGAGGGTGGTGAGGGCATGAAATATTCAGTGGAGTCCAGGTTATTGAGTAAGGAAACAAACCAGTGTCTCTGGGTAGCACTGCTGAGCTTCTGGTAGCTTTTGGGGTGCTACCTGCAGCTTTGGGGGCTCTAAAGGCAACCCCAACAGACTCTAATGCAACACCTCCCAAAACACCTAGGTACATATTTGAGCACTTGTGCTATATATAGCACCTTCAAGAAAATTCTCCATATTTGAGCACTTGTGCTATTTGTAGCACCTTCAAAATAATTCTCCATATTTGAGCACTTGTACTTTAAATAGCTCCTTCAAGAAAGATAGGGAGTCAGGGTGGATGCCAGAAAAACAGCCATTCCACATTGATGCCCTTTCCTCCAAACGCCCCCCCCCCCCCCCCCCCCCCCCCCCCCCCCCCCCCCCCCCATTCGCTTCACCTACATAAGAGTGACACAACACTATCCACGCTTAGATCTTAAAGCCCATTGGACTCCCTGCCAGTAAACTCCATTCAACATCGACCACTTCCCCACACGTCAGTGACGAACAAGCGACACGAAACTATCCACGCTCTGGCCTTACAGTCCATGAGCAGTGCTTTTTGGCGAAGCCCCCTCTTCAAGGGGTGGGAGCCCCCAAGTTTACCCATTTGTCCGTCCGACCGACCGTCTGACCGTGATTAAGCCTGACACATCAGCCAACGGTCTCGTAACTAGCTCGCTTCCGTTGCCACCTGTCGCTCCCTCGCGATCACTCTCCGCCATTTTTTAGCGTCGCAGGCGACGCTGCATAGAACTTGTCTTTTTAACTACGAGCACCAGTGCCTAGGTGGCTCCCCTGAGTCCCTGACTGGCTGTTCAGCCTAACCTAACACAACCTAGTGCACCCTGAAGCTGACTTGATCGGCTGTACATAACTAGTAAAACACAATTTAAATATTTGAAATATTTGTTTGCAGCACAGTAATCAGTCAGGGAGCTGCTAAGAAAAGCCGAAAAGAAAAGCCCCGGCCATGAGACTTCCTGCCAGGGTTTTAGGGTTTATGGCACAGTCCATTATGGAGCACTCCATTTCACATCGACAACTTCCCTACACTCAACCGATATACAAGCGACATAACTAGGGAATGGCAACTCATATTTGTGTTTGCAAAACTAAAATTAACTAATATTATTGAAGTGCCACAATAATATAAGTTTTTCAAATAAATTCAAAATCCTGGTTAGACGGCTCATCGGTCTAATATTAACAAGCGTTATCTAATCTTGTGCATTCACTTATATTAACTAACTTAGCCTTTCCCTGGACATAACACAATCCACGCTGATGCCTTCCAGCCCATGAGCCTCCATATGCCAATCAACACTCCAACCCATGCTCTTTGTCGATTCACCCCCCTTAACTCAAGTTGAATACAACTGACTCGACGCTATCGACGCTCTGCCCTCCCAGTCCATGAGGCTCCAAGCCAACACAGCCATTCCAGGTCGCAGCACTCTAAACTTCACCCCCAGGCACACACCCCACCCGACGACCCCCCCCCCCCCCCCCCACACCACACCACCACACCCGCATCAGTGGCAGCACGTGACTCAACACATCAAATGTTCACAGCGATCGCCAATTGTGGCACCAGCGCTCGGACAGGACCATGATGATATCACAGGCAACCGCGCCAAGCTGAAGTCACTCAGCCGGCAACACTTACTAGCCAAAGACGTCCCGCCTCACTTCCGGCGCCGGGGGGCACCGAGTGAACCTGGGTGGACTCTCCCTGTCCTCCCTGAAGTAGGGCATATCAACGTTTGTGTCGCGCAAGTCCCTGGAGAGTGGGTTCACCAGCGCATGGACATCGGCAAAGGTCAAGAGCAGCAGCACCATGGGCGCCCACGCCACCTTCAGAGGAGGGGAAAGCCTCGCAACCATGGCGGATTTGATCGAGATGAAGGGAAAGCTGGTCGATTGCAGGGATGCGGTCTCGAAGGTCGGCAGGCTGTCGAAAATCAGCCGTCTGTCGAAGGAGTGAGAGATTCGCCTGAGCAGGATAGGGCTATCCGCTTGCCAAATTTCCCAGAAAAGAGAAAGCGCGAGCTGACCAGCGTGGGCGGTGGATTAAGAGAAGGAAGGCAGGCTGAGGGTGGGAAGGCGAAATGTGCGCAACGTGATCGAGGGATGAGGCGGGGATTGTCACAGGGGTGTCTGGAGAGGCGTAGCAAAATTCGAAAAGTGTAATTGCAGGGAGTCTGGTCAATCAGGTAGGTGCTATAGAAATTGCGCTACACTGTGGCCACCTGCCTCTTTTCGAACAGGGGAGGATGTAGTGGCTGCGATATATATATTGCTTTTTTGTCTACACTCTTTTCAACCCCAATCACACCCGCACCGTCGCTTGTGAAAGGATTGGTGAAAATATCCGTCCGTTTTCCGTGGGGGGACGATACGGGTAGTCTGGCAACCGGTCCAGGCAACTTTGTTTTGCGGTTTGCTTCTTAGCTTCCTTGGTGGTACCCGTTGATTGTAAATTGGAGACTGAATAAAATCCCCCCCCCCCCCCCCCCCCCCCCCCCCCCCCCCCCCCCGAATACTGTGAAGCGGGCTTGTCGTGGCCCAACAATAGCCTGTCTACGGCAGTGTAATGCAATACTGATACGATCTATGACGTCCAGCTGTCAGTTGATCTGTCGCCTACCTGTACTGTGCCGGCCAGTGCTGTGGTCACACACCATTCGCATTCGCCACTCGGATCACTGCTCGGATCACGGCTCGGATCACGTGACGGCTCGGAACACGTCACGTCACACATGTACGTTTGATAGTAGGGCAACAGGTGTGACGGATACACGGCAACTTGTGGAGTACAGAAACGTCCATTTTAACTTCGCCAGCGTGTCACTCTTATCCACTCACCGTATGCGAAATCACGACAAGAGGGTGAAAACTGGTCTCGGGAGGAGAGGTTTCTGACCGCGATGCTGATGCTCGAAATGAATTCTGTCTGAATGAAGTATTGGCCCAGGATGCTGGTAAGGCTATGGGCTT
The DNA here is from genome assembly GCA_013435795.1 of Chlamydomonas sp. ICE-L. NCBI lineage: Eukaryota > Viridiplantae > Chlorophyta > Chlorophyceae > Chlamydomonadales > Chlamydomonadaceae > Chlamydomonas > Chlamydomonas sp. ICE-L. The sequence goes on from JACBWV010000626.1 coordinate 10,580,678, forward strand.
CAAATATAACCAAACTGTTGCTCAGTGAGTTCGATCGAGTTCATTTAGTGCGGTGTCGATTTCCACCTCACCAACTCTCTGACATTGAGGGAATCGACACCTAGGTCCGCGAGCTCCTGCGCTTCCGAGCGTCCACCCCTTTCAAATCTACGAATGGGAGGTATAAGCTCTACTCCTGGGCCATTGATCCTGCTATCTAGCGACCTGAACAGTTTCGCATGCGGCTCGGAATTTAGGTCGCCCGAAAACTAAGGGCCACTAATAGGTTTTTTTTGCCGCTGACGGTGCGCTGACGCCCATTTCAGGCCAAATCCCTTGTACTTAATTCAGTACAGCTTCAGTACTCCACAAGTTGCCGTGCGGATATCTGGATAGCGATCCTCACACCGCGCCCCCTCGCGCCTTTCCTACACGGTTCACTCGGGTTCACTACTGGAACGAGAACCAGACGAACTAGCGGGCTAGTGGTTGACCGAGTTTAGAGATCTAGCGCTGTCTAGTCTACTCAGTTGCCCGGTTACCCCGAGGAAGACCAAGTCTCGATCAGGGTATAAGCTAGGGTCGACATGCGTTACACAGTTTTTGGGAGCATAAGAGCATCCCCAAGCGTTAAAGTTACTCAGACTCGTACTCGTTAAGTTACTCAGACTCGTACTCGTTAAGTTACTCAGACTCGTACTCGTACGTTACACCAGGGAAACCGTGATCGGCAGCAGCAGGAGCGGCAGCACCGGCGCTAACAGGGCCAGCAGGCAGCAGCGCCACTACGTGGCCAACTGCCCTCTCGGGTTGAGAATTTGAATCTCGGGGGGCCAGGGCCGACCAACTCAATCGAAAGGTAATCACCTTACTCCAAATTAAGATCATAAATTAACTGAAGGTATCTTCGAGAGATACAAAGTTTTTTGTAAGTGGTGACAGGAGGTATCATCTTCTACCAAAAGTTGGGACACAGCCCTCCTCATGTTTTTTAGGCTACCTGTTAACAGCTTTTTATTTATCAGCATTCCACTACCACTACCCCTATTGATCACCGCAGACAAGATCCTTGCCATGGTCGTTAGAGGCGGAGACAATGAGACAGTGTAACAATATCACACCAGGTAAAGGCCCTTATGTCAGTATCGGCCCATGATCTACCGATTGCGAATTTGCACAAAACAATCAACAATCTGGAGATGTATTACTGAGTGCACCCATGAATGCATTATATACAACTAAATGGTCACTGTAGCACGAACTCAGGGCCCCCGTCGGTAAAACGATTGTTTGGGGTTCAGTTCATCAGTGCTTTTTCTTTTTAAGCCCTTAGTACACGGTTGGGCAAATCCATTTAGCCTATTTGGCCTACCCCTGGACTGTAACATACATACATGCATACATATATACAGGCCAATAAATGGACCAATGTAGTTATATCAAGGCAGTCATTCAATCTACTTTCTACCCCCCCCCCCCCCCCCCCCACCCCCCCCCCCCCCCCCCCACCCACCCACTCACACACTCGCCCCCAGTTATACCCATGACTGTGGTGTAGCAGTGATTTTTCTACTCGTCTTTAATCCACTTGCAGATGATAAGCAGCCTGGCGACTGGTAGACCATGTAAATAACGCAATCCAATATATCGATCAGCAAGCACTTCACGGGCTTTCAAACCAAGACGCAGGCTGAGTCACGTAGATACGATCTGGGAGGAGTTCTTGGTCAACTGCGTTGTACACTTCCTCGGCAACAACCTTGATACCTCCAGCAGTAAGCAGCCGGCGGTAGCCCTTAGCATCACGGTTGATGCTGCTGTCCGACCTGAGAAAATAAAAAAGGCAGTATTAACAAAATAAAGGTAGTATTAAAAAAATAAAGTCAGTATTAACAAAATAAAGGGAGTATTAACAAAATGAAGGGAGTATTTACAAAATAAAGGGAATATTAACAAATCAAGGCAGTTTTAACAAATAAAGGCAGTATAAACAAAATTAAGGCAGTATTCACAAAATAAAGGCAGTATTAATAAAATAAAGGCAGAATTAACAAAATAAAGGAAGGATTAACCAAATCAAGGCAGGATAAACAAAATAAAGGCAGTTTTAACAAAATAAAGGCAGTATTAACAAAATAAAGGCAGTATCGAGGGGGGGGGCAGGAATAAAGTTGGCTGACCGCACGTTCGGAAGTTGTTATTTTGACCCCTGGGCCCCCTTCCCGCCCTTTGAGACCTCATATCTGGACACCCAGACAGTATTACATAGTGAAAGGTCCATGAGCATCATCTCGTCAAGGCCTTTCCAACCATACAACCAAAATGTACAAATATCAAGTTTGGACAAAGTTATTGAGATTTTAGTATTTTTATAACTTTCTTGGGCGCTCAGCAGTTGTCCGCACCCTAGGAGGAGATCACTAAGGTATAAAAACGACTGAAGGCGTTATTTATCTGTCTTTTTATCTTTATCATCATCATTATCATGGCATGATCTACTCAACTAGTATTCTGGAGCCTGATGGTCTGCACGGGTGGTGTGTGTGTGTTTTGGGGTGGGGGGGTGGGGGGGAGGGGGGGGGGGAAGGTGTGTGTGTGGGGGGGGATGAAGGGGGGCTCGAGTGCTCGACCCCAGGCTCGACTGCTTTAGGAACCTCATAGGGGACCGGAATTCAGAACGCGTTGCGCGCGCGCCTTTTTCCGCCCAACTGCCGCTCGTGCCAAGCTGGGCGAAAAGGTCTATGTGACGTCCAGCCTGGATGTACCTTCCAGGAGATCCACCAATTACACCCCTGGTGTCACTAACTAATGACTTCAGAATTGTACTCCTCTCGTTGAGACCTTCTCAATGGTGTATGTCACGCTCAAAAATTCGCACTGGCAAGAAAGTTACAAGAGGTACAAATAAATTTGGGGAGACGGTCGGACCCCCCCCCCCCCCCCCCCCCCCCCTCGTATCTCGGCCGCCCGTGGGTGTATCGACATGATTTTGTTTGTATCGACTATTGCTCGCGGTTCTCTATCTATATCGAACGTGGAAATCTTTTTTCTTGCCCCCCCCCTCGGGCAGTATTAACAAATAAAGGCAGTTTTAATAAAATAAAGGCAGTATTAACAAAATAAAGACAGTATGAACAAATAAAGGCAGAATTAACCAAATAAAGGCAGTATTAACAAAATAAAGGCAGTATTAACAAAATAAAGGCAGTGTCAGGAGGTAGCATCCTCCACGAAAAGTTGATGCAAGTCGATCGATTTATTCCGATTATAGATTGTATATGAAATAATTATTTGCGATTTATTGAGCATTGTTTTCAGATTTTTCTGGGCATTTAATTTAGGGGGGGGGGGGGGGGGGGGGGGGGGGGGGGGGCTCAGCCCTCATTTTTTTTTTTTTGCTAACTTTTTACTCTGACCTCCAAATGCAATTCTGAGACCACCCATGAGTAGGCCTTGGTAAGGGCAGCCCATTGGAACCACTTTGAACCTCGTGCAATAAGTATACCCTCCCCCCCCCCCCCCCCCCCCCCCCCCCCCCCCAAACCCACACACACACAAACCGACAGCAACCGAATCAAATCAAATCGAAACGCCGCCGTTCTTCGGTTCCTTTCATTTTCCGCGCCTCTCCGACGGGGTGCACAGCCAAGCTGGTAAAGAGGGGGTGTTCCAGCCAGATGTGACGTGCGCAGCGGGTTACTTTAGTGAGGCTTGAAGTGGAGCCAGGCCCCCTATACCAAGGATGGAGCAAAGTGCACCAACACCCCACTCGAGTGCCCCTCGTGTGCTAAGTACATCTGGAAGTACAGCATGGCTGCCCACTGGAAGGGGAAGCATGGTCGAGAGGTGGCGCCAACTGGTCTGTGGGAGCTACAGACCAAGGAGTTAGAGTTCATGGGGAAGATTGCCAAGCAGTTGAAGTCAGACAGATAGACCTTAAGGGGCTGTGACCAGACAAGAATCATGATTACAAAAACAGACCATGTGCACCGTTTTGTTTTTTAATTGCGTTTTAGAGTGTCTGTGCTGGGTCTGATTTTTACATATGTTTCTGGCCGCCTCCAACGACGGCAAAGGGTGGCTTAAGAACTTGGACATCCTTGGGGGGGGGGGGGGGGGGGGGGGGGGCAGAAATGTTTTTTGACTATCGTGCGATCCCTGCACTACAAATCCGAGGACGCCATTGTGTGCACCTTACTGTAAACCCTCTGAATCCATATCTAAGTTGTAAAAAAAGAAGGTATTTCTATTTAAAGGGGGGGGGAGGGGGGGTCAGCCCCCCTCAGGTCTTTTAGGCTCGACGTTTGCAGCTTTTGTTTCTTTACTCCTGGCAGTATTAACAAAATAAAGGCAGTATCTGGCAGTAATAAAAATAAAGGCAGTGTAAACAAAATAAAGGCAGTGTAAACAAAATAAAGGCAGTAAAAACAAAAATAAAGGCAGTGTAAACACAATAAAGGCAGTACAAAGAAAAATAGAGGCAATTTTAACACAAATATAGGCAGTGCAATGTTTAGCAGGTAGACATCCACAGCAGCAGATCAACTTTAGAAGCAGTGCAGTGTTCAACAGCTCAACTCAACAGGCACCACAAACACCACACCACCAAACCCACGCCACCGAACCCCAAAACCAAACCCCCCACACACCAACCCAAACCTAAATAAACCCAAGCCAAACCCCAAAACCATTTACACAAACACAAACCCAAATAAACACAACATAAGCCCAACCCAAACCCTAAGGCATCACCATAGAAGGTTGATAATAATAATAATAATAATAATAATAATAATAATAATAATAACTGATAATATAATTAGAGTACTTATAATAAGGCAGCAACACAGCAATTCGACTTTAGAAACAGTGAAATGTTGAAGGAGTCGTCAGATAAGTAAATACTGTGTTGACTTGTTTGCCTTCTGTTTATTTGTATATGAACTTGGTGTCAACCAACCAAGTTTCCAGCTTTCTCTCAGCAGAGGAACAGGCATTTCCCCCGCTACCTACAACGATCGCTACCTGGGCACCTGTTTTAGCCCAAATTCCAGTTAGGGTTGGGGTTGGGGGGTCCAAACGTCTTCTCCTCTCCGAGGGAGATAACCCAACCACATTACTGGTAGTTAGCAACAAGGTTTTTTCACTACTACCTAGAGCGATCGCTACCTGGGACCCCATCTTGGCCAAACCTTCCGCTACCCTGAGACGTCGCTATCCCAAATTCCCAGGTTATCGAATTGATAATTAGATGTGCAAGCCTCATTCACCATCACTTTTGGCGGCTGGCTCCAGGGCGAGTGAGCGGGCTGCCCCCCTCAACCTCACGCCTCGTCATTACTCATAAGGCATTCTATTGATTTAGTTAAGTGTCAGCACTGCTTATGACCATCCCCAAATGAAATGACCCCACTTGTGGCCATTTGCAAAAAGATTCCCAAAACAGGGTCGTGACATATTTTGAAAACGAAAAAGAAACAAATGGAAAAAGAAAAAATGAAAGAAAAAAGTTATTTGTTCGAGTTTACATTTCCCTCGTAATCATTTTTTACTGCTGAAGTCGGCGAGCAGCGAAAGTGCTGGCTGGAGCTATGAAACCAAGTTCAAGTTACATATTTTCACTTCGGTAGCTAGAATACCAGCAAATGGTCGTGAACTGATACGGAAAAAGATTTCCTCGTAAATATATAAACGACGAGACTCTTATTGTCGTGTCAATGCAAAAAACGAGGCGGATTTCAACTCTGTAAATAAAATAAATACAAATTAAATGTCATATTGAAAGGATTTCAATAAAATAAACTTGCACGCCATACTAAAGGGATTTTCAATAAAATAAAATAAAAGTGTGTCATATGGAAGGGATTTCCAATAAAATAAAACAAACTTCCGTCCCTATTGAAGGGATTTTTAATAAAATAAAATAAACTTACATGTCATACTAGAGGGATTTCCAATAAAATAAAATAAACATACTCGTCATATTGAAGGGATTTCCCATAAAATAAACTTGCATGGCATATTGTGGGATTTTTAATACAATAAAATAAACTTTCGTGTCATATTGAACGGATTTTCAATAAAACAAAACAAACTTTCGTGTCATATTGAAGGGATTTCCCATAAAATAAAATTAATTTGCATGGCATATTGAGGGGGGTTTTAAAACAATAAAATAAACTTTCGTGTCATATTGAGCGGATTTTCAATAAAATAAAACAAAATTACGAGTCATATTTAAGGGATTTTCAATAAAATAAAATAAACTTACATGTCAGATTGAAGGGATTTACAATAAAATAAAATAAACTTACATGTCCACCCATGATTGCCCATCAAAAGCTTCATTCTCTTTCAAAAGCATGTAGCCACCAGGCTTCAAAGCCTCGCTGGCGTCCTTGAAAAATTGTATAGCATGCTCTGGTGACAGCAGTTGAAGTTGTAAGCGATGTGAGGAGGTTGGGGCGGTCTCGAGAGATTGTGTGGGTGGGTGGGTCTGTGCGTAGGTGCGGGTGTGGGTATGGGTGTGGGTTTGGTTGAGGGTGTGGGTGTGGGTTTGGTTGAGGGTGTGGGCGTGGATGTGATTGAGGGTGTGAGTGTGGGTTTGTGGGTAGGTGCGGGTATGGGTATGGATGTGGGTTTGGTTGAGGGTGTGGGCGTGGGTGTGATTGAGGGTGTGGGTTTGCGGGTAGGTGTGGGTACGGTATGAATGTGGGTTTGGTTGAGGGTGTGGGTGTAATTGAGGGTGTGGGTGTGTGGGTGTAGGTATGGGTATGGATGTGGGTGTGGGTGTGGGTTTGGTTGAGGTTGTGGGCATGGGTGCAATTGAGGGTGTGGATGTGTGGGTGTAGGTGTGGGTGTGGGTGTGAGTGTGTGGGTGCTTGTGTGGGTATGGGTATGGGTTTGATTGAGGATATAAGCGTGAGTGTAATTGAGGGTGTGGGGCAGTGGATGTGGTTCAGGGTGTGCGTATGAGTATGAGTGTGCATTCTAGGGCATAAGTGCGCAGTAGTAGGGAGAAGGAGAGGTAGGGAACTGAAAGAGTAACCATATTGAATTCATTGATGTGTCGAAATCTGCATGCGGCTCATATAAAAGGCCCAATCCCCATTGGTGGTTGGCCCCAGTGCAAGCAAACGGGCTGGCTCCCCCAACCTCACGCCTCGTCATAAGGCGTGTTATTCATTTATTTTACTCCCAATCCCTGCTTACACGGGACGAGATTCCACAATCTACATGTCTGTATCATACAGTCCAGGGGTGGATAAATGGGCTACAGGGACTTGCCCAACCTCGGGCAAGCACCTGCACAACACCTCCGTCCACCACTTAGACAGAACTGTATGTATGTTACAATCCTGGGTTAGCAAATTAGTCAAGGTACAGAAATTACATTTTTACCGCCCTCAATGTAGCTGAGACCCCACTGTTACACTGGTTACACCTGGAGGTACCGATTATACCTAAGGGTTAGGTGTCGACCGAGGCCTTTGGCCCAGGCCACCTGCGCATGAACCCGCGACATGGGCCGGTCACCTCAGGTTGATAAGGACGGTCAGGCCACGCCACCTGTGCATGGACCCGCGACATGGGCCGGTCACCTCAGGTTGATAAGGCCGGTCAGGCCACGCCACCTGTGCATGGACCCGCGACATGGGCCGGTCACCTCAGGTTGATAAGGACGGTCAGGCCACGCCACCTGTGCATGGACCCGCGACATGGGCCGGTCACCTCAGGTTGATAAGGGCAATCGCATGTTTGTCTGACTCACCGTCTGAAAGGTACATAATCACACCCTGAATCCAGATCACGTCATACCTGAACACAGTGAACATATGCACATATGAGTAGGGACCGGCAAAGCATATGATGTTGACCGACGGAGAGTATGATATCATATGATAATATACAAATTGCATCATATGATATTGTACATGCATGGTAAATTTAGCCTAGCGAGGCCGCCGGCATCATATGATATCATATGATGACATGATATCATGATATTATATGATCTTGTATTGCCGTTCCCTACATATGAGAGGATATATGTCTGGATGGATCGGTAGATGGATGGATAGATGGGTGGGTGGGTGGGTAGATGGATGGTGAGTGGGTGGGTGGATGGATGGGTGGATGGATGGATGGATGGATGGATGGGTGAATGGATGGATGGATGGATGGGTGGTGGATGGACGCATGGATGGGTGGTGGATGGACGCATAGATGGGTGGTGGATGGATAGGTGGTGGATGGATGGATGGATGGATGGATGGATGGATGGATGGAGTGGTAGATGGATGGATGGATGGAAGGATGGATGGATTGGTAGATGGATGGATGGATGGATGGATAGATGGATGGATGGATGGATGGATGGATGGATGGATGGATGGATGGGTGGGTGGGTGGATGGATGGATGGATAGATATATGGATGGATGGGTGGATGGATGGATGGATGGATTGGTAGATGGTGGATGGATGGATGATGGGATTGGATGGGATGGAATATATGGCTGGATGGATGGCTTGCTGCTGGCTGGGTGGGTCGCTTGCTGGCTGCGGGCTGGCTAGGGTGCTTGCTGGCTGCATGGATGGCTGGCTGGGCTGGCTGGCTGGCTCAGCTCGATGGCTAGGCTGGCTGGGCTGGATGGCTGGCTAGGCTGTCTGGCTGGACTGGACCGGCACCGTAAATACTTCGCTGGCTGGAGGAGGCGCATGGATAGGTGGTGGATGGATGGAGTGGATGGAGGGATGGATGGATGGATGGATGGAGGGATGGCTGGGATGGATGATGGATGGAATGCATGGTTGGATGGATGGATGGAGTGCATGGATGGATTGGATGGATTATAATGGATGGGCGGGGGGGTGGATGGATGATGGATGGAATGGATGGATGGATGGATTGATGGATGGATTGGCATGGATGGCTGGATGGATAGATCGATATATGGATGGATGGATGGGTGGATGGATGGATTGGTAGATGGATGGATGGATGGATGGATGGATGGATGGATGGATGGATGGGTGATTGATGGATGCATGGATGGATGGATGGATGGATGGACGGACGGATGGATACATAGATGGATGGATGGGCGCTTGGATAGGTGGTGGATGGACGCATGGATGGATGGACGGGTGATTGATGGATGGATGGATGGATGGACGGACGTATACATAGATGGATTGATGGGCGCATGGATAGGTGGTGGATGGACGCATGGATGAATGGATGGGTGATTGATGAATGGATGGATGGATGGATGGATGGATGGACGTATACATAGATGGATGGATGGGCGCATGGATAGGCTGTGGATGGACGCATGGATGGATGGATGGGTGATTGATGGATGGATGGATGGATGGACGGACGTATACGTAGATGGATGGATGGGCGCATGGATAGGTGGTGGATGGACGCATGGATGGATGGATGCTCGTCCCAGGCTTTGGTGATGTATTAATGTGTTTATATAATTATATAAATTATCAATGGTCTGATGGCATGCCTGTGTGTGTTTGTGCACCTCTACAATGGACTGCATACACACACAAACAGTCATTTTTGTTCATTGTCTCTTTTGTACACAGCTGAACAATTACCAAGTATCACCGTCACACAACATGTCCTGCTAAACATAATTTGTATGCCTGCCATAGTTGGACAAGTCCCTTTAGCATATTTGGCTTACCCCCGGACTGTAACATACACATACATATATACTAATATACCTATCCCTACAATACCCCCTTGATTGACCTAGCCCTGCCATACATACTTTTAAAACTTAGCCCTGCCACTAGTGATATTTAAACTTGGCCCTGCTACAATCTATTCATTGAGCTCACTGTATTTTGTGATTGAATTGGGACACTGAACAATCGAAATGTGTCTCTTGTAAGTGTCTGTCCATAGTCCTGCGGTAGCAGGGCTTTTCTTTTCAGATACCAGCAGCAGCCGCAAGCCCTGCTACCCCAAGCTGTTATCCCACCAAAAGGAACTCATTTCAGCTTGGAAAGCTCAAGTGACTGAATTGGGACATTCAAAAATTGAACCATGTATCCTCTATGTGTAGGGAACGGCAACTAATATTAGTGTGTGAAAAACTAATATTAACTAACATGATTATAGTGTCACAATAATATTAGTTTTTCAAATAAATTTAAAACTCTGGTGGGGCGGCTCGTCCGACTAATATTATAGAATATTAAATAATATTATTTACCTGTATTCACTAATATTATATAACATAGCGGACCCCTACATGTGTGTCTGTTCAAAGGGGTAGCAGGGCTTTTCTTTCAGGCTACCAGCAGCAGCTGCCAACCCTGGTACCCCAAGACTGTGAACCCACCAAAAGGAACTCATTTCTGCTTGGAAAGCTCAAGTGACTGACGTGGAACATTAAACAATTGAAATGTGTCTCCCATATGTGTCTGTTCACAGTCCTGGGGTAGCAGGGGTTTCTTTTCAGCTACCAGCTACAGCTGCAAGCCTTGCTACCCCAAGACTGTGAACCCACCAAAGCTACTCACTTCTGCTTGGAAAGCTCAAGTGACTGAATTGGGACGTTGAGAAATTTAAACGTGTCTCCTGTGAGTCGGCCTGGGTCTCCAGGTTGCAAGCCTTCCTGTTTGTATGTTTCCATTAGCTCCCCGATGATCTTTGATGCCTGATTGATCAGATTGCTTGCAGGCTCCACCAAATCAATCTATGACATGGGGACACACAAGTGGGTGTGAGGAGGGCATAAATTTTACCATAACAATGAGCAATATGGGGTGGCAGAAGCAGGTGTTAGGAGGGCATGATTTCTACCATACCAATGGGAAATATGGGGACACACAAGTGGGTGTGAGGAGGGCATGATGTCTACCAGATGAATGGGCGATATGGGGTGGCAGTAGTGGGTGTGAGGAGGGCATGATGTCTACCATAACAATGAGCAATATGGGGTGGCAGAAGCAGGTGTTAGGAGGGCATGATGTCTACCAGATGAATGGGCGATATGGGGTGGCAGTAGTGGGTGTGAGGAGGGCATGATTTCTACCATAACAATGAGCAATATGGGGTGGCAGAAGCAGGTGTTAGGAGGGCATGATGTCTGCCAGATGAATGGGCGATATGGGGTGGCAGTAGTGGGTGTGAGGAGGGCATGATTTCTATCATCACAATGAGCAATATGGGGTGGCAGAAGCAGGTGTTAGGAGGGCATGATGTCTACCAGATGAATGGGCGATATGGGGTGGCAGTAGTGGGTGTGAGGAGGGCATGATTTCTACCATCACAATGAGCAATATGGGGTGGCAGAAGCAGGTGTTAGGAGGGCATGATGTCTACCAGATGAATGGCGATATGGGGTGGCAGTAGTGGGTGTGAGGAGGGCATGATTTCTACCATCACAATGAGCAATATGGGGTGGCAGAAGCAGGTGTTAGGAGGGCATGATGTCTACCAGATGAATGGGCGATATGGGGTGGCAGTAGTGGGTGTGAGGAGGGCATGATTTCTACCATAACAATGAGCGATATGGGGTGGTAGAAGCAGGTGTTAGGAGGGCATGATGTCTACCAGATGAATGGGCGATATGGGGTGGCAGAAGTGGGTGTGAGGAGGGCATGATTTCTTCCAGATCAATTGGCGACATGGGGATGCAGAAGTGGGTGTGAGGAGGGCATGATTTCTTCCAGATCGATCGGCGACATGGGGATGCAGAAGTGTGTGTGAGGAGGGCATGATTTATAAAAGATCAATCGGCAATATGGGGATGCAGACGTGGGGTGTGAGACAAGCATGATTTAGACCAGATCCATTGGCGACATGGGGATACAGAGGTGGGTGTGAGACGAGCTTTATTTAAACCAGATCAATCTGTGACATGGGGATGCAGACGTGGGGTGTGAGACAAGCATGATTTCTACTGGTTCAAGACGCAAGGTGTTAAAAAGGCACAATTTCTGCCAGATCAATCGACAATATGGGGACGCAGAAGTGGGTGTGAGGAGAGCATGATTTATACCAGATGAATGGGCTTTATGGGGATTCAGAAGTGGGTGTGAGGAGAGCATGATTTCTACCAGATCAATCTGTGACATTGGGACGCAGACGTGGGTGTGAGGAGGGCATGATTTCTACCAGACGAAATAACGATATGGGGATGCAAAAGATGGACAAGTGTCTCCAGGCTGCAGGCCCTCCTGATTGACATTTTTCAACTGCTCCCCGATGATCTTTGATGCCTCATTGATCAGTTTGATTGATCAGCTTGTTTGATCAGCTTGATTGCAGGCCTTACCAGACCTTTTATATTCTCATTGATATGAGAATGTAAAAGTAGGTGTGAAAGAGGTATAATTTCTACTACATCAATATGTGACATGGGGATGCAGAGGTGGGTGTGAGACGAGCATGATTTCTATCAGATCAATAAGGGACATGGGGATACAGATGTGGGTGTGAAAAGAGCATAATTTTACCAGGTCAATCAGCGATATGGGGAGGACGAAGTGGGATACAGGGATGCGGAAGGTGTGACAAAATCATAGGGGGCTGAAGATTCACTATATCAATCTGCGATGAATCTACATGAGGAGGAGGTTGGGAGGTATTGGTGGAGGTGGTGGGGAGGTATTGCAACTGCGATTGTGATCCCTCACTCTTACAGGCTGTTGAGGGAATGCATTGTGAGCCAGAGAATCATACCATGTTCTTGGACATCTAGCATATCACAGGTGGGGAGGTGGTGGAGAGATGGTGGAGAGATGGTGGTGGGGTGGGGGAGAGATGGTGGTGGGGTGGGGTTGTGGTGGTGGAGGTGGTGGGTAGATGATGGTGGTGGAGGTTGGGAGGTGGTGGTGGAGGTGGTGGTGGTGATGGAGGTGGTGGTGGAGGGGGTGGGGAGGTAATGCAACTGCGATTGTGATCCCTCACTATCACAGGCTGTTGAGGGATGCAGGAGTAGGTATGATAAGAGAACAAGCTCTACCAGATCAATCTGCAATATGAAAAATTATGATAGGGAGATGCAGCAACAACAGAGCTGGAGATAAACAGTCACAACCAGGACAGCATCATTCATAAAAAATCATCAAGTCATTCCGAACATCATCATCATCATCATCATCATATTATCACATTAAAAAAACATCATATCATTCCAAGCACCACCATCATCACCATATCATAAAAACACTATCATCATCAAATCATTCCGAGGACCACCATCATCATCCTATTATTACAATCACAATCATCATCATCATCATCACATAATAATAAGAACATTCAAAAGGCCATCATCATCATATCATTCAGAGCAACCACCATCATCACCATATTATTACTAAAAACAATCATCATCATCACCATATTATTACAAACACAAGCATCATCATCACCATATTATTACTAAAAACAATCATAATCATCACCATATTATTACAAACACAAGCATCATCATCACCATATTATTACTAAAAACAATCATAATCATCACCATATTATTACAAACACAAGCATCATCATCACCATATTATTACTAAAAACAATCATAATCATCACCATATTATTACAAACACAAGCATCATCATCACCATATTTTTACAAACACCATCACCATCACCACCATCGTCATCATCATATCATTCGGAACACCATCACCACAATCATATTCCAAACATCAAGAGGGTAGGCACCTCATGGAAATAGTGCTGCAGAACAGCACGAGTAACACGCCCGACTCCAGCTCCAACATCTGCGATTGGATAACAAGCAATGAGATCAGCACTAATTTCAGAATTAATTGCTTTGTGCTCAAATTTCAATTTCAAAATTGATTGCGTTGAGCTCACAGGTCAACTTCAAAATCCATTGCGTTGTGCTCAAATTTCAATTTCAAATCCATTGTGTCGTGCTTTATCTTTTCAGTACGATGTAGCTCAGCGACGGTAAACCCCCTTGAGCTGATGTAATTGCTGTGAGGGAGGGAGGCTTTTGATAGCCTGGCCTCTTTTGATTGCTTGGCCTCTTTTGATTGCATGGCATCTTTTGATTAATTGTAGAATTCAATTATCACTATAGCACAAACTCAGGGCCCCTGTCGGTAAACCTATTGTTTGGGGTTCAGCTCATCAGTGCTTTTTCACTCCTCCTGTCATGGTTGGGCAAGTCACTTAAGCCTATTTGGTCTACCCCTGGACTGTAACAACTTTCATACATGGTTGAGGGTCGGTATCTCCCACCGACCCTAAGTGCGTCTACTGTTTTGTAGGAGTGGCAACGCCATCCGTTCTGAATTCTCGGTGTCGCTGGTTTGTGTCTGGAGACCCACCTCCTGGGGTGAAATTGAATTTTTCTTACTTAATTTATCTTTTTCATCAGGGATTATGTTTTTACTGAAATTCCTTTCACAACCAGTCACAACTAAAAAAATGGCAAGCGGCGTGAGCGTGAAGACCATCACAAATTTCACTCACAATTGCATCGTGCTTTATATTCTGAGTATGATCCATTACAAAACCTTGAGCTAGTGTAGTTGTTGTGAGTAAGGGAGAACTTCAGTGTTTTCTTGACGGTGTTAGGTGATCTAGCTTGAGACAGTGCCCACACAATTGCATACCCTTGAGCTGATGTAGTTGTTGTGAGTGAGAAAGGACTTTGAGGTCATGAAGGTGCTACTTTTAGCACAACAGCTGCATCATGCACCTCAGTATTTTGGCAGTGCTACGTTAGAGCCTCTAGGAATTGCTTTGGGGCCCCCCCAAAGCTGCAGGTAGCACCCCAAAGGCTACTAGGAGCACCACTGTGCTATCTGATGACACAGGTTATTTCCCTTACAAACAACCCCTGAGGACTTTGTGACAGAATCTATCATTCTACTATACCAATGCCGCTTATCTCAAATTGCATTGATTGACACAAGGCCGCCAATGTTTTTTTATTTCAGATTTATATAGGCAAGGCTGTTTAGCTGGCTGGGCCAATATTGACTATTTTAGTCAATCCCATGCGTCGTTATAGGATGGGCGCATGGGTGACGCGTTGTCGTAAAAAAACAACTGGAGGCCGGTATGTCTTCATGGTGCACGTACACATGTTTGACAAAATCTACATACTACTCTACCAATGCACATACCACATATCTGTCACAGATAACTGATAGGTGACTTGGTAGAGTAGTATGATCGATTATATAAATAGCATATTTCACGGCAAGGGCGCTAACCAGCGACCTTAGTAGAGTTAGTACAGTACCAGATTTCCAGTCAACGTTTAGGATGATCCTGACAGGCTTCAAACCCTCGAAGTCAGCATGTAACAGCTGACGGATAGGTGCATTGGTGGAGTAGTATGACAGACCCATTCACTTTGATTGCATGGCAAGCAGCGATGTCAGCAGAGCACGCTATGTGAGTGAGGCAGCAGTAGTTTTTGTGCATTTTTTTCCCCCAGGGTTTTCCCGTTTTTTTTGCGGGTTTATTTTGTGCTACTCGTCGCAAATAGAGCGACTCAGTGCAACCCCAGTGCGAGGCGCTGCCTCCCGAACCCCCATGGCACTACACCCAAGATATGTGACTCACCCATTGCACTTAGTCGTCGGCCCTCGCTATGTGCTGTTTCCAAAAGGGTGCTGAAATACTGCAATGTGCAAAGCAAGGCACATTCCAAGTTAGAATTTTTCATATTGCAGCTTTACACCAATATGTAGGGAAGGGCAACTGATATTAGTGTTTGAAAAAATAATATTATTAAAGTGTCACAATAAGATTAGTTTTTCAAACAAATTCGGAATTCTGGTGAGACGGCTTGTCCGACTAATATTATATAATATGATATTATTTATTTATTCACTAATATTATATAACAGCACCAATTGACAACATCCCAGCATGATGGTCAAAGACTGAGAGAGTTGTGTCAATGTATGTTTTAGTTGTGTTTGGGACATAGTTAGCTAGTGTCAACGGATATGTCTGCTGTGTTCAAGCATTTTTCAGCGTGCCATCTGAGAGTTGTGTCAATAAATGTGTTAGCTGTGTTTGGCTGATGGTCAGCATGTTTCATAGTTAGTCATAGTCACGGTCAGCAAATGTCACAATCACAGCCAGCATGTGTCATAATCACGGTCAGCAAATGTCATAATCACAGTCAGCATGTGTCAACGGATATGTCTGCTGTGTTTGGCAGCTTGTCAGCATGCTATCTGAGGGTTGTGTCAATATATGTGTTTGCTGTGTGTGGCTGATAGTCAGCATGTTTCATAGTCACGGTCAGCTAATGTCATAATCACAGTCAGCAAATGTCATAATCACAGCCAGCAAATGTTGGAATTTCGGAATTTGTCTGGTGTGTTTGGCTGATGGTCAGCATGTTTCATACTCATAGTCATGTGTATGTCAGCATGCGATCTGAGAGTTGTGTCAACAGATGGTTTAGCTGTGTTTGGCTGATGGTCAGCATGTTTCATAGTAAGCATGTTTTTATACTCATAGTCATGTGTTCGTCAGCATGCGATCTGAGAGTTGTGTCAACAGATGTGTTCGCTGTGTTTGGCTGATGGTTAGCATGTTTCATACTCATAGTCATGTGTTTGTCAGCATGCTATCCGAGAGTTGAGCCAGGAGTCTGCATGCATCAGCTTTCTGCTGCAATGTGCTTGCACTGCTTGCACTCGCATGTGGAACAGAGACCCATGCAACTCGTCATGCACCCAAACAACAAAACAAACAAACAAATAAGAACAGCAAAAATACAAACTAAAATACAAAAAAAAAAAAAAAAAAAAGCAAACATACGAGCAAAGCAAGCAAACAAACAAATATACTAACAAAGCAAGCAAGCAAGCAAGCAAGCAAACAAACAAACATAATAACAAACAAACATACTAACAAAGCAATCAAGCAAACAAACAAATCAATCAAGCAAACAAACAAATCAATCAAGCAAACACACTAACAAAGCAATCAAACAAACACACATTCGGACAAACATAAAGGCAAATAAACGCACAGACAGACAAAAAACATACCAACAAAGCAAGCAAGAAAAAAAGCAAAGCAAAAACATATTAACAAAGCAAGCAAGCAAGCAAGCAAGCAAATTGTCATGGTGCCCACTTGGACTCCAAATGTTTCCGTGGGTTGAGGAAGTCCAGGGGGACTTACAAACATCAAAACACATGTAAAGGAAATAACTGCTTCACATCCGCCTTGCGTGTGCTCACCTTCTTAATAAGGTAGTGGCTGTTGTCAATGTCTGGCTTTACTTCTGCAGGCCAGCCCCCCATCACATCAGCATCAGTGGGGTCGATTGACTGCCAGTAATTCCCAGAAACCTGTGACCAAAGCAAGTCGGTTAGGAGCCATTCTCAACGATTCGGCAGGCCAGCCCCCCATCATATCAGCATCAGTGGGGTCGATTGACTCCCAGTAATTCCCAGAAACCTGTGACCAAAGCAAGTCGGTTAGGAGCCACTCTCAACGATTCAGCAGGCCAGCCCCCCATCACATCAACATCAGTGGGGTCGATTGACTGCCAGTATTTCCCCAAAACCTGTGACCAAAGCAAGTAAGTCAAAAAGCCATTCTCAACAACTCAGCAAGCCAGCACCCTACCACAATGTGGTGGTGACCACATCAGCATCAGTAGGGTTGATTGACTGCCAGTATTCCCCCAAAACCTGTGACCAAATCAAGTCGGTTATGAGCCATTCTCAACAAGTCAGCAAGCCAACACCCCACCACAATATGGTGGTGACCACATCAGCATCACTAGGGTTGATTGACTCCAAGTAGTTCCCTGACACATGTCATGAAAACAAGTCGGTTAGGAGCCATTCTCAACAGTTCATCAGCCCCACCCCCCCACACACCCCACCTCCCCCACCCGGCCACCCTCTCCCCCCATCACATCATCATCAGTGGAGCACATGGGGTCCCAGTGTTAAGGGTGTCCCTTGTACCTGCCATCAAAGTATGTTAGTTAGGAGTCATTATCAACAGTTCATCAGGCCAACCCCCATCACGTCATCATCAGTAGAGTCAATGGGCCCCCCCCAGTGTCAATGCTTTCCCTAATACCTGCCACCAAAGCAAGTTAGTTTGTCATTATCAACAGTTCATCAGCTCCCCCTCCATCACATTGGCACATATGTGAAGTCAATGGTGTCAAGGGTTTCCCTTGTACCTGCCAACAAAGCAAGTTGGTTAGGAGCCATTCTCAACAGTTCATCAGGCCACCCCCCCTCCCCCCATCCATCATCATCAGTGGAGTCAATGGGGTCTCAGTGTCAAGAGTGTCCCTTGTACCTGCTGCCAAAGCAAGTTAGTTATGAGTCCTTATCAACAGTTCAACAGGCTAAGCCCCATCACATTGGCACATATGTTAAGTCAATGGGGTCCCAGTGTCAAGGTTTTCTCCTTGTACCTGCCACCAAAGCAACTTGGTTGGGAGCTTGAGTGACAGGCATGTGTGTCAGGGATTTTTATTTCTCTATATATAGCGATCCCTGGTTTTGACCCCGTTTTAGCGAAATTATTGCTATAAAAAAGCAAAACACAAGTTGTTTTTTTGCCCTTAATGGCCCTAAAAAGCTACAAAAAGCTACAGAAACCACTAAAAGGCAGTCCCTGGAGGAGGCCTACAACCATAAAGCTAGAAGAAACCCACTTTCAGATTTGAAAACAAAATCACTGATGTGTGTGTTTTACAGTCCAGCCGGTTAAGGCATAGCCAAATAGGCTAAATAGCCTTGGTTGTTATTAATTCTATATATAATATATTAAAAAATATATACTGCCGGAGACAACGAGCAGCCAAAGTGCTGGCTGGAGCCATGTGACCAAGTCCAAGTTCAAGTCGCTGCTCAAGCTCCTTGGACAAGTCCTATGCAGCGTCGCAAGCGACGCAAAAAATTGGCGGAGTGTGATGGCAACGGAACGAAAGGTGGCAACGCTGGAGCTGACTAAAGCGAGTTAGTTACGCGACCATTGGCTGACGTGTCGGGCTTCAATTTTTTGGTCAAACGGACAAAAGGGTAAACATGAGGGCTACCGCCCCCTTGAAGAGGGGGCTCCGCCAAAAAGGATTCTTACTGAGCGGATTCAGCAGCAGGGTTGTTAGAAAGCAAATGAGCCAGTGTATTTACATAGCACAACCTTAATATTGGGAAGGCATAATGATAAATCTCTTTCAGGGAGAGCAGAGCTTCTTTTTCGCTAACAGCAGTGAGTGATGGAGTCAAGGGGGATTTATGAACATCACGATACATTAACGTGGCAAACAATGATACTCAGCATGCATTACGAACGTTAAATTTGTTTTGGGCCAGCTCTGTCGAAGAGGGTCGAAGAGGTTTACGCAAACCCTAATTTTGCTTTTCCTTTTTTCTTCGAGATATCATCATAAAGGGTAAACGTGAAAAAATGTTTTGGGACTGCTCATGCGACCACAGCATTCCGAGAGAGACAACAAACCCTCCACTGGGATTTACTCCGCTTCTAACCCAGAGCTTTTTTCCGCTACCAGTAGCAATCGCTAGCTGGGACCCTGTTAGGGCCAAACCTTCCGCTACCATGAGACTCGAATCTCGGCCCCGACCCCCCGACCCCCCCGGGCTGGCTCTTCAGGCCGCCTACCCAAATCGCTACAAGGAGCCCAACCTTGAAAGACACCAAATCCCTGATCGCTGCCAGAAGACCCCCTTTCTGACTTGGAAAAAAGCTCTGCCAAAAATAGGCTAACTTAGGGACTCCATGTATGAAAAGGACCAGGTACCATAACCAGTGCTGCTTGATGCCAGTGCTGTTTATCTTGTTCGACAAGGACCAGATGCTATAGCCAGTGCTGTGTGTCTGGTTCGCCACTCAATGCCTGAGAAGGACCAGGGGCCACAACCAGTGCTGTTTGTCTTGTTCGCCACTCAATGTCTGACCCCTTTCTGAAACGAAAACAATATCTCTGAGGGAGAGGAGTAGTTGAGTGTTAAACACCTCATACCACTTATCACCTGGCTGCCTATGTTTTCCTACTGACCTACTGTCCTCATTTACCCCACCCTTACCCCTCATGCTCGTGATAAGGTTCGCCCTCAATTCAGGGGAAAATAGACAAGTGTAACGCACCTCATACCACTTTTCATATGCTCCTCCTTTTGACAGAATCTTCTAAAAGAAAACCAGGGATCAACTCCCTTGTAATGTGCGGTAACAAGAGAGTGACGCACCTCGTACCAATTTTCATGCGTTCCTTCCTTCAAAACAACTTCTCATATCATTCGCATAGCCTAAAAGAAAACCAGGGATCAACTCCCTTATAGTGTGAGGTTATAAGAGTGTGGCGCACCCCAACCACTTTTCATGCGCTCCTTATTTGAAAAAGATCTTCTCATACCATTTGCCTAGCCTTAAAGAAAAGCAGGGATCAACCTCCTCACAGGGACAGCTTACAAGTGTGTGACGTACCTCAACTTTATAACAGGGACAGGTTACAAAAGTGTGACGTACCTCATACCACTTTTCGTAAGTTCCTTCTTTTTTCAGGAGCTTGTCAAAGTGTGTATCTGACTCAGTGTATTCAAATCTATTGAACTCCTCCTTCTCCTCCTCATCAGCATACTCCTCGACCTCAACCTCATAAGGAGCCTTCGCTGAGGAATCGTAGACGTTCTGCCAAGCAGAAGAGCACAAGAAGATGTTGATCAATTCTTGCTTGAGGAGATTGGATCAACTCGTTTATCAATGATTGTATGAGGAGATTGGATCAACTCGTTTATCAATGATTGTATGAGGAGATTGGATCAACTCGTTTATCAATGATTGTATGAGGAGATTGGATCAACTCGTTTATCAATGATTGTATGCAAATATTGGATGGACGTGTTTGTCGATGATTGTATGAGTACATCGGATCAAGTATTAGTACTTTTAGCTAGGGCTGGTCAGAATGTTTGTGAACTTAGAAGCCAATTTGATTGGGAGAGAAATGGATCAATTGCATACTCCTACCCCTCAACCTCAACCGTCAGCCTTCGTTGAGGAATCATAAACGTTCTGCCAAGCAGAAGAGCTCAAGGAGATGTTGATCAATGATTGTATGAGGAGATTGGATCAAGTATTGGTACTTTCAGCTAGGGTTGGTGAGAATCTTGGTGAGCATGGATGCCAATTTGTTTGGGAGAAAAAGGAAGCAATCGCAACATGCGATGGGTTGAAAATCATATGATGCTGGCAGTCTGATTAGGCTTAAGTTACCATTTACATACAATATCATATGCTGAAATTTGTATGATTTCATATGATATCATACGCGCCTTTGGTCAGTATCATATGATTTGCCGGTCCCTACATATATGTCCATGTGGGCCATAGCAGGACATGTTGGCAGGCGCATGTGTGGGCCATAGCATAACAAGTTGACAGACACACATATGGGTCATAGCAGAACAAGTTGACAGGCACACATATTGGCCATAGCAGAACAAGACAACAAGTCCAAGGCGCTTCACAAGCGACGTGGAAAATAGGCGTCATACAACGGGAGAGCCAAGATTACCAAATTTACGACATAGTTAGGTCCAGGATGACAAACAACCAGACAAATGGGTAACCATGGGGGCTCACGCCCAGCTGAGGAGGGTGAAGCTCCGCCAAAAATGGTGCATTCAAGATGATGCCAAGGTTGGTAGGTGCATGTATGGCCATAAGGGCCATAGCAGAACACGACAAAAATGGTGCGGTAGAGATGGTGCCCAAAACAGAACAGGTTGGTGAGGCATATATGGGCCATAAGGGCCATAGCTGAACGGGCTGACAGGCGCACATATGGGCCAAAACAGAACAAGATAAAAATGGTGCAGTAAAGATGGTGCCAAGGAAACAGAACGGGTTGGTAGGTGCGTATATGGGCCAGATGGGCCATAGCTGAACGGGTTGATAGGCGCACATATGGGCCATAGCATAACAAGACAAAAATGGTGTGGTAAAGATGGTGCTGAGGAAACAAAGAAGCTACTCACCGCATGAGGGCTTGCCTGTTCTCCGGATTTCTGCAAAACGACGTTAGGAATGATATAAGAGATGGTGAAGGGAGGACATGAGTAATGAAAACTTGAGATGAGAAATGATGATGGGCAATGATGAAATGACCTGAGGAATGATATGGGAAGGGGTAAAGGAATGACATGAGTAATGATAACATGACATGAGTAATGATGATGAGAAATGATGGTGAGTAGGGTTGGGAAGCAAACGTATATTTTGTTTTTATAAGCCGTATAAACGTATAAACGTATAAAAACGTATATAAAAATTAGGCACTTCTTGAGAAAATACTTTTGCATGGGTTTAAAGGTATTGCCTCGTAGCTAATTTCATTGGCATCACATATCAAGTCTCAGAAAAATAATCTGACAAATTAGGTTGTCCAAATCTCAGAAAAGAAATCACGACCAGAAAGCGCGTCGACCAAGAAGCGCGGTGCCAATCTAAGGGAGCCATTAAATGCCAGTTGGTCTATTATATAAATGTATAAGTGTATAATAATATAAGTACGTAACTGTATTGCAATCTTATCCATGTTCACATTGCACTAGGCTTGCACCATCAATCCTTCAAGCCCACGTAGGAGCACAGCTTGTGGAATGGAAGGCTAGGTGACGCTCGGATATGTGTGCCATCCTGGCTATCTAGATCAACCTTCAAGCCAAATGTTTATAAAATAATGCTTGTGAATGGTGAATTTTATTGCATATTGTGATAGAGGAGGTCAAAAGCTTTCCAATGAGCTATCTAAATCAAAAATATAATGAAAACCAAGAAAGTGAAGTGCCGGGACGTGTGCTGTACTTCTCGAAGTACAGACTATACGTTTGTATACGACGTATATAAGGTCGGTTTGAGAAAAACTATTCGGCGTATTTATGCGTATAAACGTATATTATACGTTTATATGTCGGCCCCACCCTAATGATGAGTAATGATGACATGACCTGAGGAATGATATGGGAAAGGGTAAAGGAATGGCATGAGTAACGATAACATGACATGAGTGATGATGATGAGTAATGATGACATGACCTGAGGAATGATATGGGAAAGGGTAAAGGAATGTCATGAGTGATGATGATGACGAGACCTGAGGAATAATATGAGAACTGGTGCGGGATTAGTTGAGTATCAAGAGGTGCTGTGTGAGAATTGTTTCTTTTGGGGGTACGCGCAGCAGCTTCTAGGCAGCTCCGTTTCCACGTCCTTGGGCCAAACCTGAGGCTAGCTAGAGCATCTTGAAGCTGGTATGACGAGCCTTCTAATGCAGCTAAAAGCTTTGGGTTGACCCCAATGGATGACGAATGGAGCTGGATGGAAGCTGCCATGCGCAGCCCCAAAAGTAACTGTGTGTGTGAGTAATGGTGTGAAATCATGGAAACAACATGGCAATGGCAGCAACATGGCAAGTATCGCATGGCTGACCTTAGTCTAAGTCTTAGTCTTAGTCTTAGTCTGCCTGCCTGCCTCCCTGCCTGTCTGTCTGTCTGTCTGTCTGCCTGTCTGTCTGTCTGTCTGTCTGTCTGTCTGTTTGTCTGTCTGCCTGTCTGTCTGTCTGTCTGTCTGTCTGTCTGTCTGTCTGTCTGTCTGTTACTGTTGCTGAACCGGTACCCTACGTCTACAGACAACACTACCAGGCCTAATTGATACGAGCACCTTGGGCGCATACCTGCTTTGTTCATTCTGCTTGTTGCACTGCTTTATCTTGCTTGCATCCTGCCACCTAAATGTATGTCACAGTCCAGGGGTAGGCCAACTAGGCTAAAGGGGCTTCCCCAACCGTGACAGGAAGGGCTAAAAAGAAAAAGTATTGATGCAGTGAGGTCTATATTTCCTGGTCATGTGCCTGGCAAAGCACTGAGCCAACATTGTCTCATCATCACAGTCAAAATGGGCATCAGGTGGTGGTTGGGTAGACGGATGGATGGATGGATGAATCTCCGCCCTTTCTCTGATGGATGGATGGATGTATCTCCGCCCTTTCTCTAATCTTGCGCGTACCGTCAGAGTTGAGGTGCTGAGCCCTGCGCAAGGTCACCAAAATGGAAATTTCATTGAGACAGTGATGATGATAATGATGATGATGTTGATGGTGGTGGTGGTGGTGGTGGTGGTAGTGGTGATGATGACGATGATGACATTTTTCCTGGTGCCCTACTGGACTCCAAATGAGCCCGCGGCTTGACGGAGTCAAGGGGGACTTGGTGCTGAAGCGATGAGCAGATATGCTTCAGTCGTTGAGCAACTGAATATTTATTCCAAGTGTGTCCTCTTATCTACACCCGTGTTGATTACATTCTGTACTGTACTCTTTGGGTGAGAATCGGACTGTACTCCTTGTATTGTATTGTACATTGCACTATACTCCTTGGGTGAGATTCCCCTTGAGATTCCCCCTGAGATTCCCCGGCAGTGAGACGGTGCGGAACTGATATGCAGATATGTTTCATTTGTCCTCCAGCAAAAAATGCTTGTGTAAGGTTGCACTGCTGCACACTCTCGGATATATCATGCACACTGGAATTGCTGTTGCAATTATGATGTATACAACAATCAATGATGATGATACATTATCCGAGTGCCCTACTGGACTCCGGTTTCGCCCGCAACTTAACGGGGTCATGGGCGACCTATACTACGTGAATGGTAGTAGGTTGGAGTGGAATATACCAGGATCATTCAGTAGAGAAGTGACGTGTTGTACACTCGTGTTTGAACCCTCTTTGATTACAGAGCCTAATGTGCCTGAGGTCTCATACGAGAGATCGTTCTGGTATCGACTGTACTAAAGCAGGATATGTCCTTCAGTTGGTACTCTCTTCTGCTTAAATTCAGAAAAGAGATCGTGCTGCTGAATGTCGAGGCTCTAAGCAGCCCCCCTTCCAAAATCCCATTCTAGGCAGTTTGTCGGCAAGTATCATGAGCGCGTATCGATATGGACACCTGTTCTGACACTCCTAGTTCAAGACAGAGCTACGGAATCCAATTGGCTACAACGAGGAGGGCGAAACAGGCGCATGCGCTTGGACTTACATTGCGGATATTGGTAAAGGAACAACCCAATGGCCAAAACAAAGACGGCAATGAAGACAGAGATACGCGATGTCATTGCTGACAGCTCTTGCTTCTAAATCAAAGAGCAAGTTGGTCGTCGATTCCTCCGATGTAACAATGAGTCGGTCGGGGCTTCAAGCGCAGCAGAATTGTGGGAATCCCTTCAAGTCTGTTCTACTCCCATCAGCTGATAAGATCTGTGTGTGTATGAAAATATGGTATGGCTTTGAACATTGACATCCGCGCTACTCGGTATGGCAGCATGGATGCAACCGCCCCGTAACAGATCACATGCTCCCCGTCTTAGCTGGCACGAGAATCCCACGCTTTGGTGGAATCCAGGCCAAATTCTGGCCCTAGTCCAGGCCAGAGTCCAGGCCGGTCCAGGCCTGATTATACGCCTTAGGGTGGATTCCCATTGGGCTGGATGGGTAAAGTCGGTTGTAGTACTGGATGGGTCGGTATTTGTCGGTTGGGCCCTTTGGATGGGTCGTTGAGCTCTTTGGATGGTTCGTGCATCCGTACACGGCCACCCATCCAAAACGCACTCCCATTGCAAGCGACTGGATGGGTGCAGCAATACACGCATGTACCACCGGGAACCTTCGCAGGTACTTTCAATCAATAGTCGCAAGAAAAGACGGATCGATCGTTGACAGTTCAATTTCTTGTCCTGATCCATCCTAGATCCATCTATTCCTCTTCTCAAGACCGCACTCCGCGACCTGAAGTCATACCTCGCGGCGTCCATTTCTTTCTTTCAATCTTTCCACGCGATGAGCATGTCAGCCATGGAGCTATTCCGATCTGCTGCTGCCTCGCCTGCTCCCTTGCCTGCTGCCCTGCCTCCTGCCTTGCCTGCTGCCTTGCCTACTCCTTCGGAGCTTAGGGGGTTGTCGTGCTGCTGCTGTTGCACAACTGATGTTGAGTCTGACTGGACAATCCTGACTTGGGTGACTCCTTCCACTTAGCTATCTGTGTTGCTCGTAATGGGCTCGCAGTGACAATCAGCTCTGAGGGACGCTGAAAGTTGGCTCAGAAGTTTGCGTGAAGCAGAGAAGAAATTGTTAGAATGTCCCAGATTGGTCTTGTCGAAGATGATCCTGGTGGACCCCACAGCTCGGCAACTCTGGCTACCTGCAACTACGCTAGTTCTGCGGTTGACGCGAGAAAGCAATCAGCGTTCCGCG